>OX940940.1:4368683-4733625 GCA_954870645.1 Agrotis clavis
TGGAACGGGAACGAAGGGCTGTATCGAGGAGGTCGAATATGTTGGCCCGCAGGTTCGCGCGGTGCTCGGATGACGTAAAGATAACTCTTTTCCGAGCGTATTGCACGTCCATGTACACCTGCAGCCTGTGGGCTAATTACACGCAGAAACGATACAGTACCCTTCGTGTCCAATTTAATAACGCTTTCAGGGCGGTTTTGGGGCTGCCGCGCTACTGCAGCGCTTCAGGTATGTTTGCGTTGGCACGCACAGATTGTTTCTATGCGACCATGCGGAAACGCTGCGCATCACTAGTGCGTAGAGTGCGGGCCAGCTCCAACACCGTTCTGAAAATGATAGCGAATAGACTGGACTGTTCTTATGTGCGACACTGCTGTGACAGACAAGTTACATATAGTGCCGCATATAAGAGACAACTTTAATCAAATTTTAATATTATTTTAATTTTGTAATTTAATTTCTGATTTTATAATTTCAAATTTGATTTATTAGTATAATGTTAATCTATAATTTTAATCTGGATTTTAAATTGTAATGTTTATAATTGTCTATTTTTAATTCGCATTGATGTAAGTGTACCATTATGGGCCTCGATGCCTGATAATAAAGACATTTTATTTTTATTTTATTTATTTTATTGAAGGAATGCGGTGGATTTTAGTCTGTACCATTTTGATAGTACCTTTCGCTCTACCAAGGGCGGAAGAACTCATTTGATGATTTTAACATCTACAAAAAAGGTGTATTAGTCAGGTCGACGTAGAATATTTTACTTTTCAAATTTTTAATGTTACCCGTAGTCAGAAGCTCTAAAGTCTAACAACCATTCTTATCATGCGGTATCGTATTACCCAGTTACTGGGTTGTGGAGGTCCGGCGTTACACAGTCGCTCCATGTAAAATTCTGATATTCAATTGCACCTGGTTCGACTGGAAGTCGACATTATTAGGCATAGTTGGGAAAAGTCTATAGGCAGATGATGAACCGTAGGCCAACTACCCATATCAATACATGCTGCTCTATACATTTATTGTCGTGTTCCACGCCTCAAGAAGCTGTCATCAAACTGATGGCGGCAAAATGTCAATGGAAACTGTAAAAACAAAGAGGTTTTAAAGTCAGTCAAGTCCTTCGCCTTCACCTAGGACAGCTGGGCACCCCGACATTTAATTTTGATGATTTTACAAACTACAAAAGAAAATTACTTAATCTAATATTTTTTATAAATATTATACGCATTAACGCATGCGTCGCGAATTTCAAAGTTTTGAGTTTTGTTTAGAACCTGCGACCACGTTAGAAATGGATTAAAGAATTCGACGCAGTAGGTATGAACCTCGGTGGCTCGGTTGCAAAGAGCGTCGGATCTATTCTTTCCAAAGAAAAACTTTGAACTAATTCTAATGCTATAAAAAAGAGAGATGGGAGTCAAGAAATGTAGGTACATATTATTTTTCTAAATTCGCAACAAGGCTGTGCTGTCAGCAAAACATTTTCATTCGTGTCAGCGTTATCTGGGTCTGTGAGATTAGCTCGTAGTTTAGAGATTAGCAAGTCAGCAGGTTGCTAGTGGAACTTCCCAGGATGAGCTGGATGTTCTCCAAGTAGGTAGGTAGGCTCTATTACACGTTATATACGTAAGTCGGCTACCGCAACTTACTTCTATTCCCTCGTTTGAACGTTTTACGGTGACGTGAGTACTTATTCAGGAGACGCAGGTTCAAATCCCACACGTAGCTGAATTTTTCTTTCCCCAAAATTGATCTTTACGATGCGCGTCGCATGCGTTAATGCGTTTAAAAATAATTAATTGATGTAGGTTGGCTCTGTTCTTGGCTCTGTTCTGAGCAAGAGCCCTATAAGATAAATACTCATAAAGTGCATGATTCAACAACAGAAGCGTTCAAATAAGAGCACAAAGAGTTTCTTATTTCTTTGTAGGCTTGAGCCTCTTTCGGTACAACTATAAACGGTGAACGGTGTTATATAAAAATAGTCGGAGTCGCAACTTTCACTCTGAGAGACAACTCACACAGAATTAAGATCTAGCCACGGAGGAGACACAAATGGAGCATTCATGTAAGTACGGACCACAAATATAGATGACAGAGATTATTGGCAAAAAACAGTACTTATAGGTATATTGAAGCGGGTTATGAATTTTATAATAAATAATTGTTTATAGTGATGAATGTTTAATTACTCTTTGATTAATGTAACGATCATATAAAATTCAATCGAAAGTGTCTTCACTTTTTCTAGTGTGACTCAGATGTATGTTTTATTCACCCAGTATGCAGCAACCAGGAAAACGTTGTCGTTAATTTTATTTAGTCCCAGAAGGTACTAAAAAGTAGTTGAGCACATTGGGCAGTGGCATATCCTGTGATAGGGCTTCACACTCAGATTGTGATTGGTATGGATCGACAATTCTCCATATTAATAACAGTCGTGTCTCTTTAGCACCAAGTGAATAGTGTCTAAAGATATAAACCTAGAGTCGCGGTACTAACGAGCTACCGTGAGCCCGAAACGTAGCTTAGCAAAAAAGAGTGTGGACAAAATGAGGTCGCTACTAGTCATTTTATTCATTATGAATAAACAATTTATGCACTGATCGCTGCGAAATATTGTAGAAAATAGTGAAATAACGCAATGTAATTGTTTTTTAACACAGGAGCTACTCGTAGATAACTTTGTTATTAGTGTTTTCACAAAAAACGTTTCGTAGTTTCAACTGTCATCGCATCAGACTCTTTATTGTCAAGCTGTAAAGGGCTATTGAAGGACACCGTAGATTTTAGTCAGTACAAGGCGGGCTACCCTGCTCTGGGTGGGGGGACTCATTTGATGTTAACCAAACAAAAAAAAACTTCAAATAAGATAAAAGCGTGACGGTGTGCCTGCAGCAGATGTATTTTTAATCAAACAAGGACCTCTCCATTTCTTCCTCTTCCGTGGTTTCATCAGACTTCGTTTACAAAAGCGACAGTCATACAGCCCACTATCTCGCTATCCCAATTGGAACCGACGCAAATACGAAAGTTGAATTATTCGTTATTGAATCACGATTTTGTCATGACTACATAAAACTGTGAGTTTTGTTAAACATTTCATTCTAAATTGTCCAAGGAGAGTAGAAAAGTTCCCAACTTTTCTGGAGTTAGTGAACCTTTTATAAATTTAACCCTTGCTCCTGGCACCGTTGAATAAATTGTGTGTTTTTCTGTTTTCTATCTTCTCCTTGCTCTGCAAATCTTCCTGTTTCCTCTTGATATATTCATCTTCTGAGGACTATGGTGATTGTTGGAAAAAGACGTAACGAGACTCCAACTGCTCCATCCTCAGAGTAAACTTAGTCTTGACTCAATTATTGAGGAGTAGTGCAACCAGAAAATGTATGAACAGCAGTTTCACTGGTATTGCAGGACGCAGCAGGTGGCTTCATTAGGACAGTCGGTGTGGTACTGCATTGGTTCCGTTATAAGGGGGCATTCTCTTCTTATCAAGTAGGTATAACATAATTTTAAGATAAATGAGAACACGAGCGTAGCGAGGTATGTAGTACATGTAAAAGAACTGTCATATATTAGCTGGTAAACTGTAATTCCAACGAAATTCATAGCTTGTGACTTGATTTAAATATATTTTTTTAATTACTACATTTACATTCCTGTTCTTAAGAAACACATAGTGAAAAAAAGCAACGATTAAAATAAATAATGCAGGATTTTTTTTTTGTCTGCTGTCCCTTCTATATAATCATGGATTTGACTGTTTGTTTGACTAGTGGTCCTAAGTGCTGTTCTTGAGTAGGTCTTAGGTTCGCTTATCATGTTGTGTCGATAGGTACCATTCAAGATCCATATCCATTAGTATCTTAAATCAATTGAAATGACATTGTGTCAGCGTTTCAAAGTCAGGGCTGCGTAGAACCTTTTAAGGATTTGTAAAAGGTCATGTAATAATAAAAAAAATAACAAAAGACTTTCCACAAACTATCAAAATAATAAATCGCAAGTATGTAGGGGAGCTAAACGGTGAGGGAAGCGTCGGTCGGTCGCGCGACTAATTGGGCGCTAGTGTCACGACTTTCTCCTGTCCGGTGACCATGTCAATGGAGGCTGGCGAGACTGTCCTGTTGTCAAATCTAATGTAGGTAAATTCAAATCTAATGTACATGCAAATGTTTGAAATAAACTTAAAGGTAGATCTATTTTCTGGCTATGGAATCAGCATTGCCATTGGGCACTCTTCCCGTTGACAGCGATGAGGTTCTGTTTTTATTTTTTGATTTCGGCATTTCAACCGAACTTAATTTTGAAATGAATTTGAATTCCGTTTGGCAAAATGGGGGAAAATAAAATTACAAACCTTTATCATCTCTTTGTTGGTTTAACCTACACATACAAGTAATTGTGGTATTAATTTACTCACTAACCCATCATACATACTGTACTCAAATAAAATGTAACCTGTTGGGTAATTCCTAAGCCGTATTAAACAATGGAAATATAGGTACCTATCAAACATTATTCTAATATATTTTTTTCCAAATTAGTTAAGTGCCTTTGACTTGAGGAAAATGTTGAGACAATGGCATCGGGCGTATGTACACACGGCTACACATAAAGCATGCAATACTAGTATAAGCTGACCTTTCAATGTTCGGAAAGATCATATAAAGCGAGTCCAAGACAAACTGGTTTTGTATAGATTGATGTGTAGCCGTGTGTACCAAAGAAATAAAATTATTAATAAGTAGTTTGTTTGCTTTTCATATGTGTGGATAAAATTGTGCTACATTATTTGCTTTTTTAATTAAGTAATTCCCCCTATTACTAGGACTTAAATAGAACTGGTGAAATGCGGGTGGGTACTCCTATTATGGTCCAACATTGCCCCCCTCTTGGGAGAAAACAGTTTTTTCCCTAATAAAATGGAATAAAAAAAATAATGTAACTGTAACACATGAAAAAAAAGCTTTAACGCCTATCTAAAATTTTTGCCGAAATAATTTGGAAAATATGTATAACTACATAATCATACAATTATGTATCATACTTAGTTACAACTACTGACGAATGTCACCAATGCTAAAATTAAAAAATAACTTAAGATTATACGGAAGGGGTGGTACGGGCACTTTCAATCTTTTACCAAAAAGGAAGAATTCTCCACACGGAATACAATGGTTACAAGTCGAGTTAACATAATTAATTGCGGTAATCATTTTGATAATAACAATACTTAATGTGACGCTAGTAAATAAATGTTCGTATAGATGCCGCCACTGTCCCCAAACGTCTAGATTCAGGACAGTCTCCTATAAAACCAAAGGAGATTGGGCAATTTTGTATGAAGCTTGGGGACAAGCTCAAGATTGTTGTACATCAACCAAATGTAGGCTAGGATATTGCTTACTTCAAGTAGTTTCTAGGATATATACTTTTTTTAATTTCTGTACTGTCTGAGTAAAGTGGAACAGGATTACTAACCTAACTTCACAGGATAACCTCGCGTTATGATCCTTGTTATTATGTATCTATTTTAGTTTTATATCAATGCAACTACATTGAATTCACTGCACCTGAGATTTAAATACATCCAATATGCACTGAATTCTTAGGAAGTAGCATTTTAATCATAGAAAGTGAGGTAAGTACAGTAAAATAACATGAGCGCACGGGTAACATTAACTGAACACCGATATTTCGGGAGGTTCCTGTGTGTGATTGGGATGGAAGAAACGCCTGGGTGTCACCACTGTACGATCGCCCGTATGTCACAGTGGAGCCTACGATGCAGGACTGCCCCGCTTGGGCAGGGCACCGCCGTGTCTTCACGGAGGTGATAGGCAGCGATCTCTTGCGACCGGTATTGGTCGATACTGACGTAAATATTCGTAGAAGTAAAATAATGAGGAACCGGTAGCTCTACTCGATACAATACATTTGATGAAAATGCAAAGCAATATTGTCAAAAGAAGTGCGAAAACTATACTGACAGTTTGACATAATAAACAAACATGACATTAACAGCTAATTGTAGGTTTTATTGCCATTTTCTGGATTGTATAATCATAATTATGTTATTTCCTTCAAATATTTAACAAATTATTTGTTGTAATAACTAAAAAGTGCATATCTTTGTTATTAAAATAAGTTCGTATAAATCTGTAAAGAGAGGGTAAGGTTATTAAAATAACTTCTAAACCCTAATTACTTACGTTGTTGTTTTTGTAACTGAGTAAAAGACGGGTTCGCGGGCCAGAATGGAGAAGAAAGAAAGATATAAAAATAGAATAATAGAGCATAACCCAAAAATCAAATCAATTATTTTACTTTTAATAAATTGTACATTTTACAGACAGTACCAATATTGCTAAAACTTTGCATTCGTTCATCTTTATTTATTTAAAGATTTTCGGTAGTATTTTCGTTACTGTACAACTTACAGATAAAAAGCCCTGATTTGCCCAATCTCCTTTATGGTGCCTCTACTCCCCGGTGACACAATAATCGTGACCCCTGGACATTCCGTAGGTAGGCACACAGCTTTACGTTGACACACTATTAATAATAACGGCAAATAATGTGCTATAAGTGTGTCTATGGCTTTATTGTGAGAATGGCTTGCTACGTTCTGTATTGTGAGTTGTTTGTGCTAATTAAGGATCTTTTAACGACTTATAAAATCATAATCATCATCACCCTATAAATGTTTCCACTGTTGGGACACGATCAGTGGGCCATAATTCACCTTGCGGGCCCAGTGCGGGTTGGTGGATGGCGTATCTTCGAATTTTTGGTTCTAGGACATGTCGGTTTCCTCACGATGTTTTCCGTCACCGTTTTGAGAGCAGTGATGATGAAATAAATTACACAAAGTAATACGACTGACTGGGTTCGAACTCACAACCTACAACTTGTAAGTTGGGGCCGATACCACTGGGCCACCACTGCTCGCCACTGCTTGTACCTATGCCTTGTCGATTTAGTAAGTAGTACTATAAGCGCAACTGCTGAGCATGAGGTGCTGGGTTCAGTTCTCGTGGCGGGCAACTGTGAAATAAGGGTTTTTTCAGTAGTAACCATGGAGACTGCACTTGTGTCCGATTTATGGCAATAGGCAGTGCCCTATTAAATGAGTCGCGAAGCATGGTTTTCTTATTAGTACCTACACCCTTTGCCTTCCCTTCAAGGATTACCAGGCGTGAAGTTATGCATGTATTATTATTATATTGTTATTTAATATAATATTTATTGCTGTCTTAACCACCACAATTTTTATTTTATTTTATTTTTACCATAAAATGATTCCTCCGTTTATCGATAGATGGCGCTGTACACAGTGTATTTTTACTACCTATTTTTAATAAAGTCTGTTTTGTAGGTATTTTAAATATTTTTGCGATTTATTTTTCATTCTAATTACAAAAATTACGGCTTTCATTAAGGTCAAGGTGCATGATGAGTCACTTATTATGCTGCACCGCCAGCAAAAAATACTAATTTCAATGCAATAGAGTCAGCAAAAAAAATCTCTTTAATATAACTCATCTCTAATTTAAGTTGTACCTAACAAAACTTTTTGTCAAAAACACTCGAAAATATACTCTTAAAACAAAACTAAGAAACTAATCCTCCATGTACAGTCAGCAACGAAAAATGCGTGGTGCCACCGCGCGACACTGACGGACGGCGATAATTAGTCTTAAAAATTGCGCGCCCACTGTACTTGTGCACTGGCGAGCAAGGTGAAGGGAACAGCGTGGTTTTTGTTTGAGTGGATAATAATGGCTTTCGAAGCTGGGGTATGGTTTTAGTTTAGGTGGAATTGAGGTTAAACCGTTTTTATTATAGGCATCTTTAAATGGAGGAATGAAAGTCAGTATTATTGGGTAAAAGTAAGCTAAAGCAGTTAATTCAAGTCAATTGTGAGGGTAAGCTAAATTACTATTTCAATATTTGAACGCAGTATTGTTTAATAGATTTTTTTTAATGTAACCTACACTTTGGGTTTGCTCTTGGGCCTAGTTCAGGGGTGACAAGGTAGACGACGGAGCGAGCTTACCCAGAAGGAGCCAGTTCACTCTAAAGAAGAGATAGGGTTGTATGCGTTCGGAAAAATAGACGCCGCACCAATTCTAGTCACAAATAAAAACTATTTTCTCGCTAATGCTGGGCTAATGAACTATCTGTAGGTATTATTAGAACTTGAAACTGGATATTTATCATCTTTTTTTTAATTTGTTAATTTTTAGTTGTTGTTTTTAGCATTACACGTGTGATCTGTGACCCTCTGTAGCGGAAAGGGCTGTTGAAGGAGCACCTTCGATTTTAGTCAGTATGAGTCTGACAGTCCCTTCCGTTTCCTATCCAGGGTTGGAGGACTCATCGGATGATTTTGCCCAGTAAAAGAATAAACGGTAGGCACTTATAGAGTTAGTGGCCCTGGCCATGTCAGTTGGAAACTTATAATTATTATTATTATTTTAGATTTTTTTTTTTGATGTTTATTTTATTTTAAAAAAGTTGTGTTTATCGTTGTTCCTTTGCGCCAAATAAATGTACCTATTTTCTTTTTTCTTTACCTGTAAAAAACTACAGCTAAAAAAGCTGTTCCCCTTATCTTGTCCCCTCAGTGTACTACTACATTCACTTCCATTGCACTAAATTGTTCGCCGTTGTGTAGGTCTGCCATGTGTTCGTTCTTAAAGCTATTTGGCTCCGGGGTGAGAGCATTTTACTAATTAATTGTTTAGTTAAAAAGTTTCAATCATATTAGTCATAACTTTCTATGCTAGTAGGTCTTACTTAGAATCTATAATTTGTCTCAAAAGTGTAGAAAAATTTAGGAAATTTAAAAGGTAAATTTTTCATAGTATCGAAAATTAGCACCAATTAAAACAGATAATGATGTCCATTTTTAAATTTTTATTTTCATTGGTTATTGGGTAGTACTTTCAATGTCTGCGAAGTTTTATTAGATTTTATTAAATTAATTCTGCAAAAGTAGCTACTTAAGTACCTACATAATAGTTCAATAAATACTTATCTTCATCAGTAACTAAACATTATTTAATGAAAAATATATTCGTAAAATTGAGGACTTCTTGACGCTTCTCTTGACTTATAGGCTGGCTTTTACCTTGGCCAGAGGCAGGCGCGGTTTCTTCATAGAGGCATTTAGGCACAGCCTACCTTGCCAAAACAATGCACAAATAAAACAAATGCATTTATTGGAACAATATACCTAATAAAATAAAACAAAAACATTAATAAAGTGAAAACTCCTAATAAAAAGTTAATAGCAACTTTCACCGCCGTGTGACGTCACGTTCACTCACATACGAGAACCGCAGGTACAGGCCGACGATTCTCTGGCCTCATAAATAGTATATTTCATTCAAGAACGTATGATTTTCTTACCTGCTCTGAACGGGGTTACCAGTTCAAGAAATAAATTTCACACAGAAACGATACTAATAGTAAGAATTTTATAAAATGGGGTAGTAATGTCAAATCTTTACATTCCAAAAGAAATGTATAATTTTAAAGAATAGCAACAGCCCTTTAGTAATAAATATAAACTAGAAATTTAATTTTTCTCCACATTGAGAATTTGGTTTTTGGGAACTTAGGAAAATAAGGCAACCCCGTGTGTTACTGTCAGTTTCAGTTTATTACGTCAAAACTTTGTTATTGTTTAGTACTTTTGTTTTTAGTAAATCATAATTATTCTTGCTTACTTTAAATAATACGTTTTGAAACAATAAGTTGTGTAAATATTAAAGAATAGTCGTTTGTTTACTTACAATGGTTCGAGTTTGTATGATTTGTGCTGACAATGTGTGTTTATTACTGAATCTGATGACGCTTGTTGTGAAAACTTACTTTTCACAACTATCTTATATAGAACTACTAATAATATCGTAGGAGATTCAAGTTTTGTCTAAAAATTACGAGAATCAACCCAGAAACATGATAATTCATCTCATAATCGTCGTTTCAAGCTTCGAGAGAACTTATTCTTAGTGACGTGTTTTGTTGCTATCATGGAGCAGTTATTTATTTGTGGTGGCCGAATCTTCTATTTGAATCTTCAGAATATCGTGATTATTAATCTTACGTGAAGAAGTGGTGAGTGTCTTAAATTATAAGTTTTGAAGTGGGCCGAAGCTTTCTTCTATTCGCATTGTCAGTATCGAGTAATGCAGTTCGTTTTTTTTATCTTTGGCTTGCCTAGCCTGGCCCAGGAACCAGGGCACGTTACTGGCCAGAGGATAAGCATTTCCATACAACTACAACGAGACAACGCCGTCTGTCTCTTGGGCACATCACTAGTTAACAGCCTTGAGATGCAAAATTTTAACGCTATAAAATTTAGTTTAATTATTTCAGTAATACAGATGTGCCTTTAGTTAATTTTTAGTTAAGTAGTTTCACAAAACTGACCTGAATTCTTGCCTGTTCTTCTGTTGCAGAATTACTTGTTATCAATTTTATAGCAGGCGCTTCCATTTCGTTATAATTTTATCCTTGGCCATTATTACTAAACAACTTACTGACGTCAAAACTTGAATAAAAACTCATCAATTAAACAGCCTTGTGCCTTAATACCTAATGTAGATACTTAAATATAATCGCTGTACACAAAGCAATTTACATAAAATATATTTAAATAAACGCATACATATTTAATCACCGAAAACCAAACAAAATAAATTATTCACAGCCATTCACACTTGACACTTATTCACTAAATGCTAATGGGACACACATAAACACACATTCACACACAAACACACACAGTCACCCTCTTTTTGTGCACGACAGTGTAAACGTTAACCTTCAAATGCGGGCGTTTGTATGTGTGCGTCTAAACTCGTTTAAAATTTCGTCCACTCGGGCGCATCTTCGAAATTTGGGCGTTTCTGATTGGTTGTTGTTGTGTTAGAAAAAATTAGAAGGTTAGTGTGACGGGCCGTAGTTGGTCGATTTTTTTCGGCTGTCAGTAGTAAAGATTAAGTGATAAATTGGTGTGGTTGGCGGGGCCTATTTTTAGATAGTGATGTTTACTATTGGTTGATAGTTTTTATTTGCTGTGAATTTTAGATGTGTGTGTAATTTATAATGTAGGTAATTATTTGTCACGGTCACGCATACCTACTTATTTTTTGTTACAATTGTTTATGAATTTACGTCTTTTTTTTTTTTTTTTAGCGTTATCGATGCTAAGCATTTGTTTTTTTTATAATTCTTTCAATCACACCTGAAAACCCTGAAAAGATGACGAGCCTGCCTAATTCAAATTTTAATAGTAAGGTGTCTCATGAAATTGAAATTAACCTCCTAAAAATATTGTATAAAATAATAAAAAAGAAACATTTTATTAAACAAACAACCAAGTATTCCATAATAAAATTTACACAAACAGATGTAAGTAAAAAAAAAATACTACACCATCTGATTAAAAGAAAACATTTAAAGAACACCCAATCCTAAAATCCATCCATAGATTTCTAAACAAAACAAAATGGACGCCAACGCCCAATCACAGACCTCCATCTAATTCCGGACCCCAATTTCAAATCTACACACGATTCTATTGTGCGTCTAACATAGCTACTACTACATCGTCCCCACTCTTGCGCATCCGAAATTTGAACCGCGTTAGACGATTGGCCAGCGGCCATCTTGATTTTTTTGTGTTAAAACCTGCTAGACGGACCGGACTCGTTACATTCTTTATTTTTATTCTTTTTATTTTAAAATATATGGCTGCCATAAAAGATTAGTTTGCAGGACGATGCTTCATATTTTAATGGGATTGAATTGTTTTAGGCGGTTTTAAGAAATTAAATTGAGGATTATGGAAAGAAGGGATATTCAACTGCCTCTTTTTTATAGATTAAATTGTGTCCCACTGCTGGGCAAAGGCCTCCCATTTTCCCACGTTTTACAATCACTTTTCTTGTTTGTTTGTTTTTTCCTTCCAAACCTGTCTATTTTTGGCAATTTTTGGTCATGTCTGCGAACATGATCAGATCGTCACACACCCTCCACCTCCACCGCGGTCGACCTCGACGGAGGTTGGTGGTGCAACCGTATAGTGTGGGGACATCGTTTTTTAAAAATAGAAGAGATTATTTATGATATTTAAAATATGTAATCTCAGCTGTCACCAAATTAAAAAAAAAATGGATGCATGGATTTTTCATTAGGCTGGTTTATCTGGTTTTTTCTTAAGTTATTTGACAAGGTATTCTTTTTGTATGTGAATCCTAGCTAAGTTTTATAAAAATCTATACCTGGTGTGTAGGTAGGTACATATACCTATGTATATGGCACTTCTTCGAAAAGGCTCAAACGATATTAAGAATTGATTTTTTCTTTTGGAAGTAAGTAGTCAATATAATATTTAGAAGGTTTAAGAATGGCTCCATTCAAATAATTAATAATTATTATAAACGTCCAGCGTAGACAGGGGCCAGCTGGCTAGTTAGCTAAGTACCTACCTATTAAGTATACCTACTTATAACTAAAGTTGGTGCCTAACAAAACAACGCAATGTTTTAGGTACCTATCTAAAGAAATCTACAGGTGCCTAACAAAACAAGGCAATGTTTTAAGTAAGTATAGGTATCTTAAGAAATCTACAGCTGTCTTTTTTTCATTTATTAAAGTTTCGTCATTTAACCTTCCTTTGTCCAACAAATTATCTATGAAATAACTTACTTTAGTACCTATGACGCAAACAAAAGGGAAAATCAAAGAAGTTATTTAGGTATCTATAGAAAATCGCCATTGGCCAACCTCCTCACCTCAGTATCGTTTCCCAACGGGTCGGCCTTAAAATGAACATGGACAAGACGAAAGTCATGTCGAATGTCCATGTGGCACCCGTACCGGTTGTTGTTGGGAACGATACTCTCGAAGTTGTAGACCATTATACTTACCTTGGACAGATTGTTCAGTTAGGTAGGTCCAACTTCGAGAAAGAGGTCGCCCGAAGAATCCAACTCGGATGGGCAGCGTTTGGGAAGCTACGTGATATCTTCTCATCGAGAATCCCACAGTGTCTCAAGACAAGGGTGTTTAACCAGTGTGTGTTGCCAGTGATGATTTATGGCTCTGAAACGTGGTCTCTGACTGCTGGCCTTTTAGAGAGACTGAGAGTCACTCAACGAGCAATGGAAAGAGCTATGCTCGGAGTTTCTTTGCGGGATAAAATCCGGAACATGGATATTCGGCGAAGAACCAGAGTCACCGACATAGCTCATAAAATTTGCAAGTTGAAGTGGCAATGGGCAGGCCACATCGCTCGTAGAACTGACAACCGATGGGGAAGAAAAGTTCTCGAGTGGCGACCACGGACCGGAAGGCGCAGCGTAGGCAGGCCTCCCACTAGGTGGACCGACGACATCGTGAGGGTCGCGGGCAACGGATGGATGCAAGTGGCGAATTGTCGTTCGGCGTGGCGGTCTAAGGGGGAGGCCTATGTTCAGCAGTGGACGTCTTCCGGCTGATGATGATGATGATGATTGGCCAATAAGTAGACCATTATAGAAATCTTGAAAGTTTTACAAGTTTAAGAGGATCGTCTACCGAGCGCTCGTCCATACTAAAAGAGGAAACGTTTTCCTACCCCTAAATGTTATCCTATCTCAATGATTTTTTAGAGTACTTCTGACACAGTAAAAAACTAGGTTTATAGGTTTTCTTTTTTTCAAAAGTAACTCTTAGGCGCCTGTAACTTTCAAACTATTATACATTTTGAAAAAAAAGAAAACCTATAGGTAAACCTAGTTTTTTACTGTGTCAGAAGCATTCTAAAAAATCATTGAGATAGGATAACATTTAGGGGTAGGAAAACGTTTCCTCTTTTAGTATGGACGAGCGCTCGGTAGACGATCCTCTTAAACTTGTAAAACTTTCAAGATTTCTATAATGGTCTACTTATTGGCCAATGGCTTATGAATCCCCGCGTTGGAAGAAGAATCATAAATTATAATCCTGCCGGGGTCGCGAGACTCACGAATTACCGTGACCCCGGAACGCATAAGGGCTATTGAAGGACACCGTGGATTTTAGTCAGTACGAACTACGAGTCTGACAGTCCCTCCCGCTCTGCCGTGGGTGGGAGGACTCATTAGATGACATTACCACGACAAAAAAAATGCAGAGCTGTCAGAGACAAAGCTTACGATGATGAAGCGAATTTACCCAGAAGAAACACAGAGGAAGGTAGAGAGTTCCACTACTTTACTAGGTATGCTCATTTCAGGGTTGGAAAAACAACAGTTTTTTTTTTAATTTATAAAACAAACAGTTCAAAATGTTTTAAACAAGTGTTTTTTTTTGTTTTTTGTTTTAGTTTCGGGTTCTTTTTTCAAATTAATTCCACCTTGTTTGTTGATGTATAAACGTATAAATCAATTATGTTTCATTTCTAGACTACATCTTTTCAAATTAGCCCTTTGTAGATAATGAATATTTTACGAAAACTGATCAATGAAAAAAAACATGTGATGTTTTTTTTTCTAATAATTTTAAGCATTATTTCATTACAATGCCAATAAAAGTTAAAAATATGACATAACAATGGCATTAAGGTTTTATGTCAAACTATTTAGACTCCTGAATATTAATTTATTTTCATTTTATATGCATTCATCTGCCTTGAAAAGTAGTTGAAACGGGTAATAAAAAACACTGTTTAATTTCAAACTGTTTTAAACACTGTTTTAAACAGGTGTTTTAAAACAACTTGTTTTAATCATGCCAACCCTGTCATTTATAGTTAAGTTATAAGCACAGTTCTCTACAGAGCAAGACGAAGCATTAACCAAGTAATAACATTAAAATAATTGGGAAAAGGAAGGTGGAGCTTGTGGCTAAATAATTACAGCCGCACAGGCCGATCTTCCGGGTTAAGCCGCGCTTGCCGAGGTTGGTCTGTGGATTGGTGACCATCTGTCATAGCGAGTTTCCTCCGTGCCTCGGAAAGCACGTAAAGCCGTTGGTCCTGGCTGTCATTTGTAGATCGCTCTATGTAAAATACTGATAACCAGCTGCATCTGGTTCGACTGCGGAAGCCGACCCCAATATAGTTGGGAATTGGGAAAAGGCTAGGCAGATAATGAATTAAGAAAAGGAAGAAAAACAACTTACCGAATAAAATGACCCCCAAACGGTTGTCATCATAATATCTAAAGAAATTACTCAAGTGTGTCCGATTAGCCGAATTGTACGCACACATGCAAAGCCAGACGAGTTTACGCACACGTTGATGAGCCGTGTCTGTACACAAGGTAATGGGGAGGCTACGCAATACGGATTGGGGTTATTGCTCGACGAAAATATTTGGTCTTGAATAAAGAAGCTGTAACAGTTTTTTTTGCTAAAATTTATTGTATTTTTTGTGTAACTACAACTAGGTACCTATAATATTCTTCAGCAACCCTGACATCGGTATACCTATTTGTTGTAAACTGATTTAATTTTGTTTTACATTAAAAAAATACTGGCAGCTACAGAAATTCAGAGAGGGTGATTGTTTTTTAAAAAGAGGAGAAAATAAAATATGATATTTAAAATATTTATTTTGATTCTTTCACAAAGATGCCTTTTGCGCCTATAGCTGTGTGTTAATTATAATTTACTGAACTGCTATTTGCAATGCAAATTTATTTTTACATTATTGCCTTAATTAGGCCAACAGGCGTTTACAAAACGCCTTAATATGTATGAAATCGCTGTCACTGTCGACTTATGAAATTGCTGTGAATGTCACTTTAGCGATTCAGATAAAAACCTGGATCAGCGTTAGGTATTAAAATATAACACCCTTAATTTTCGTAGGTTTTGAGAGAATTTAACCCCGAAAAGAAGTCAATGGTGGATTAAACCACATCAAATCTACAGTAATTTTAATCAGACTAACAAATTCATCAAGTAGGTACCTAGATACCTACATTTTTCACACAAAACCTCAACAAAAAACCGAATAGCTCCGAATATTTCGCGGAACCACCCGTCGTGTGTCTCCGTCCGCACGCACACATACACACCCCAATTCGCATTCTGTGCGCGCACAGCACAGTTTCCGCGGTACCGAGGCCAATGACCCCACGTTTTGGAGGGCGCCTCTGACGTCACAACACTGACCTACCACAACGACCTTGAAGCGAATTCGGTTGTCCTCGTTGTGAAATTGTGACGGATTCGCGCCGAATTCGTAATTGGAATACGCATTTTGGCGGTGAAAGTGGTTTTGAATTTTGTATCTGTTGCGTTCGGAGAGCGGTCATGAGCGCGGTTGAATTGTTTTTTTTGAAGTGAAAACTTCTTTAGCGGCGTTGTACACTTTTTCTGTAATGGGTAAAAAATTTAAAACTCGCGTCAGGGTCACGTGACCCTGATCGAAAATGAGTAAGACGTCATTCAAATTAGTTAATTTCATATCTGTACTACTCCAGTTTTAAAATAAAACATAGTAACAAAAAAGTTTTCACTTCTACCGGCACTCCTGGAGTGCAACCTTTTTTTTTTTTATTTGTTTATGGTTTTTGTTTGAGATTCGATTTTTGATGGGCAAACTTTTTTTTTCGTTTATATAGGAATAGAATATTTAGGTCAGAAACTTTTTGCACATTTGTATAATAATTTCAGTACGTATATTTTCAGGCTGTTTTAATGAATTTTGGAGTAGGTCAATAGTAATAGTGTAACTACCAGTCTTCACGACCGTGTGTGGTCTGGCCTCACAGAGAGCAAGCCTGAGTTGGTATTGCTACTGAAAGAATTTTGCAGGTAGAAAAATATATAAAACAACTAGCGACCCGCCCCGGCTCCGCACGGGTGCAATCTTCGACTATAATTTGAGATTTAAACTATCCTATCTCTCAAGTTGGATCGAACTGCACATGGTGTGCGAATTTTATTATAATCGGTTAAGTGGTTTAGGAGTCCATTGAGGACAAACATTGTGACACGAGATTTATATATATTAAGATGGAAGACGATACCCTCAAAAAAACTTTAGGCTTGATTTTTCAAAGCTCTTCTTCAATTTTAGAGAGTACTTGTAAGTACTAGCCTGTAACTCAGGACCAAAGGTCTTACGTTTTAATCTTCCAATAAGTATGAGTCCAGGATAGAGCGGAAGGGACTATCACTCTCTGGCCCTCTTTTTTTAAACTTTCAGTCTCCAGTCGGCTCAAGATCCAGCCTGTGTCTTCGTTACCCTTTGCGTTCCATAGTCACGGTGACCTTCAGTCAGAACCGCGACCCCAGAAAAAAGGCTAGTAACAACTCCACAAAAAAATGTTATCAAAAGTTATTTCAGTTCCATAGCTGCAACTAAACAGACCAAGCCAACGCCTTGAAAACAAACGGTTATTTACAGGAATACCTGAAACCTTTATCGAAAAGTTCACTGACTTGCCGATAACGAGCAATATTTGTGCGACAATAACTAATAAGCTAAATATTTTTAAACCTATATACCAGTTACTACGTAAAAATAACGATGCCGTTTTCCTTTTAAAATGCACACTAGTTTTTAAATTATATGAATGTATTTGTTTGGTACCTACATAGGTTCGTACTAGTATGCGTTTGAATCAAGAATAGGACGATCTTGGCGCCATGTTGGGACAGTAAAAAAGACGTTTATGCTAATAAAAACACTAATTAATAGAAGTTAATATTTAAAAATCTGTAAGTAATTTTATTTTCATGTGATAACTTATTGTTTGTTTAGGTTATATGGTAAGCATCATAGATAAGTATCTAATCACAATGTGGCGCCAACGCCGGTGCTAGGCAACTGGGCTTCTCCCAGTTGTAAATACCCTTTTGTGCTTATTGGCCTTATTTCGTTTTGTCTCCTGAGCCTTGCTTGACATAGAGGGAAGTGGAAACTACGTATGTAACACTACGTATGTAACCTACTGCTCCACTATTCTTTTCTGATCGTTGCAGGATCCAAGACAGGTAAATTCATTCTCCGGGACACGTCGAGCTTCATTGTCGGCGCTTTCCTGGTGGTCGCCATTGTTGATTCTGGATTTCAGGAGTTACAGAGGTTTGTGCGATGGAATTGTCTCAAAAAACATAGTCTACAGTTTTGGTCAATATCTGTCTCTGGTCTTATGGCTCAAGACCTCATTCCGGATTTAATCCCGTAGCGAGATCTTAAGCATAGACGTTTCAATAGCACCCAGCGTGACATGAAGTCGGTGGGTCAGCTTGACTGACATGTTCCACGTTTCGGGTCCGTAAGTCAGGCTTTTAAAGAAATGAAGCACGAGAAACATGAACCTATTTATAAATAATGAGAAGCGAATAATGAGTATGAGAACACCCATTTTCGAGAGCTGTGGTGTCCCAGTGGTATCGGCCCCGACTTATAACCCAGTCAGGCGCATCATTTTGTCTAATATTTAATTCATCACTACTGCTCTCACAACGGTGAAGGAAAATCTCATGAGGAAACCGACATGTCCTCGAACCAAAAAATCGAAGACATGAGACATCTACCAACCCGCACTGGATCAGTGTGATGATTACATTTTATTAATTTTTAGCATATAAATAAAACATTTCAAACCTTATTTACAATATTTCCAACGTTGACAACTCACTCAGTTAATCTCAAACAAACATGGCCATTTGTAAAAGTAAAAAACAAACAAAAATAAAATTAAAAAGCAAATAGTTTTATCACAAAATCGCCTCAGTCTACGCTAATTTGTCATACGCCAGACAGAGATAATACTATGTATGATAAGATGGGTGTGAAAGAGGCAGATGCATACAAAAACAGTCGTGAATCAGCCGAGTGCATTGAACCTGGATTTGATGATGCATCGTGACACAGACAGACAGACATCGAAGTTTATTTTATTTATAGATGTATGGTTTGCAATTTTGTGAGGCTAATTATAATGTCTGATAATTTGTGGATTTTTTTTTCTCAAAAAGGAAAGAAAATGTATTTTTGGTCTCATCATCTGCGTAGTTTTTTCCCAACTATATTGCGGTCGGCTTCCAATCGAACCAGATGCAGCTGGAATATCAGTATTTTACATGGAGCGACTGCCTATCGGACCTCCACAGCCCAGTAACTGGGTCTTACGATAATATTACCCACTTACCCAGTAACGGTAGGGTATGGTAAAACTGGTTGTCAGATTTTGGGCCTCTGACTAACTAACGACATTTTTTTTTTGGGACAAATCCACCACACTGTTCCCAAACTACTGAAACTCCTGAGAGCCAGAATCAACAGTGGCAACCAGGTATGTAGCACAACCTCAAAAATATTCGTGTATTCCCACTGTCCCTATTACATTTTTCCCAATTGATCATAAAAGTAATTCGAATAAAAAAAATGTTTTCGCGGTCCCCATTGATCAATCCGTATTAATGGGGACATGTGAACTCAATAAAATAATTAAAAGTGGTTCCCGCTGTCCCCATATCCTTCGTTCTGTTAATGGAAACAGCGAAACTCTTGAAAAAAAAATCCTAATTTCCCCCCATTGATATGGCTGGAATAAGTTTTTTGTGGGTTTATGGGGACAGCGGGAATACACAAAAAAATTAGCAGCAGACATTTTTATGCTACCACTACGCAAAGCCACTATCAAACCGTGCGTTACTGACCTGCGCAATGTCGCTCAACGTTGCGCCACGTCGCGCCACACGTGCGACTGTCTCAAGGCTGTACCAGTACTTACATACCTATTGTAATGTTGTTATTGTCACGTTTTTTGAATATAGAATGCTAAAGATTATGTTTTGTCTCATGATTATATTTTTGTTTGTTTAACTGCATTCGTTATTCATGACCTACGAGTACCGAGTGCAGACAAACAAACAAATTCTATGTACAAAGAATCATCATCATCATCAGCGTATAATGTTCCCACTGCTGGGACACAGGCCTCCTCTCAGTAAGAGGGAGTGGGCCATAGTCCACCACGCGCGCCCAGTTCGGGTTGACAGATGCCACATGTCTTCGAATTTGATGGTTCTAGAACATAGTTTCCTTACGATGTTTTCCTTCGCCGTTTTCAGAGCAGTGGTGATGAAATAAATTACACAAAGTAATGCGCCAGGCTGGGTTCGAACCCACGACCGCGACCTACAAAGTTGGGGCCGATACCACTGGGCCACCACTGTTCTTAACCAAGAATGAAAAAAGTTATTTCATCGTTATTTCTATACAAGTCGACTGTTTTTTGGCACGAGTATGGCATGATCCGTAGACCATTGAAGAATAGAAGCATTTTTTTTACTGTTTAAACATTGCCATGCTAATCTTTCTACATTCTGTCATTTTATCTTTTCTTCGGTCTACGATACCATGTCAAGTGTGCAGACAAAATGACAGCATTTTAATAGATTTCTGTCGTCCAGATATAAATCTTTCTTTATAAGACATTAGTGTTTTCTGTCGATAACACCAATGTCTATGATGCCAATTAGAAATCATTCTATATTCTGTCATTTTGTCTATTTTTCCGTCGACAAAATTGCGTTCTACTGTGTCATGCCATGCGTGTTGTCACTCCTTAGTGGTGCCACTATCGCACAACTAACCTACGCAACACTGAACTTGTTGCGACATGTTCTTGTTTTGGCTTATTGTGTCTAACACGTGCTTTATCAAACAGGCTTATTTTTTTATACGTAGTTACTGATAAGTACAATGTAGGTACCAGGGTTGGAAAAAAAACAGTTTTTTTTAAATTATATAAAACAAACAGTTCAAAATGTTTTAAACAAGTGTTTTTTTTGTTTTTTTTTAGTTTAGGGCATTATTTCAAATTAATTCGACTATGTTTCTTTTCTAGGCTAGATCTTTATAAACTCGCCCTAATAAATTAAATGTTTACAAAAAAACGATCAATAGATAACATTTATTTGTATGTTGCGTAATCAAACGCTTCACATTCACCCGGTAGGTATGTTCTAATGTTGATTTTATATTGGGCGACACGGAGGGACTTTCCTAGCGGGACAGGCGGCGCGCCTCCTATTCGTTCGTAGAATAGTTCATTGTTCATAAGGTATATCGCCGCGCCACGGTGCGGGGCTTTACCTTATGAACAATGGACTGAGAAACACCGATCTACTTTTAAGTCTAAAAAAGTAGGGGAATTACCAAATTTCTTTCGACAGCCGACATTAGGGATCGAAGTTTACGTTTTTTATTTATGACTAATGTTGTTTATTAATTAAAATTGTTACAATTTTAATTGTTTTGAAATTATTATGATAATGTTTCAAAAATAGGTGCTATCTTGTCCCATACAAATCCTGGTACTTAGATATTTGTTTGATTGAATGAAATACCTACATAACATAAAAATAATGTTGGCGGCATGTTTGAGTTTATATGTTTGTAAACGCACCCACGACTCAGCAGAAATTCCTAGTGGCAACGTTTTATAAAAAAAAATGATTAAGTCAATTACAATGCCATTGAAAGTTCAAAAATATAACAGCAATAGAGACTCGATTGGTTTTATGTTGAACTATTCAGACTCAAATACTTATTATTTTATTTTCATTTTATATTCAGTTATTGCGACATGAAAAGTAGTTTTAAAACATGTTTTTTTTCGTACTGTTTTAAACAATGTTTTAAACTTGTTTTAATCTTTGTTTTTAAACATGTAATAAAAAACACTGTTTAATTTCAAACTGTGTGGTACTGCTGCCTTGGAACGCAAAGTGCAAACTAAGGAAGAGGTTGCTTTGGAGTCATTAAATAAGTCTTCCTGCCCCGGTTTTGGGTAACAGACACCACTGTACATTAAATAAAATATTATAGGTACCCCTTTTTTTGAGTGGCCTATCGCAGGTTCTCCTAGAGATGGTTGTGAGCTGTTTAACCGGACTTTTTTGTGGAGGCCTTAAATGACTCTTAGGCCTCCAGTCAGGGGCTCACAATTAAATTACTACAAACTAAGTGACCAAACGCTAACACCTCCTGTGGGGTACGAACCTCGGCTTAGGACGTCACTGAGGGAGGACAGATATTACCCTATGGTTAAACCAATTTACATATTCTCCCAACATTTTTTTTTGGGACAAACCCACCACACTATTCCCAAACCACTGCAACTCCTGAAAGCCAGAATCAACAGTGGCAACCACCAGAAAAGCACCGAGACAATGAAGCTCGACGTGTCCCGGAGAATGAATTTACCTGTCTTGGATTCTGCAACGAAATTAATCAGAAAAGAATAGTGGAGGAGTAGGAAAAAAATTGTTTCCACTTCCCTCCATGCAAGCAGGAGACAGAACAAAACAAGGCCAATAGGCACAAAGGGACATTACAACTGGGAGAAGCCCAGTTGCCTAGCACCACGGGTAAAAATGAATACTAATTTTTTAATGGGTCCTAAATTGTGAGCTGCTATCTTTGATAATATTTCTATTTTCCCAACATAACAGAATTAGACTCCTGGTCCAGGTAAATGAGTTCTCACCCAGGACAGAACGGGAGGAACTCTCAGATTTGTACTGACTAAAATCCACGGTGTCCTTCAACTTTTGGGTCACTCACTGGAAGCGTCAACAACGTTTTTCTACTAATACATTATCTAGCTATGGAGGATAACTATTGTTTTAACGCACAAAATTCAATAATACCAATTAAAACTATTGTTAGTGAACTACCAGGAACAATTTGAATGGGGAAAAGGGCTAAAATAAACAAGATGGAAACTTTAAAATCACTCGTGGTTCACGTGATACTTTGCGTCAGTTGGTAAATACTCGTTTGAAAGATTTTCCTCAAGCAAATCCTTGCCCAATTCGTTTCATAATAATTCTTGGAAATATTTAGTCACTATAATAAGTCAGTTTACACTGAGAGAGGATAGTTTGAAAGCCACGATTCCCTGAAATTGTTGAAAATTCGGGAATAACCATTTTCTCTAAAGGCGCTCCCTCACCAGGAGCATTCGGTGTATTGTAACATTATAGATTCGACTTTGAGCATTACATTACAATACTAACTCCCTGACTGACGAGCATTCGCGTTCATTTAGGCCAATTGTCCACGTAACCGCACGTCATACGCACGCTTTCGTCAATTGACGATTGCAAGACGAATGCTTGCATCTTGCGTAGAAACAATATCTGTGTCCACGAAGCGTCAACGTCGCATCAGCCGCTCGTGTTGCGTTCATGCATTTTTTTTACAACAAAAGACGTTCTTTCTCGATGCTAGTTGAAAGAAAACTGAGACCTTTTGTAGCGTGGCTGACTATTGCATGAAGCAGCGTGGACATAACAAATATGCAAATACGCCGATCTTCATTTGTAGGTTACATGCATCCTACGAGACGACAGTAGGCCTTAGTATAGATTTGATACAATGTGCGCATTGTGATGCTCGATTGTCTTCCTTCACTGATGAAATGTTAGAATTATTAATATTGTGAATGCTCGCGGTGAAGGAGCGCTTTTATACGAAGAATGAACAAGCTCCTTTTGGATAAGCTCGTTCCATCGTCGACTTTGTCTTAGTCACCCCTGACTTAGACTAAGATCAAGAACAAACCCATATTGCACATAAAAAAAGGAAAAAAAAATGCTTCTAGCCGGGTTTGCAGTCGCACCCATGACTTACAACTACTATAAGTAGAACCACTGAGCCTCATATTAAAATTACGCCCACAATCCACCTCTCAGACCAAAAACCTCTGTAATCAAAACAAAGGTTCGTCTACCGAGTCGTCGACCTCTTATCATTTTACTCCAATTTATATTTTCATCACGACTGATATCAGATTATCAGTTTAGTAGCTCCACGTTTGTCCTCAATGTCAAAAAACACGTTTTTGTATGCAATTCATATTCTACGTTATATTTGTTCAAGATAATGTTTGGGTATACAACGTTTGGCATAACAGATGTGCTAGTTCTTTGTAAAGTAAAATTTCAGGCGATTTAAATACCTACCTCCCTGCACGCGTAGCATGGCGATTCTACCAAGAAAAGACAAAGTTATTTCATCGTTATTCCTGTACAAATTGACTGTTTTTTTGCACAATTATGACACAATTCGTACACCATTATAGAATAGAAACATATCTCTTCTATATTTTAAACATGCTTAAATCGATCATTTTTGAAGTGTCAAAAGACGAAAAATCAAAACGTAATAAATGTAATAGTGCTACAGTCTCAGTCATACCTACATAAGACATAAATAAGTAGGTACTGTAGGCGCCCATTTCAAAGAGTAGATACTATGGAGAAAAAAAGGTTTTGGGGTTTTAAAAAATAATAGGATGACCTCGACTGGGCCACAACTGTTCTTTCATGGCCTGAAAGAACAGTTGTGGCCCAGTGGAATCGGCAACGTCTTACGAGTTGTAGGTCGTGGGTTCGAAACCCGGCTATGCGCATATTATTTGTGTATTTTATGCCATCACCACTTGTGCCACTACTCTCAAAACAGTGTAGGAAAACATCGTTAGGAAACAAGAATGTCCAAGACATCCTAAACCAAAAATTCGAAGACATGTGACATCTAGCTGTCTACACTGGGCTTGCGTGGTGGATCATGGCTCAGTCCCTCCCACAGAGAGGCCAGTGTTCCAGCAGTGGAAACATTCCTCCATTCACATTATGGCCCGTATTACAGAACGACACTCAAAACTCAAGCATTACTCAAAACTAGATTCAACCAATCGAATGGCTTGAATCTAGTTTTAGGTAAAGCTTGAGTTTTAAGTGACGTTCTGTAATACGGGCCTATGTCGTCCAAGTCAAAATATTTGTTAAAATGCACAGTAATCAATAATGTTACGAGCTGGGTGGTAATTTAATGAACACCAATTAAAACAAAATAAACTTTATTTACACACGAATCACTAATTAAAACAATCACTAACGCTACTCAACACTAAACACACTTGCACTCACTTAATCACACGTAAAAGTCACTTAGAGATCGCATCGAGTTCACTTCGAGTTGCCTCGATCGTAGTCAAAACCAGACTGACATAGGTCGCCTGTCGGCGCCCTATTTATACCCCGGCCGGGCCCACTAGATGTTTCTAGAATGTGGTCGAATGTTCTGGAAACATCCATAGACTTCAACATAGTCCCATACCTTTTGGAACATTCCAGAACCATCTCGAAACATCTAGAACAAGGTAGAATTTTCTAGAAACTTCCAGACCAATCTTCACTAGAATAAACGAGAACCTTGTAGAACCTTCGAGAAGCTTATAGATTGGTCTCGTAATCCGATCAACGTAATAAAATTTAGTAGGTAAATATAGATTACATTTGGTGTGGACTTTAAAAGAGACCTTTCCGTTTTCCCGGATATAAAACAGATTACAGGTTGCTTATTAGGGAATAAAATAAAATAAAATATAAACATTACCTAAAGTATCGGCCGGAAAGACCGGGCCTGTAGTATTGTTTTGTGTTTCAAACCGCGTTGAAGTGTGAGCGCAGATTAGTGTAAGTCTGAGATCAGTTTTCTACTTTATAACAATAATAAGTTTCGTAATATTTATTTTAATGTATAAACTCCAAATACTGTATAATTGGTATAAACGCATTCACATAATTGGGTGAATTTAACTGAATTGTGAAAAGTGAACGTTTTTGAATGGAAATTGAACATAAGTGAAAATTATGGCTTCATCTACTTCTTCAGGTAAGTATACTCTCTGGATTCATTAGCTTATTTTCCAGCTTCATTCGTGTGCGTATCTGTGTTTTTAACCGACTTCAAAAAAAAAAGTAGGTTCTCAGTTCGACCTGTATGTATGTATGTATGTATGTATGTATGTATGTATGTATGTATGTTTGTCCGCGATTATCTCGCGTTTGGCTGAACGGATTTTGATGCAGTTTTCAGGAAAGTGTTCATTACATTCTGGGGAAGGTTTTAGTATATAACACTAATAGATATCCCGTGACGTTGCCCGCGTGGATCCGTTTTGCTGACTTGGATCGTAGATTTTCAGGGACGATTGCATGTTTGTCCGCGATTATCTCGCGTTTGGCTGAACCGATTTTGATGCGGTTTACAGAAAAGTGTTCGGTACATTCTGGAGAAGGTTTTAGTATATAACAATAATGGATACTTTGTGAAGTTGCCCGCATAGATCTGTTTTTGTTGCTTACTAGGATTGTAGATTTTCAAAGACGCCGATTATATGAAGATTTTTGTTGAATATCAAAACTAAAAAGGGAAAAATAAAAAACTTTTTTAAAAAAAGAGAACCGACTTCAAAACCAATCACAAAAAAACTGAAAATAACTTTTCTTTCGGAAGTCGGTGGCCATAGTCAATGAAATAAAAAACAAAGCCACCGACTTCCGAAAGAAAAGTTATTTTCAGTTTTTTTTTACGTGTTCGGTTTCTAGTCTAAGTTGATAGACTTGAATGCCAGTATTCTGCACTGAGCAACTGCCTATCGAGTCATTCTTATAAGTTGGCCAATCCGAATGATATTAAAGTAATATATAAAAAACTTTTTTAAAAAAAGGGAACCGACTTCAAAACCAAACACAAAAAAATATAAAATAACTTTTCTTTCGGAAGTCGGTGGCTTTGTTTTTTTTTTTTATTTCATTGAGATATGGCCACCGACTTCCGAAAGAAAAGTTATTTTATATTTTTTTGTGTTTGGTTTTGAAGTCGGTTCCCTTTTTTTAAAAAAGTTTTTTATTTTTCCCTTTTTAGTTGAGATATTCCAAAAAAAAAAATCTTCATAAAAACGACTTCTTTGAAAATCTACAATCCTATTAAGCAACAAAAACGGATCTATGCAAGTAACTTTACGAGTTATCCATTATTGTTATATACTAAAACCTTCCCCAGAATGTAACAAACACTTTTCTGAAAACTGGATCAAAATCGGTTCAGCCAAACGCAAGATAATCGCGGACAAACATGCAATCGTCCCTGAAATTCTACGATCCAAGTAAGGAAAACGGATCCACGCGGGCAACGTCACGGGGTATCTATTAGTGTTATATACTAAAACCTTCTCCAGAATGTAATGAACACTTTCCTCAAAACTGCATCAAAATCGGTTCAGCCAAACGCGAGATAATCGCGGACTAACATGCAATCGTCCCTGAAAATCTACGACCCAAGTAAGGAAAACGGATCCACACGGGCAACGTCACAAGATATCTATTAGTGTTATATACTAAAACCTTCTCCAGAATGTAATGAACACTTTCCTGAAAACTGCATCAAAATCGGTTCAGCCAAACGCGAGATAATCGCGGACTAACATTCAATCGTCCCTGAAAATCTACGACCCAAGTAAGGAAAACGGATCCACACGGGCAACGTCACGAGATATCTATTAGTGTTATATACTTAAACCTTCTCCAGAATGTAATGAACACTTTCCTAAAAACTGCATCAAAATCCGTTCAGCCAAACCCGAGATAATCGCGGACAAACATACATACATACATACATACATACATACATACATACATACATACATACAGGTCGAACTGAGAACCTACTTTTTTTTTTGAAGTCGGTTAAAAACTAAATCAATTAGCAACTTAAAAAAGGTTCGGCAGACCACGAAGGAGATGGCGTGACGAAGTGGATGTTTTCCTTGAGTATTGGAAGGAGGTGGTGGACTCAAGTTGTTTTTTTTTATGTGAATAATAATTATACATAATTCAAATCTGTTCGGGGACTTTTGCAACTACCTAATTATGATGTTGACATTACATTCTCTCTGTAGGAGCCGACATGCCTATACTCAAATTTGTATGTTTGTGTATGAGGCCTCTGCTGTGTCTCAAAGTTCTTCGCTTGGTCTTTTCCTTTAGAGCCAATTCACAACAAGACGCGACGCCGAGCGAACATTTTAATTGCGCCACAAAATCTAGCTCGATGTAGTACTGATGGTTTTTCCGATTTTTTTGCATACAAAACCTTTCCTGAGAATAACAAAAACAACTAAAAGATTTAATCCTATTCAGTGCAGTCGTTCAGAAGCTACTCGTATACATACATGTTTTTGTTTAAAAACCTATATCACAAAAACGGGAATTGAATGAATTTGTTAATTGGACACAAATATTTAATTCATTGTGTTCCTGGGACCCTTTATCTTGTAACCGAATTCAAACAAAATACACGGAAAATTTGAATTTAATTTCCTTCCTTATAATATAAGCCGCTCCACATATGTTTTGGTTGAATTAAGTATCAAAATATACGTAAAATCCTGTTAATTGAAATCCTAATTTATTTTACATAATACGGCTGCTTTATGAACTTTGCACCAACTCTAAATGTGGGTCTACGCTTATAGAAGCCGAGCACAAGCGTAGCAAGAGTGGGGAACAATTTCGTGTACATTTTGATTCGGATTAGATGCAGTTGCAGTACATAAACGCCTTAACCGGTCTAAATAAAGATTTATGGAGAAAATCGGGTAATTAACTGAATTGAAAAATACTAACTTTATGTAAAATACTGGTACGCATCCAATGGCAGAATTGGAAGCCGACCTCAAAATTGAGAGGGTAATGATTAATTGGTTAGCCCAGTTACCACATGTGTCTTCAGAGACGAGGAAACTAATTAAATCTTGTTTATTTTGTTCAATATTCCCATTTATGATGTATTTTAATTGATCTTAACCACAGGTTTTTCAACATATTAACGGGTTTTTTGGAAAATAATACTGCAAATATTTATCCTTATTTTTAAGATATATTTCCACCGGTAAGCAATAATGTGCGGCACAAGCAAACACGAATAAACTCTTTTAGAATGTTCTCGTACATCTTTTTTTTTATCGTGGTAAAATCATCAAATGAGTCCTCCCACCCAGGGCAGGGCGGGAGGGACTGTCAGACTTGTACTGACTAAAATATACGGTGTCCTTCAATAGCGTTTTACGTTTCAGGGTCACGGTAAATTTTCGCGTACACCTGGATTCTTCCCCACTCCCGAATTTTACTATCCTAACATAAAAGTAAGTCAAACAGCAACATGGAAAATCGCGGTAGACCACGAAGGAGATGGTGTGACGAACTGTACTTTCTTGTGATGAACTGGACTTCTTAGAAGATTGGAGTAGGAGGTGGCACACACACAGTTGTGATGGTTGGAAAGAATTTAGGGTAGCTTTTGCCTAGCAGTATTACAGTCTAATAGGATAGCTATTAAAAAAGAGACTGCAAAGAATGACGGGCCATTTTTTTTTTGGCAAAATGGAAAATTTGCATCCTTCAAACGTTGAGTAAGTAATTTATAGGAGCGGAGTATTTTTAATTTAATAATCGAAGAATTTATTTTTATTGGTGTGAATAGACATGCCGTCTAGAGAAGTGGAAGGAGGGGGAGGCCTTTGGTCAGGAGAGGGACAAAAAATGGCTAACAAAAAATAGAAAAAGGGAGTAATTTACTTGACATTTAGGCACTCGTGTTCGCGCCTCACTCAACTGTCATGTCTGTTTTTGATGCGTGTGTCTGATCTATAAAAGTGGTAATATTATAGTAGTTGTTGTAGTTGAATGAAATCAATAAACTGTTGTTATTGACCCAGATGTTCGGTGTGTTATTGAACCGTTGACTTTTAATCATATTCGGATGACATTTGGATTTAGATTTGGCTCTGTTAAAATTTTACAATTTAATAACATAGGCCGACTTTACTCGTTCATTTCATTAGTTTTCTTGGCATACAATAAAAAAGCGATTACAAAAAAGAAGGAAAAGATTCTCAATTCGTCGGATATTTTTTTAAACTGGACATTAGTCAAAGGGTTTTCAATTTTTTTTTTAAATTTTCTCCCTTTCTAGGATTAGCTCCTATATTTTGGTGCATTTATAAAAATTTAAACTCACATAAACAAACTCCCAGACTCGGAAAAACTACTCTAAGTTCATACATTTTTTTCTTCTAAAAGGGAATATTAAAACCGCGTCATGTTTGCCGTCGATATTTTTCACATAACCTACTGAGAACGGGTGGACAAGGACATTTCATCAAAAAAGGGAAGTTCCCTATTCGTCACGCAATGACACAATTTCTTCAACTAGGCGTACCTATCTACCGATGACATTGATCATCCTTGGGACTCAAACAACTCCTCACATGACGCAGTCTGCTTGCCCCATATCGTTAATAATCGGTCGATGAACCTCAGATAAAGTTAAAACGTAGTGAAATGGAGTCTGACTGTAGTATTTTTATTATCACTCTATTTCGCAAAATCTAAAAGGATATAGCGACAACTATATTTGTCTTGGTAGGGATGACACTCATGTGACTAAGGGCTGGTTTTTCAATAGTCAGTTAAGTATCCGTTAACTGAGGAATAAAAATGGCGGTTTGACAGCTTATCTATGGAAAATATGTCATACCGTTATTTTTATTCCTCAGGTAACGCTTAACTGACTATTGAAAAACCAGCCCTAAGAGAGTGATGAGTATAAAAGTTGATGGATGGAGAGATTTTTTTTTTGGTGGTAAAATCATCAAATGAGTCCTCCGGGGCCACGGTATCCTGGATTAAGAAAAAACCCGCGACCCCAGCAGGCATTTGGCGCGAAACACGACGCGCCACCGACCCGGGCTTGGTCCTTGGTCGAACGGCGAGCTACCCATTACTCACCGTCCGCAAGCCCGCTCCGCCGCTGTGCCCTCTGCTGATCAGAGGGACACGCGTTGGAGCGTCCACACGACAGGCTATTCGCATACGGGCAAAGAGACCCCTTAGACACACAGGGCCTAAGGAAGAGTTTTTGCCCGCATCCCAGGGTGCACCGGCCCGAAAAACTGGTCTTCCCCCCGGACGTATCCGAGAGGGAACTCCAGTCCACGGGCGCACGTGGAGGTTTCCTGTCTTAGCACCCCACTGTGACGTCTGATAGAAGAGAATGGATGAAAAAAAAAACGTGTTGTGCTGTGGTCAGCACAACACGTTTTTGGTGATCAAGTAGGATGAGATAAGGGCAGGAATGTGATGATGATGAGAGACAAGTGGTATTCCATCAGCAATGATGGGAAAGTCTTACTAATATTATAAATGTAAAAGTTTGAGAATTGATGGATGTTTGTGTCTCTTTCAAGCAAAACTACTGAACGTAGTTGAGTGAAATTTGGTACACAGATAGTTTATATATTATTATAGGATAGTCTTTATCCCGATTTAATCCCCGTTCCCGTTAGAATTTTCGAGTTGAAGCGGGCATTTTTTATATTTAAACTAGCTGTGCCCGCGACTTCGTTCGCATGGATGTCGGAACTTAACAATGTTTTTTTTTATAAAATTGACAAAGTTTCATACAAACTTTCATCCCCCATTTTATCCCCTTGGGGGTAGAATTGATCAAAATCCTTTGTTAGCGGATACCTACGTCATAACATCTACCTGCATGCCAAATTTCAGCCAGATCCGTCCAGTGGTTTGGGCTGTGCGTTGATAGATCACTATGTCAGTCAGTCACCTTACTGGCTAAAAAAGAAAAAAACATAAGTACAATCAATGATGTAATGTCTTTCAAATCTGCAACTTACTCTGTCATCATTTTTCATATTTTAGATTATGAATGTTTTCTTTGCCTTTAGTATTTTGAAAGTGGAGTATTCCTCTTAACACTTATGTATGTTCATCAACAGTTTAATAATTTAATAGTAAATTTATAAATTAATGACTAATTTTGTCTTAATATTGTTTTTGCCTTAAATTGTGTATACGTGTAGGTACCTACAGTAGGCATAGGTACATAGTTACTTATATTATATCTGGTGTTATTCTCAGTCAAACAAAGCTAATTTATCGGGCCTATTACGTTGTTAGCACGGTTAAGTCCCATTTGCGGGTTTTTCCAAAACAAATACAGATTTATTATTATTTTATAAATTTTACCTAATAATATAATAAACCGCAAATAAACAGAATATATTTAGAAAATAATAAGAGTGAAGAAAAGTAAAGAAACGATAAACGAAAATTATGTAAAAAACATGTTTTAAACATAATCTGTGGTACCACAAAAACTTTTAAACGTCTGTTGAACACTTGTCTAAAAAAATGTCAGATTATGACGTTGAAATAAGGTCCGTTATGCAGTCACACTTTTTTTAGACAAGTGTTCAACAGATGTTTAAGTTTTTGCAGTAAGGCTGTAAATGTGTAACTATTCAGATGGTAGTTATTAAAATTAAATAATGCCGAGTCCGCGATACTGTCTCATCAGGTGACCATGACCCTGGAACGTAAAGGGCTATTGAAGGATCATCGTGGATTTTAGTCAGTACGAGTCTTACAGTCGCTCCCGTCCCGCCCTGGATTGGAGAGGATTCAATTGCTGATTTTCCAAAATAAAAAAAAAACTGTTTAACAATGCCTTGCGAGCAGTGTTTTATTATTTAATTTTCGACCAATAGCAAAGGCGGAAAAATTATTAAACTGTTCTTTAAAATATAGTCTCTTTCTCAGTGAAAGAGATAAAATACACACTGTCTCAAATGTAGAAGTATATAAGTCGAAACAGACAGAGTACTCCCAGTACGAAGGTTTATTTTGTCCCACTAGCAGAGATATAATGTCAGTGCTAGTGTCGAGACCTTAGAATGAGTTCTTGCTTTAGAGGTCAGTGAGTCAGTTAGTTGGGACTGGTCATCTCTTAGTTGCCACGGTTTATATTCTTCTCCATAGAATTCTACTTCTTGGAATGGGCATCAATTACGGTACTTTCACAGTTTTTATGTCTTGTGACTGGGACTGTAGCACCATAACTTTTTACTGTTTAATTACATTTTTATCTATTTATGTCTATGACAATTCCAAACTGCCTTTAACTGGCCTACTTGAAATAAATGCTTTGATTTTGATTTTTGATTTTGAGGATTGTTTACTGACCCAAGTCCCAATCAACCAGGTTGGTCTGTGTCAATACAAAAGCTCTAACAAAGTCAGAGAGGCACCTCACGACCCAGCCGCAACGGATGCCGCGAAGCGATTTCCAGCCATCGCAGGCGCAGGCTTGCAGACGATGTTATGGGTGACTCGTTGTCCGATCATGGAACATACCCGGGTCGACTTGTCTAGTTCCACGTGAGCCTCAAACAGCTGTCAGCAATCTGACAGGGCTCCCCTTAAGCCTGCTCTACACTACTCACGAAGTTGGTCGAAGTTGACCGAATAAGATAGTGTAGAAGGGCACTTCGCTTCGCTTCGTGCAACTTCGGCTCGCTTCGGGCGACTTCCATTTGTTGTCGGTTTTTGTGACTGAGTCAAAGGGCTCAATGAGCTCCTCGCGAAGTTGCACGAGTGTGTAGTCAATATACTTCGGGACTTTGATCAACTTCGACGAGTACTTCGTCGAGGCAACTTCGCGAGTAGTGTAGAGCAGGCTTTAGAGTGCCAAAGCCTGTGGGGTCGCGGGACTGTGTTATCAGGGGAACGTAAAGGGCTATTGAAGGACACCGTGGATTTTAGTCAGTAAGAGTCTGACAGTCTCTCCCGTCCTGCCCTAGAAGGACTCATTAGATAATTATACCACGAAAAAAAATCAACCTAATGCGCCTTGCGAGAAGTGTTGAACAAGGTATTGTTTCAGTTCAAATGCACCAACAAAGCAAAGTAGGCAAAACCGAATATTATTGACCCTTTCGCTGCAAAAATTAGCTTTGACACTTATCAGTGCGGTCAAATGTGTCACAATTTGGTTGTAAGCTGGATTCAAAACACAGGAAAAGTAACAAAATAATTAATTTATATTGAATAAAGGGCCACTGTTTTTAATCATTTTAAAGCAATTATTAATTAAAATTAATAAACTTGGAGGGAAGGTTATTAACAATGTTGTTAGTTCGTTGTATTTGTTGGAAGCTGTAATTGGGAGTTGGTTATTAATTCTTTGGTATTTGGGGCATTGATAGTAATTAAGGAATAAAATTAAACAAACGTATCATACTCTACCTCCGCGGTTTTGTAGCGCCTGTTGTATTGTTCAAATTTAAAACCTGTCATTATTGTAGACGTATGCGGCCTTAACTATCCGGTAGATTTTCAGAAAACTTTCTTGTATTTATACTTTTCTTTTTCTTATATTTATAAATGTTACTGTAAAAGCCCGAAGTACGGTAAATCTTAAGATTTTCCAGTAAATCCTAAGATTTACCAGCATGAGTTGATAAATGTCTGAATTTTGTAAAAAAGAGACAATTATTTCGGGCACACCCAGAGTTTGGGAAATGCTGAGAATTACCAGTGATGCTTGGTAAATATGTTGGTTTTAGGAATAAAACAATTAGTAATTCTTAATCATTAATTTCAATTAACTAAACTTGGTTCAGGTAGACGTATTTCCGCGCCCAAGAGTTATTGGTGCCTTTGAAAGTAGACGTCAGGGGCATCTCGAAGTTCGTTTTGATGAGGTTCAGTTAACAGTTGAATTTGACTGCTCGAGCGGTCCATGTATAGGCGGCCTAAGATCAGTTAAAACAGATTTTCAATAATTAAAAGAAACATACATTCAACGAGACAGAAGTAGAATAATAAAAAAAGAATATGACCAAAAATGTTATCGCCAAATTGTCATGTCACGTTCAAAAATAATATGTATTTAAACGTGAAGGAGGAAGCGAATGGGCCTCTCCTTGAACTTTGGGTACGAAAACAACTGATTGTTTTTTATTTTTGTTTTATAATAATATTTATATTTTTTGTAAAGTGAATTTTTCGTCGTGAATTCAGATTTGCATTGAACAGGGCTACCAATGGTGATGATGATTTTGGGTAGGTAGATAATCTTTTTGATGGAGATGTTTTAAAAAACGAATAAGGAATCTTTCTTTATTTTTAATATGAGAATATGGCCACCATCACCATCACCAATAGTATTTAAAATTTATTTTGTCTTGATAATTGTATAGCATCACACCTGATTTCTTGAAAGGTTCAGTTTTAAGCCCCTTCTGAGAAAATTCTCGAAAAACGCAAGTATTTCCAGAATTTCAGAAACAGCAGTATTTTTTTTCAAATAAAACATTGCCCCGCACGGTACGTTTACAAACATATAAACTCACATACACAAACACCCAGACCCGGAACAGCTACTTGTAGATCATACAAATATTTGTTCCGTGCGGGAATCGAACCCGCGACATGCAGCGCTGCAGTCCAATCTCTCAGCCACTGCGCTAGCCGTGCCGTCCATTATTAACCGTGCCACCGTATTATTTACACTAACACTATTATTCACCCCATTTTTATACACCGTGACTTTTTAGTCGTCTTACAAAAGTGGTCCACTTAATGTATCCGACCTAAAATATCTCTAGGCAAGTTTTTTTTTTTTTATCGTAATAATAATTTTTATTTTTAGTAAATAGGAGTACATTAGAAATATGAAACACCCTGTTGTAATGTTTACGTATCAAGCTGTAGAGTATACCTAGATACCTACCCAGCACAATAGTCGGGCAGATCATTCCATTCCAATTTTCTATGAGACAAGGGTGTTTCTAACTACGCCTTGCGTCATAATATCGAATTAAAATATTATTAAATTTTTCAAATCTCTTAATTACCAATTTTTTCATTATAAACGTGTTCTAGTCATTGGATACATGAACTGGGCTGCTTTTGTAAGACGACTAAAAAGTCACGGTGTAGGTATATATACCTACACCGTGACTTTTTAGTCACGGTATAGGTATATATACCTTACCTCCATAGTCCATACGTTACAAACTGGAAGCCATTCCAACATGCAAAAACGACATTTTAAAATAAGAACAAGTAGCTTACCTACTTTAAATTTTCCTTAAAATTTAAATTACGAACACAAAACAGCTGAACAAATAAATTAACTGTGCATTATTCTGCGTATAACAGAGAAAGCAATAAGTATTTTGGTAAGAGTGAAAGAGAGAGGGGGAAACCCTGACCCCAGACAACAGTGTTGGAATTGGCATGGTCAGGCACTGATAAGATAGCTTATCAATGAATTTTGTCGCTGTTAATTTTGGCAGTTTTTTTATCGTCTGACCTTTTGTGACCGATAACGTGACGTCATTTGATAGCAGCGTGATGGTTATGTAGACAAATTTATTTATGTAAGTACTTATGTAGTTCATGGAATGTTGGATAAACTGACTGGGGAATTTTAGTTGGAAAAAATAGGTGACGATTTTTTTTTGGCAGACGTTGGGGGAATTTTGCTTGGAAAAATGGCAAAATAAAAAAAATGTTTTTGATACCTTTTTTTTATGGAAAGACAAAATTTTACTGCGAGAAGGACTCGATCCTGCGTCCTTAAAAAATCCTGCATAAATAATGCAGATCCTGCGTCCTTAAAAAATCCTGGATGAACTGACGCTTGTCCAACTAGACTTGAACTTAATTTTTTCCTAAAAAGTATTTAGATACGAGCGTAAATGCGTATAAAATACCTAATTAAAATATGTAATAGTAAATAAAGAAAAATATTAACGCATTTAAAATTTTAAATCATCCGTGTTCAAGATTTTTTGAAGTAATTATAAAAACATTAAAAAAGGGTTATCATTATTATTCTTTGAAAAAATCCACTCACTTATAAAAATAACTAAACAAAAAAACAATAAAAGACAACCCTTTACAAACTCTTTGGTCAAAACCAAAAGAACAAAAGCGAAACTGAAACGCCACTCGACCCGTCCAAAATATTAAATTCGCAAAATTTAAATAGGTACACGATAAATTGAAAGTAAAAGCAGACACGCACACAAACAAACAAATTTGTCAATGTGTGTGTGTGCCTGACCTTTCCCAACGTAATGGCCGCCGCCGAATACAAGGGTCGATGACACCAACAAGGCTGAATGTGCGATGCATTCGGCAGGACTCGTGAGTTTAAAAAAAAGTTAAGTGTCACTTTCACTGGCTGAATGCAGTTCGATTTTCGTTTTCGCTTGATCTGATTTTAAATTTGGAATTTGGTGTCGCGCCCTTTTTGTGTTTTTATTGTTTTATTTTTGACTTTTATGATCTATTAGGACTAAGAATTTGTGATCATTTGTCTAGCCTTATCCCAACTATATTGGGGTCGGCTTTCAGTCGAACCAGATGCAGCTGGATATCAGTATTTTACATGGAGCGACTGCCTATCGGACCTCCACAATCCAGTAACTGGGTAATACGATACCCCATGGTAGACATAAGGAGTAAGTTATGAATTTATAATTAGTATCGCTCCATGTTTTAAGATTTTTAGGCAGTCACTGCCTTGACTCTTGATCTCTTCCGTGTCTCCAAATGAAGTATTTTCCTAGTTACCATGATAATAAGTAGGTAATTGATTTCAATTTGAGAGTAGAGCTAAAAAATAGAATTCACAAAAAATGCCTTTACGAGCAATCCGCTACTGGTAAGTACAACATAATAATTTGGGAAGTTCGTAAGACTCATATTTTCTGATCTGAGACAATTATATGACTCAGTGCAATAATTCGAACTTGAACTTTTTGGTACTTGCCCCTGAATTTTTAAATTACCGAACGAAAAAAATCTTCTCCGTGACACAATCATAATGTACGAGTATAATAACCTTGAATCATTTTGCCAGATGAAGTTTCGGAAGATATTTTTTTTGATATCGTAGGACTGTCTTAGTAGGACACCGTGTCTCTAGAACGCAAACGGCAACCATAGGTGCAGTGAGGAAGCAAAAAAAATTAAGTTGACCCTAAAAATATAGGCTGTATGGACTGATAAAGAAGAAAAAGGAGACAATGACAGAGTGACGGCTAGCAGCTATAGCTAGAGAATGGATAAAAACATCCGACCACAAAAATCTAAAGAGAGCAGGAATAGATTCATTGTTTTTTTTTTTTTTTTTTTTTTTTTTTTTTTTTTTTTTTTACGTGGCAAAATCATCAAATGAGTCCTCCCACCCCGGGCAGGGCGGGAGGGACTGTCAGACTTGTACTGACTAAAATCCACGGTGTCCTTCGGTAGCCCTTTGTGTGCCGGAGTCGCGGTATACGTATGTCCCGCAACCCCGGCAGGACTGTGGCCCTCTATAGGGGGGCCCCGTCACTATGCTGACGCTCCTTGAGGCGCGCGTGGGACACAACGCGCCGTCGACCCGGGCATGGTCCTTGGTCGAGCAGCGAGTTGCCCTTTACTCGCCGCCCGCATGCCCGCGCCTACGGTGGCCGGAGATCGTCCCGCGACATCCGTCGCCGTGGGCGTCTACCACTGCGTCTCGGGCGGAGGGAGGACGGTATCCTCTCCCTCAAGCGGCCCGCCTCCTCCTTCGCGAGCATGACTGCTTCGCAGAAGGAGGCGACCGCCTCCCACTCCGTCTCGCCCCGCAGCATGGCCGCAACCAATGCCGGGCGCGAGAGGTCTCCGCCTATCGCCGCAGCGAGGACACGGCGGTGCTCCGCCCAAGCTGGGCAGTCCTGCACCGTATGCTCCACCGTGTCCTCCGGGCGATCCTCGCAGTGGTGACACCCGGGATAGATTCATTGTTAAGAATCCCACAACAGAAACTTATCATAGAAGACTTTTTTAAAATCGACGAAATTTTTGAAGATGTATGTATACCTTGTATATATACCTTGAGTATATTAAGAGCGTATATTCCGAAAGCTGGCAACGTCGCAAATGGTTGTCAAATATTAACAAGTTTTAATTAATTTAGCATTGTTACTGTATGAAAATAAGAAATATGGCTCTGTAGTGCACTAAAAAATTGATAAGGGAATGCAATAATTAATATCGTAACACCGAATATATAGTTTTAGATGTAGAAAAAGCATTTGGAAGCTTTCCAAATGCCTTTTATACACCGGAAACGGTTACAACATCAAATTTAGTGTTTTAATTGCATTCCTATATCATTTTTTTAGTGCACTACAGAGCGATATTTCTTGTTTTCATACAGAAAATTTGCCAAATTAATTAAAACTTGTAATTATTTGACAGCTTTTTGCGACGTTGCCAACTTTCAGAATATGCAGCCTTAAATCACCTAAACTTATATAATTTGTTAGTTTCCCAAGAATTTCAGTTGCAGTGCCAAGAATATTATCTGAGAAATGAGTGTGTAAGGGTAATACTCGTAAGTAATAAGTAATACCAGCTGAAAACATAATAATTATAAAGGTTAAATAAGAGTTTCTGACGTAATATAATATACTTCGGCATAACGATATTGGCACAATTTGTTTAGGCTAATACTTCGGCATAACCGGCGGACTACCCGTCTTAGGCTGCGTTTCCACCAGAGGTGTGCGAGGATGCGTAGCGAGGGAATGCACGTTTATGTTCTATTTCAAGAGAAAGAGTTTGAAATTGACATGCAAATACAGTACTAACAAGTTATCATTTCTTGTGTGGTATTTTGTGTTTTTTTCTATTTGATAATTCAAAAAAATATTTAGTGTTTTCTTTTTTGGGTGGTAAAATCTAAAACTCTAATCTAAAAAACCTGCCAAGTGCGTGTCGGGCCACGCACAGTGTAGGGTTCCGTAGTTGCCCATCAAAATACTTATGCGAACTAACTAAACTGATTCGTTGAATTTAATTTTAAAAAGAAGAATTTTCAAAATCGGTCCAGGCGTCTTTGAGAAATCGGGGAAAATACATTAAAAAAAAAGATTACGACGAATTGAGAACCTCATCCTTTTTTTGAATTTAGTTAAAAATAGTTGACAATAAAAACCTACCTATCCCCACAACATACCCACCTATTATTGCTGTAAAAATAAAGTTGACAAACTTACATTTGCAGTTGAAGCACATGTTCTCCGATACATTTTGTTTAGGAAAATATGTTATCCAAGTACGTTTTATAAGTTGGTCGACTATTACTCGTAAACTTGTAAAGCCTACTTAGTCATGATAATTTTCTTTTAAACTTCGTTATATATGCTACTATTCTGAATTTTTTCACACCCCCAAACATAACCGTTTAGCTGGTAGAGGGGGGGGACACACGAGTCGAGCAAAAATTTGCACTTTAAAGCTTAATATTTCACAAACGAATCTTTTTATCAAAAAATTGTTAATGAAAACTATCAATATTTTTTAAAGACCTATTTAATGATACCCCACACGAAGGGGTACGCGAGAAAAAAAAAACGTCCCTACTTTACGTGTACAGAAGGTACCCTAAAAAAAAATATTTTACTAGATTTTATTTTACCACTTTTTCGGCACAACAAATCCGTATATTTACACCAAATTACAGCTTTCTAGTACTAGGCGTCTCTGAGCTAAGCTGCGGACAGACGGACGGACGGACGGACGGACGGACATGGCGAAACTATAAGGGTTCCTTGTTGACTACGGAACCCTAAAAATGATTGTTGGACTCGTACTGACTAAAAATCCACCCTGTTCTAACCTCCATCTTCTACCTTTCTTAGGTCTTCATGCAACTAGAGTGAACAGACCTCTTCTTGGTTAGATGACTCCTTCGAAGACTTGTGTCTCTGTCACCTTGTCATCCCTGACCTGACCTGGACTAGAGTCAAGAGCAAACCCATCTCAAATAAAGAAAGTAGCTGGGAGAGTTCCAAACTCTGTTTAGAATTAGGGGCTGGATGTAGAAGGACGTTTCCAGTGCTCTTGAATCCGCAAATTCTTCATCTAGTACAGCACCCTGAGTTGATTGTTTGAAGTTAGGAGTAATGTCAATGGAATCGTCCTCTGTCCTACAAACGTACATTTGTGTACTAGTTTTGTTTTGTTCGGTTTCCTTCTTGATATTGAGCAAGTGGAAATTATTAATGTCTTGCTTACTGACTGTTTTTTTTTTTGAGTAATTTCGTTGCGGGATTGAAACCAGTTGATTCTTTTTCAGGGATCGTTGAATTTCATCGTTTCTACGCTTTTCTGATGATCATCATTGTTGATTAAGCCTTTCAAGAGTTGCTGCGGCTGAAAATAGTGTGGATGGCTTGTCCCAAAAAAGGATACCCCTATAATTTTAATATAGTTAAGTTAAACATACAATATTGGAAGGAAACTGTCCTAAAGATCTATAAAATAGTCGCATGACACAGTAGTTAGTTAATAAGTTATTTAATGTTTTCTATAAAAATGTGTTTTGATAACATAAGTTCATTGTTTTACCTGGCGTTCATAATAGTCATTTTGAAAAGGACATTGAAGGAGGGATAACTAGCAAAGAGTTTTTACTTGATAATGATACAATGGAAGATAAGTTTGGATTGTTTGAAATCAATGTGGTTGGTCTTAATTTTTGGAAGAGTTTCTTGCCCATTCTTCTCCGTAGAGATCTACTCTTTGGAACGGGCACCTATAGTACTTCCACAGTTATTATGTCTTGTGACTGGGACTGTGCAGTGTGCGGCCGAACCTAATTATTATTGTTTTATTTTGTCTTTTGGCAATTCAAAAGTGCCTGTATTTAGCTTGGTTGAAATAAATGATTTGATTTAATTATCACGTTCAGTCTAAATTTAAAATTCCAAAGAAGTATGTTAAAAAACTTACCTATTTATTTATTACACACACAGGTACGAGATCCAATAAACGTTTTAAAATGAAAGAAAAGTACAAAGGCATTGCTTATTTCTAAAAGAAATTTCTTCCAGCAGATCTGAGAGTGAAGAATTTGAGGTAGAAGATGAAGTGGTGTGTAGACACAAATAAATATTTTTTTTTAATACCTATAACAATCCAATGCTCACAAATGAATACACATACCTACCTACAAATACGTCCTATTATCTTCTTATATATAAAATTTCCGTGTCACAATGTTAGTTACCGTACTCCTCCGAAACGGCTCTACCGATTTTTACCAAATTTTATATGCGTATTCAGTAGGTCTGAGAATCGGCTACTATCTATTTTTTTTTATTTATATGGAAAAACAACGTTTGCGGGTTCAGCTAGTATCAATATAATAAAAATCAATTGCTGTTCGAGTCTCGCTGAAACTCGACAACGGTTGGACCCGCTTGCCTTTGGAATTTGGAAGGTTTAAAAGGAGAGGTGAGGTGAAAAAAAATACAGATTCTAAGGCGGTACGAAGTTTGCCGGGTCAGCTAGAATATAATAAATAACAAGCGAGATAAATTGATAAAATGATCATGACGTGGCCAAGGAAAGATAGTGTTCTTTGACCCAAAGATTGAGACAGAGTTACTATCTCTTACGTCCATAGTTAAGATTAATTTTATGCTCAAAATTACTTGGATTCTGGGAATAGGGTATTTGACTAAAAAACATAGTCCGTCATCGTCAGTAGGATAATCAAAATAGTTATTTGTTATGCAAGGCTGCAAAGTTGATTTTTGGCGCGAGTACTTGAATTGAAAACTGAGCGAGCGAAGGATTCTAAGATTGAACCGCGAGAGAAACGAGCGGTTCAAATATAGAATCCTGAGCGATGCGAAGTTTTCAAAGGTACGAGACGCAGAAAAACTTTGCTGCCGAGTGCAACACACAACTTTTCACCTCACACAGCGAGGAAATGTAGTGGGGGCGGCTCGCCTGTCAGTGTAGAAAACAATTAATACAAGGCGTGTTCGAATTTTGAACAACACTTTGTGCTCTAGAGCACAAAATGCAGTTTTGGCTCAGATTTTGAATGAGAAATAGTATCTTTCCGAGCGTGTGAGGTGAAATAGTTATTTGTTATGCAAGGCTGCAAAGTTGATTTTTGGCGCGAGTACTTGAATTGAAAACTGAGCGAGCGAAGGATTCTAAGATTGAACCGCGAGAGAAACGAGCGGTTCAAATATAGAATCCTGAGCGATGCGAAGTTTTCAAAGGTACGAGACGCAGAAAAACTTTGCTGCCGAGTGCAACACACAACTTTTCACCTCACACAGCGAGGAAATGTAGTGGGGGCGGCTCGCCTGCCAGTGTAGAAAAGTAGAAAACAATTGAATACAAGACGTGTTCGAATTTTAAACAACACTTTGTGCTCTAGAGCACAAAATGGAGTTTTGCGCTCAGATTTTGAATGAGAAATAGAATCTTTCCGAGCGGGTGAGGTGAAAAATATTTTTAACACGTATTTTTTCTTTTGTTACGTACCCAAACCAAAATTGACGAAAAAACGACACTTTTAAAATTACCAATACCTACGTCACAAGCAAGTAGGTTTTTGTTGCTACTGACGCCACGAACCTCCATTCTCGAATTTTGATGTGGTAAATCTTTGTTAGTATGCACATTATCCCGGCATTGGTTGCGGCCATGCTGCGGGGCGAGACGGAGTGGGAAGCGGTCTGCTCCTTCTGCGAGGCAGTAATGCTCGTGAAGGAGGAGGCGGGCCGCGAGCGAGAGAGGACAGTGTCCTCCCTCCGCCCCAACCGCAGTGGTAGGCGCCCGCGGCGTCAGACGTCAGCAGATGATCTCCGGCGGCCACTGTAGGCGCGGGCATGCGGGCAGCGAGTAAAGGGCAACTCGCTGCCCGACCAAGGACCATGCCCGGGTCGACGGCGCGTTGTGTCCCACGCGCGCCTCAAAGAGCGTCAGCATAATGACGGGGCCCCCCTCTCAGAGGGCCAAAGCCTGCCGGGGTCGCGGGATTATTTCCTTACCGTGACCCCGGAACGTAACAGGCTATTGAAGGACACCGTGGATTTTAGTCAGTAGAAGTCTGACAGTCCCTCCCGCCCTGCCCGGGGTTGGAGGACTCATTTGATGATTTTACCACGCTAAATTAAAAAAAAAAAAAAAGTATGCACATTATGCATTGGTTCAACGAAAGAAAAAATACGTGTCCAATACTTTTTAAATCTTGCTGATGGACTAGGTAATTACATTTGCAATTTATTGAATGTTGTCAAATTATCTTTTGGTTTAGAAAATCTCTAGTTTTGAGCCTCTGGGGGGGTATTACAACCTTTTTTAATTCCTTGCAGTTTTCGAGCAGTTGACTTTACGGCCTTAAGCAGGCTTGTTCTATTTCGTATTATGACGTACGTAATTCTGCAAGGAATCATCCTGGATTACTTGTCTCTGGATGATTATGACGGGCTAGCGAATTCGTTCAAAAATCGAATCGAAAATTTACCGATGATTACCGGTTTTATAAATTGTGTGTGAAAAAAATCTTTTTCATTGTAAATTGAGGAGATATTTGAGTTAAACTGTATTTTAATAACAATTTAAATATTTACAATCAAATTGACCAACATTTACTGTCATTTTATGCAAAAACATAATACCAAATAAAACTCTCACAAAGGGGTTTGTTTCTGAACGATCGTATTGCGATACTTTTTTAGTCTGTGGCGGTTTTGTTTACCAAAACAAACAAGATTATCGTATTCTATTTATTTATAATGCCACTATGTAGTGCTTTTTACTGTATTAATAAAGAAGCACACCGTTTTCCTACCTCAGAGAAAGTAAGGAAACAAAATGGACTAAGTCATGAGCAAAAATTTTTAAAAATGGAGCTGTTCCAACACAACAATGTTCTAATTTTTAAAGCAAGAGCTAGAAATGTTTCAACAAGTGAAGGAATGATAAAACCTAGGACAAACCGAAAGACAGTGTACCTAGTTCTCTTGAAATTGGCTGCGAAATTGTGGTACCAGAAGCAATCGAGGAAGTGAAATTAAAAATGTCTGCTGATACATTAAAGACTGCCCAATGTACCCAAATAAATATTGAACAAGTTTTGGCTCCATTGGACTGTACCATTTCTGGAATGATGCTGCGCGAGGCTATTAATTTTAAGTGTTTGAGTTGATCATATATTTTGTTTGGTTTATTCAACCCTACGTCCATTGCTACGAAAGATTATTTATTTCGTCATTTGTCTCAAATCTAAGCTCTGTATATTTTTTTTCTTACACTGATGGAACTAAGACAAATAAAATATTTTGTTCAGGAGTAACATGTTTTTTATTTAGAACAATATATTACTATACTAGCTTCTGCCCGCGACTTCGTACGCGGATCCTGTTGCTTATGCCAGCGACGACGGGGTCGTCAAAATCGAAGATCCGAAACGTCGAATTCTAAGAGCCTGGGGACGGGAAAACAACGGGATGCGCGAGACGATTCCAGACGTTCCAGATCTTTCATTTTTGTGAGTCAACAGGAAATGACCATCAGACTAAACAAATCTTGCTAAGACGTCATTCCTATGTATGTATATTAAGTATAGTGTAGCTGGGCTCTTGGAGCTCCACATCAGGTGTTCCAGATCTCAATTTTCATACGTCAACAGAGAGTACTCATTTGGCTGAACAACTCTTGCTAAGACGTCATTCCTGTATATGTTATAGTGTACCTGGGCTCTTGAAGTTCCACATGAGGTGTTCCAGATCTCAATTTTCATACGTCAACAGAGAGTACTCATTAGGCTGGACAACCCTTGCTAAGACGTCATTCCTATATATGTTATAAAGTATCTGGGCTGTTGGAGTTCCACATCAGGTGTACCAGATCTTCAATTTTTATTGGACAACAGAGGTTGCTCATCAGGCTCAACAACTCTTGCTAAGACGTCTTTACTGTATATGTTATAGTGTAGCTAGGCACTTGGAGTTCCACATCAGGTGTTCCAGATCTTCAATTTTTATACGTTGACAGAGAGTACTCATCATGCTGAATAACTCTTGCTAAGACGTCATTCACATAAATGTTATAGTGTTGCTGGGCTCTTGGAGTTCCACATCAGGTGTTCCAGATCTTCAATTTTTATACATCAACAGAAGGTGCTCATCAGGCTGAATAACTCTTGCTAAGACGTCATTCCTGTATATGTTATAGTGTAGCTGGGCTCTTGAAGTTCCACATCAGGTGTTCCAGACCTTAAATTTTTATACATCAACAGAAGGTGCTCTTCAGGCTGAACAGCTCTTGCTAAGACGTCATTCCTGTATATGTTATAGTGTAGGTGGGCTCTTGAAGTTCCACATCAGGTGTTCCAGATCTTCAATTTTTATACATCAACAGAAGGTGCTCATCAGGCTGAACAACTCTTGCTAAGACGTCATTCCTGTATATGTCATAGTGTAGCTGGGCTCTTGGTGTTCCACATCAGGTGTCCAGGATCTTCAAATTTATTCTCTCAGCAGAAAATGCTCATCACGCGGAACAATTTTTGCTATGGCACCATTTCTGTATCTCTTATAGTTAAGCAGGTCTGTTGCGGTTCTGCATCAGGTGTTCAAGTTTCCAAGATAAATTATAGCCTATATGTTAACCGGACTTAATACCTATACAACAAAAAATAAATCATTCAAATCTGTCCAGTAGTTCCGAAGATTAGAGTGCACAAACACACAGACAAACAGACAAACAGACAAACCGACAAACAGACAAACAGACAAAAAAAAAGTTAACTACATTTTCGGGTTCGGCATCGATAAAATAACAACCCCTGCTACTTTTTTTTTGTATATTTCCATTGTACAGACACAACTTTTCTACAAATTTATTATAAGTATAGATAGATGAGTAAATGTTTACGTGTATGAATATATTTATTGCTTAGCGTTCAGTAAATGAGTGTATATTTATGTGTCGTAAAAGGTAAAAACTTTGTCGTCTTTTTAAGTAAAGCTCGTCAGCTGAGATTATATCGTGTATGCACTCTCCAGATATTTTGTAGTGCCTCCATTATTAATACCAAAGTTTAATTTAGTAAGTTTCAACTGTTTAAAGACAAATTAAAAGAAACAAGTCAGTAAAAGTTACTAAAAAGTGGCGTAAACTGAATGATTTTGGAGATGCCAATTTTGACAATTAATCCGGCCTTGAAATGTCATTATGTAGCTTGTAATACGAAATTTCCAGGCACAAGCACAGGCAGAAGTCGGTATGAGGTCACGTGACCGTTTTACTGGCCGTCATTGTGTGATCGTAATACGGCTAAGCAAGGCAGTTCACTTTAAGGCGTAAACTGACAGGAATTAAGAGCTTGTAATACACCCCCTGGTCTTCTGTATCCGTTGCTTTTCCAAGTTGTTTTGATAAATATTGTTTTAAATATTTGTTACAGTGATTTCAGGACTCTAATTAATATAAAGCACCAGTTGATTCCGAAGAAAATACCATAGGGGATTTTAACGAAGACTTGAAGAGTGCAGAAACTATTTTAAAACACTGAAGTAATTCGTTCAAAAACTGCACCTACACGTCAACACTTGACCGTAGAGTATTATTAACATAACAGTGTTATCTAAAGAGAAAGTATATCGAACAAGTCCTCTTTTAAATACTTTATCAATAAACAATAATAATTGTCGAAGAGCAAGCGCATGCGCATAGTCACATTCCCCAAGTAGGTCAGTGGATGCAAAAACTGCAGTTTTTCGGAAAGCAATGGAAGATTCTGAAATATTGCTAGAACAACATTTCTATGGCCTACATTATATTGCTGATGTCATATACACAGATGTAGAAATCGTTGATTTATTTGGAGATGCAACAGAAGTTAGAAATGAACAAAGTGCAACTGGTCACTTAAAGGTAGCAGATGGCATTGAATCAATGATAATGAAGATAATTATGAGAATAAACGAACAATGAGAGTTTCCTCGACAATTTGAAGCGACGAAACCCTATGACGTAACCACTAAGGTCCAGCCTACGAGTGTATCAGATATAAAGTTACATCGTTCGCACATTACAAACGCACTCGCATCGAAGTTTATTGACGCCGCATCCGTCTGAACTTGCGAGTTTAAGCCTCTGCGAATGTCATCTAGGCTCATTGGCTCAGTACAAGTGCGCTACCACGCATGTGTGCACCTTCGTCCGCGCATACACGAACAGAAAAAAATAATTAAAACTGCTCGTAAAAACACATCAAAAGATGACAGTTCAAATTCAAATTCAGAATGTTCGAATTTAGAAATGTCCGCTCAACACGCGCGGGAAAGAGACGAACATAAGTTCGAGCGTCTGCTATTTAGGTGACGTCGGGCCGGTGCATAGCGAAATATAATGAAAAGTGGCAGTAATTTCGTTGTGTTTACGCGCTGTGCTAGTTTATTTGGTTAATAGCGGTTTGTTTTTCTAATCGGCTGCGTTTGGACCGGTGGCGCCCTCTTCGTCCCATTCCCGTTCTCCATAGATACACATGGTTGTATTTCATGGAGCTGTCAAAACAATAGCGACCTCGTGGACTGTGATTTTTTATGGGACTACCCCTTCGGGGTCGGCGTGATGTGTGACAGTGCAATTAGTTTTTGGCGCGGAGAAACTGTGGCGGGCGTAACGCGGAAAATTGAGCTAGCGGTGTATTTTTCCTAACTTAACCTACGACAATCTTCAGTTGCGCGCGAGCTGTCCCCGCACGCGCCTCGCGTGTCATCCGACACGAAAATCTACGAAAATCCACCGAATGGACCCCGAACCGGTGGCGAACCCCGCCGAATTCACTTTCCGAACTCCATATGAGTGTGTTCAAAACGTTCCATTTTCGAATCCAGCGGAATAGTCGCGACCGCGCGTTCGATGACCTCATAAAGTGAAACTATTTTTTTCTTTCACTTTGCTCAATTTTGTGATGTAGCCATAGTGCCTTGTCGTACAAAACTTTATGGAATATTGTGATGTCAAAGTGCAAACTTAGATAAAACTAGGATATAGAGTGTTAGTGAACTATTATTTAATGGAGAAACAAACGAGACGGAACATTTTATGTGCATATGGACAGATACTGCATGGACTTTAGGTGAGTACGTTTTATAAATTAATCAAGTCGTTGGAACAAGTAGTTTGTAATTTATTAAGTCAGTTCTATGAACGCCAATCTTAATCTATGAACTTGATGATTCGAGCGGAGTGAAGTTGTCTGCGCGCGAGTTGCATTGCTAGATTGCGCCTGCAAACTCACCCATGTGACTATTGCAAACTTCGTTCCTACTGGACAGTGCGAGGGAAAAGGGTGCTTATTGACACAATTTTTAAGATAACACTGGTTCTGTTTTGTTTGTATCGTGTTATTTTTGGGTTGACGAACTTGGTGAAAGATATTTTTGTTTGGTAGGACACATGAGTGTATTTGTAGTGCGTTGCCTTGCGTGCTCACGACTGGCCTTCGTGCTATCAGCGTAGGTATAGGAACGCTAACCTATTAGTTTGCCTAGGTTTGTAGCGATAATAAGTTCGACTTCAATGGAGTTTCAATGACGAATTTCTACAACAATTTCGTTAGCACACTTTTTATAATTATTAGGTATTCTTTATTCAAACTTCCCAACCTCCTTTCAGAAACGACCTTTCTTCACATTTTTAATTTTCAAAAATAGAACGTCACCAAAAAGAGATTGATAAACGGTTCTTCAATTTGAAATAAGAACAAAGAAAAATATCGAGTTGTCGCAACAAGTTTTTTCCCTCCGCAAATACCTAGGTACACTTAGGTAGTTAGTGAATGGCGCGAAACCGGCTCACTTTATATGACCATAGATCAGGCTGATCATGAACTAGTGAAGTGATACTATTATTTCTATTAGCTACTGGGTAACTAAGGTTGTTACTTGGAGTGAAATAGAGGTAAAGGAACTTGTTACTGTCTTTACGACCTTTAATAGGTAAATTCTTGAAGATTCTTATGACAATTTCAGAAGACGAATTTATACTTAAAGACAGCCATTAAAATAGACTAATAAGTCAATTTAAAGGATTAAAATGAAATCAGACAAGGAAGAAATTATTTAGAATTGGATTAAATTAATGGTGATTGGATGGTTATTAAAATCAAGATGGACGGAATTTATTAAAGAAAATATTGATTGATTGTGTGAGAAATGATATTAAATAAACAGGAATCAATGAGGTTGTGACATTTCACAGCAGAGAATGGAAGAAGAAAACGAGTAGCGCGAACCACAATTGAAATAAGATAAGGACAGCAACAAGATAATAGTTTAAACAACAGTAAAAAAGCAAAAAATAGCATCTGAAAACGCTGATGAAGAAAATCAATTTCCTGACCCACTTTAGTAAGAAAAGCATCATATCTTAAGTACTAAAACAAATAATATTTATAATGAATCACTTAACTCACCTCTAGACTTAAGTCAATAGTCACTGGTTCAAGGAAGTGCGATTGTCTTTAAAACAAAAGATAGTGTAATTTCACGTGTCTTTTATAATATAAACAAGGCTAGTCTAGGCGTTGATGACGATAGATTTTCGGCACACTATAGAAGTCATTCTTTAATGTCATAATATTATCTAACAACCTATTTAACCAGTAAGCTCTTTCATTTATTTTCGTTCAAATCCTGGAATAGCAGGACTTTGTGTATTATGGTAATAGAAAAACAGATGGATGGGCTGTATGAGATAGAATGATAGGACAGAAAAAGGAATGGTGTATGTGACGACTGGCAGTAGAAAATGGAAGAAGAAAGAAGAAATCATGAAAACCAAAGTAACTTACGACAAGGGTAGGAAAAAGAAAATGATGTGTGTTTTTTCGTAATGATAATGATGGAAGATGGCGAAGGTTGTGGTTACATCACTAACCATAGAATTACTGAAGTCGATACAAATATACAGTTGAAGGGAGAGAGAGAAAGCAAACACCTATAGATTAGAGGATTATGTTAGAGATTTAAATGAAATCGAAGATAATGGTAACGTGTTAGCTGAAAAGAGAGAAGAGATTGAATGAGTCTAAAAAACCAGAGAGAAGAAGGAAATACTATTTAGACCGAAGAAACTAGGTTGACTAAATATTTTCCTACTGTACGGTACTTTACTTTGTGACCTACAACTGACTATTGTTATTAAACGGGATTGTCCAAATTACATTTTAGTCACGCGTCTTTCCCACAATGACTATTCATAATAATTTCTGGTAAAAAATTAGGGAACAAACATTGAAAACGCTAGCTGGAAACATTGATAAGCGACAGTTTTTAGAATTAAAGTTTGAATGAGTGACTTGATTATTTCTAGACGACCAGGTTATTTCTATCGTGCTTCATCGTCGACCACATCTTCGTTAACCTTCAGAGGCCTTACCACTAGCTCTTAAAGCGATCCACTTTAGGCTGTAGGAAAGAGACAGAGCTATACGTATACAAGTCGTCTAGCACCATCTCTTTCCCACAGCCTAAAGACTCAGGCTTTAAGAGTTCATGGTAGGCTACCAGGTGAGATAGTAGGCAAACGCGAGACCATGGCTAAATAAATAAAAAATAATAATCAGCACTATACTTATGTAGACACGCTTTGCCAAACCAAGTTCAAGAAAAAGAAACTGACGATGCAGCAGCATGTTATATTCCACAAACAATTTAAAGCTATTTTAATTGATCTCTTATTGTCTTGAATACTTACAACAGCCTAATTTAGATCACTGCTGACATAGGCCTTTCCAACCGTATGCCATTCGATTCGATTCTTGACTTAATACGTCCATCTGCTATTCCTCCTTCTTTCTTTTCTCCAGGATTTTTCGTGTGACCAGCATTTTAATCCTCTTCTAAGATAAACTCGTTAACAACACCCAAATTATGAACTACGGCAGTAAAAAAATATTATTATTTTACTTTTGACTTCAGGATATCATTTTCAGATTCGACATTTTGTCTTCTATGTTCGACTAGTCGAGCATAGAACACTTTTAGAGTGGTGTTCTTTCTTCTCGTCAGTATACATATAGCGAATGCTCTATATATAATGTTCGTGATACTCCTATTTACGCCATTAAAAGTTGATTTGACCTCAACATTATTAACTATTTCTTCTTCAAAAATAACCCATACATTGATAGCACTATCAGCCAAAGTTGCTTTTAAAACAATTATTTACCTTAAAGCCATTAAAATGTAGAGGCCAAATAAAAATATACCACTAATTCGGAAATACCCAAACTCAATTATAGGTAAACATGTTTTAGAATAACTCATGGGTCAGAATATTCCCACAAAATTCGATGACAAACAAGGAAACCACGGGAGCATTATTTGAAACAGAACAATTATTTTGTTTGCTTACCTGTAAAATTTGTAGTTTTATGAACCGTGCGGTTAGTTTTAAACCGCACTTATACATATATGGTAAGCTAAAATTAATTAGGTAAAACACCATTAAAGTTTATTAATCTGTAATAATAAGTCCATATTTGGATGATGTTATAATACACTATAAAATTGGAATCGGTGACGTGGGTAACACAAATGCTACATTAAATTAGGATAGGGCGAGCCATGTATGATCATTGTACCTGGATCGATGGGCCAGAGTGGGTCCCAAAAGACGGGGGTCGATGCCGAGGGAGGCCTTTAAAGAACGCTTGAGTGACAACATTTATGCAAGATTGGCCAGAGATTATCATAAATGAGAAGGAATGGAATGTTATAGAGGAGACCTTTTCCCAGGGATGGGACAATGTAGGTTAATTATAATTCACTAAGTTATTATTATCGCTGTTTCATATTTCTACAGCGATTTCCACAAAAGCAGTGATGATGAAGTATTGACATAAATAAGCTGATGATAAGATGCTAATGAGTATAACGAATAATACTACAGACTCTCCAAATAATGGTAAAATTCTTGTGATTGATCCATAGTACAGATCAAACTGTGTCGTTACCTGATGACACAGTCCCGCGACCCCGGCAGGCTTTGGCCTTCTATAGAGGGGGCCCTTTAGAAGGCCAAAGCCTGCCGGGGTCGCGGGACTATGTCATCAGGTAACCGTGAGCCTGGGAAGTAAAGGGCTATTGAAGGTTCACCGCGGATTTATGCCACTACTAATCTGACAGTCCCTCTCGTCCCACTCTGGGCGGGAGGACTCATTCCATGATTGTATCACGTAAAGGATTAGGTAACAAATTCAAATAATTTATAATGAGGATAAAAAAAAAACCGGTAGGTATGTGCATTAGTTATGGTAATAAGAAATAATGTCCAAAAATAACTTAGTTTTGGTAGGTGATTACTGGGAATTACTCGTTAAAATGTTAACTAAATAATGTTTTATCTATAATATAATATATGAGGCTAGTAACATTATTTTGTTTTTATCACAATAAAAAGTTTCCTTGTTTTTGTTACCTCTATGGTGTCATCATTATGTTTAATCAATATAGACTTTCCTCAATATTGGTAAATTAATATTATTTTGGGCTGTGAAAAAGATGGATGAAAAACGATTGCATGTAGCGGAGATGAGCATGTTGAGATGGATGTGTGGAGTGACAAGAATGGATAATAAGGAATGAGTTTATAAGGGGAAGTTTGAAAGTGGCGCCTGTTACAGAAGAAATGAAAGGGAATCGTCTGTCTTGGTATGGACATTTGATGAGGACGGATGAGACTCATGTGACTAAGAGAGTGATGAGTATGAATGTTGATGGATGGAGAGGAAGAGGAAGGCCAAAGAAAAGATGGATGGAAAGAAATGATTATGAATGAAAAAGGAGTGAATGATGCTGTGACGTCTGATAGGGGAGACTGGAAGAAAAAAACGCGTTGCGCCGACCCCAAGTAAAATGGGTGGGATTTTGTAAAAATTGTGGACCGAAAATAGTTCCTTGAGCAACACCAAGTTTAAAGCTTAAGAGTCTCTATAGATTGAGGTCCACGTTCTCAAAGATTACACTTTATTAGTATTCCATTAACAGATTCATTTTATTACGAACATTCTAGCTGTATTGCTATACGATCGATTACTAAACTTAATAATACAAAACAGAATCGAATGCGGTCTAAAAGACAAGAAACAAAGCTTTCAAAGTATTTTTTATCAACAGAATTGGATAATTTTCTTGCTTCCAGTTTAGGTCAGATATTATATGATGAAGATTATAGTCGACGATGGAGTGAGCTTACCCTAAAGAAGACTGGTTGAATGCGTTCGTTCTCAATCTCAATCACTAATTAAGTCACATTCTTTATATCCTTTTTAGATTTAAAGACTCGGTCTTGTTTTGTTTTGATACGATAAACAAGCATTGACGTCATGAATGTATTAATTTTAAAGTGTCGCACTTATTTAATTGAAGCCTATTTTTAGTGATTGGATAACCGTTATGTTATGTATCGGTGTTTAATTGTACTTACAGGTACTCGTAGTAACACCCGTTCGAAAAACATTGTTGTCAAGTTGTTTATTGTGATAATTTTCATTATTTTTCTGCCAGTATTTGTATAGCTTATTTGTTTGATAGTCTAGATAAGGTCCAGGTTCAGTCCGATATATGAGTTGTGCGCAAGAGTTGAAGAAGTGCTACAGTTGTAATCTACCTCTTTTGGTATTTAAAAAACAATCACAGAAAACTTTCTTGTACGATTTTTTTCTTCCCACTGTTCTTTCACTAATAACAACTCGTTCAATCATTATCTCCCCTTTCTTATAATCAACTTATAACGTTCCCACTGCTTTGATTCAGGGCTCGCCTCTTAGAAATGGTTTCCCCCTCTTGTACTTCATAAAAGCAAGAGAAAATAAGACATTCTACCACCTCAACACCTATCAAACTCATTTCTATTATCACAGCTATAAAACCTTCGATTTAGCACCCCTTAACAACGGCTCTTTAAAAAAACATGTCGAAGCTAAATCTGTTAGCTGCACGAAAGGAAATATCGATCCACCAGAAATATGTCCAAAGGTGCATTTAATATTCGTGTCGGTCAATTTGGTTGGACAGTCGATACTGGTAAATTGTCATGCTTTACCGAGGTTCATCGAACGAGACTGGCCTGTTGAAGGCTATTTAGGGCAATTTTGCATATTGCTTGAAAAATTGATTCGTGGATGCCTTTCATTGAATTTCAGAGGTATTTTTGTGGCTACTGCAGCCATAGTACTGCCTTGTTGCATCGCGGTACTGCCTAAGCAGGATAACTTTGACCTGGAACCTAAAGGGCAACTGAAGGAGCTGGATGGACTTTTCGAGAGGCATGTGAAGGAAAAGGGTGGTTTTAGTCAGTAAGAATATGGTAGTGCCTCCCAAATAAAAAAAAAAAAGGTTGCACTCCAGGAGTGCCGGTAGAAGTGAAAACTTTTTTGTTACTATGTTTTATTTTAAAACTGGAGTAGTACAGATATGAAATTAACTAATTTGAATGACGTCTTACTCATTTTCGATCAGGGTCACGTGACCCTGACGCGAGTTTTAAATTTTTTACCCATTACAGAAAAAGTGTACAACGCCGCTAAAGAAGTTTTCACTTCAAAAACCACGCGATTATTTCTGTATGTCATTCTTGCCGTCGAATTCGGCGGGAGTGTTTGAGTAACCTACTTGAAAGGTTTTTAATACGGTTAACCTTACTGGTAATTTACTTCAAACAAATAATTTTGAATCAGTGAGCGGTGTCCACTTAGCTGAATTTTCCGCCAAACATATTTGATTTTATTTTGCCATCAATCCCGAAGATGGAATTATTTTTGAACTTTGTCACTTGACAAAGATCATTCCTTTTAGGAATGAAGTGCTTTATAACAATTCAACCACAGAATCACTAATTCAAAAAATTAAGTTCTTATCTGAGAAGGAATGGGATGAAGATGCTGTAATTCAACACACATAAATGATAATGATAAATGATAATTATTTTGTAAGTTGGTTATAAAAAACACTTTTACCAATACTTTTAAAGCTAGATGGGGCCGGTGTATCGTACCTGACTACTCTGAGAAGAAACAGCCGAAACAAACTCAGAGGTCACAGTCTCTTTTAAAGTCCAGACATTGTTTTGCTCAGGTCATACGAGGACCATGCGGGTGTCTGAGATGGTCTTTTGAGGAAAGAGCCACACAGATTTGAGTGGACCTGTCCAGTCAGTGCAAGCATTTGTCGGTTATCGTGTAGCTCGACTCAGAACACAAGGAGCTCAATAGATAATTATATAGAGCTCATGCTTTACTAAATAATTAGCTTGTCAGCAAACTTACAAGTTTGTCTTCTCAACTTAATCACCGGATGTCCTTACCTACTTCAGTCTCATCGCATTTAAGATTCATTTTAATGCCAATTACTCAAAAACCATTTATCTAGTAGCCGTTTTAAAGTTTTACTACACAATTTAATGAGTGAGGAGCAATAACTAGAACCTAGTTAATAGTTATTTTACCTACTGCAACTAATGATTTAAGTAGTGACGATACTTCTAAAGTATTATAAATTATTCTTTCCTTATAAACTGTGCAGTTGCAATAATACAGGACATGTTTAATATGTACGTATGTATATTCTATGAATATTTAGTAATTATACTTTGTTAGTGCATTTGCACTTGTGCAGCTTAGACTAGTACAACAGGTTTCTCGTAAAGAATTGCCACGTTTACTTCATTTTTTTTTAGGGATTATACTTTTATCTAGGAAGGTAATTTAGTTTTCTATATTACCCAAAAGTTTCTTCTTTTCATCCTAAATTATTTCATATGGAAGGAGTTTTAGATTTGTTTGGGAACTTATTGAATTCTTCGATCCGGATTTTCTCAGAGGAACCTAAAGTCGAGATTTGTTGACAAGCCTCATTCGTTTGTTGCAAGACTGTCTAAAAAGTGAACTGCTGCCCTGGAACGCAAAAAGATAACTGAACGAGTTTAACAGTCCCTTCCACCCACGCGAGAGAACATTTTCTTAATGATTTTTCAACCCAAAATTACTATTATTTGTATAATTTTACCAACCCAGGTGAAAATCACATCTTTGATTTTCTTGTCCCATTACGAGACTTTCTCGCAGAGAGGAGGCTATTGTCTGTCCCACAAGTGGGAATTTTGGACTTGGACTGACCATACTTGTATACTAAACTGGAGAGTAAAAGACCACCCGTACGCTCTTCAAACAGCATCATACCAACTGATCAATCTCGTCTATCATTCAATCAAAAATGCAAATATTGATGCCGGTATAGTTTTCATAGTACCGCTGTTCAAGAGGCCATTGACCAGTAACGGGATCTCGTTTTTTGCGATCATAGTTTGAGTTTGATGTAGCAAGTTTAGCGGTTCACTTTACAAGGTACTGACGATCTTTGGCTTTATCTATACAGGGTGTTATTTTCAACTGGGCGTGGATGGCTAGGTTATCCGAAAGTATAAGGAATATCGAAAAATGATGAAAGGAGTCTCGAGGCCGATTTTGATGACAACCCTTTCCATTCCAGGGTCGCGTTTACCTACTTAGACAGACCGCGACAAAAAAAATATATACTTACAGACTGCAATTTTTTTATAATATTGGTAGGTAAGTCGTAAAAGTACCTCCACCGCCCCAGCCGCAGTGGTACCTGCCCACGGCGACGGACGTTGCAAGACGATCTCCGGCCACCGTAGCGCGGGCATGCGAGCAAGTAATGGGCAACTCGCCGCCCGATCATGGACCATGCCCGGGTCGACGGCGCGTTGTGTTCCACGCGCGCATCTAAGAAAGTTAGCAAGATGACGGGGCCCGCCTCTAAGAGGGCCAAAGCCGGCCGGGGTCGCGGGACTTATTTACCATGGAACGTAAAGGGCTAATGAAGGACACCGTGGATTTTAATCAGTACAAGTCTGACAGCGTCCCGCCCTGCCCTGGGTGGGAGGACTCATTTGATGATTAACGTTAAAAAAAAAGCCGTAAAAGTACCTACACTTGTTGTAATTTCATCATCATTATCGTGTTGATTCTTTCTTGATGATTAAGGGTACTCTACATAGTATTTACGAGTTGTTACATTAGTTATCAATGTATGGAATACTTCTTTTAATTGATCTTTTTGAAAGCCCTTGGCCCGCACTAGGATTTTCTCCAATAAGTATCGTGGGCATTCGTGGGTCCGTGCGGAAATCAAACTCGTGATTTCTTACCTAAGTAGTTGTTCGTTAGTTCATCACAAAAAATAGGTTACTTCTAGGCTTCACATCTGCGCTTACCACCAGGCCCGGTATCCACCAAAGCGGAGAGGACAGGAGATGTGTTTGAATAACCAATCAGATGTACACATCTCATCTCCGCTTAGCTTCAGTTGACATCATTCTGATTGGTTATTCAAACACATCTCCTCTCCTCTCCGCTTTGGTGGATACCGGGCCTCACGCGATATAGTGGTTAAACGCGAACCAGACAATAAAAAAAATCTTCAAAGCTACAAAATGCTTAACATAGCACCTACTTATTCAGGTCCCAAGCACAGTTAGCGGCGCTAAGGCAGTCGTGTTAGTAACTCAGTGCTGGAGCTACAGGTGGCGCCACTAGCAAGTTCTCGGTAATGATCAGGCTCAGAGGCGGCCGCGATGCGTGCGCGCAGACTCAAGTACTATTTAGAAATACGATGCTTTTCACGTTTAAAATATGTGGAAACGTAACCTGGAGGTAAAAAAAATGTTTTTTTTTTCTGAATTTTTTACGAATTTCTGTAATAAGATTGTATTGCAGGATTGGTTTGCGGAGCTGTCTTAAAAGGACACAGCGGCCCTGAAACGTAAACGATAACTAAATGAACAGGGTGGTTTTAAGTCACTCAAATCTTAGTTCCTTCCGCTATATCTACACTAGATAATACACCATGTTCTGTTGACCATTTGGGATTGGTTCAAAAAACCGGTTAAAAAAACGCCCAAATATTTTTATCTATATCTATATCTATACATATAATAAATTTGTAGAAAAGTGGTGTCTGTACAATGGAAATATACAAAAAAAAAGTAGCAGGGGTTTTTATTTTATCGATGCTGAACCCGAAACTGTAATTAAAAAAAATTTTGTCTGTTTGTCGGTTTGTCTGTTTGTCTGTTTGTCTGTGTGATTGTGCACGCTAATCTTCGGAACTACTGGACGGATCTGAATGATTTTTTTTTGTTGTATAGGTATTAAGTCCCGTTAACATATAGGCTATAATTTATCTTGGAAACTTGAACACCTGATGCAGAACCGCAACAGACCTGCTTAACTATAAGAGATACAGAAATGGTGCCATAGCAAAAATTGTTCCACGTGATGAGCATTTTCTGCTGAGAGAATAAATTTGAAGATCCTGGACACCTGATGTGGAACACCAAGAGCCCAGCTACACTATGACATATACAGGAACGACGTCTTAGCAAGAGTTGTTCAGCCTGATAAGCACTCTCTGTTGCTGTATAAAAATTTGAAGATCTGGAGCACCTGATGTGGAACTCCAAGAGCCCAGCTACACTATAACATATAAGTGAATGACGTCTTTGCAAGAGCTATTCAGCCTGATGAGTACTCTCTGTCAACGTATAAAAATTGAAGATCTGGAACACCTGATGTGGAACTCCAAGAGCCCAGCTACACTATAACATATATATTGAACAGAGAGAGAATCATGTGCATTGTCATTAGGACGTACTACAAGCAATTCGATATCGAGGAGATCTGTGAGCGATATCGTCATTCCGTGCGACTCCATTAGCAAACACTAGCGATTGTCCATACATTTTCTTCGGCCGGACGCTTCGGCCATGAGTACCTAAAGTCCTCCTTTTTTAGACTTTAGTCACTTCGTTTTTAATTTGTATACGTATAGTGGAGTGCCGTAAGATTTATACCACGGAATCCAAGGCCAGTCAATGAATCTTAGTATTTATTTATTTTTTACTTGTACTTATCTACTTATAATTATATGCTAATTGAAGCCCAATAATACTTATGTATACAAGAAATACATACATAAAAACGTTTAGTAATCGACCAATGGACGATGAATTTTGTATCGAAGCTATAAAAACGTGCTCAGGATTCTAAGCGGCCATCTTCCTTTTTTGCGTTTGCAATGAAACGAATTTAAAAACAAAAATAAACAATACCACCCTTTCTGGGACTGTTACAGTCGGGTAACTGACTGTTGATATTTATTTTGGTTTTGGTAATGAAGTAAAGTACCTAAATGTGGAGTTAAAATCGAAAGAATGAAAAGCAATGTATTTCAATATTTTTTGGGTATCTACCTATTTGTAGTTTACGTTTGGGTATAATATAGGTCAAAAATATCACTTATACGTGTATTCATTCAAATTATTAAAAATAAGTAAGTAACTACGATTTTTATAACAACGAATTTATAAAAAAAAACTTTTAATTGTCTTATGCTACTTAAACTTCTTTTTTGCAGTACAGATGAACTTACGTCTATTTTTAAAACAGGCAACAAAAAAGAAACGCACATTTAAAAAAAAGAACACCTATTCGAAAATTAAATTAGCTTTCCTGTCCGTTTCAAACAAAACAAGAAGCCTCATCAGTCCACAATTCAAAATGGCCGACAATTTTTTGTCTATTCACTAACAGCTAGGCGTGTATTAGAACCAGTTTCTTGCGTTTCATACACTTAACCTTGTCATTAGGCGCGCCAAGTCATTTTTGAACATAGAATTCAACCGCCATCTGCAATTTTAATCACACTACATTTAGAATTCTATCATCCAAGCTATAAAGTTCAGTTTTCTTTGGCCTGGACGGTGACATGTGACGTTCTGAAATGAATGATGTTAGATTTTCGTCACACGGCACTACATTCCCCCTCCTATGCGCAGTGGCAACGCACGGTAAATTGCTCTACATGATGGAGATATTTTTTTTTTGACTAGCTGCCTGTTAGAAATTTTATTATATCTGTGGATATGTGGGCATAAAAGTTTATATTAAAATGCGATGGTCGTTTTATGTGTTGTAATAGCAGAGGGTCTAAAATAAAAAGGGGTAAGATATTATAAGTAGATAGAGAAAACTATTCCAAAGAAGGATCAATTTTTATTATTATTATGTGGTAGGTAGGTATTATTTATTACCATAAATAATATAAACACCTGTGTATTATGCTAATTAGCTTTAATAAATAGTTACTAATGAGACCTATTAACCGGTTAACTAGCCTTGCTAAAACACCATTATAAGATGATGACATTGCATATAAAGTTAAATAACAGAATGGCATTTAAAAAATCTAATAATAGTAGCTTCCATCAAGGATACAACTATCTTGCGCGCTATCAAATAGTTCAAGATACAAGGTGTCTTTATCTAATTCAATAGCACCCTTCCCACACGTTTACCAGCTTAACGTGACCTCCCGCCAACCATTTACATTCATCTGTTACATCAGAACGATTCAAACAGCCGTCCGCGCAACAGGTCAATTCAAATTAGTCGAACAAGCGCACTCGACATTAGCCGAGTAACTCCGAACGGAGCCGAATCCATCTAACATGGCGGCCCGCGTCACGGTTTTGAGGTTAAGGTTTGACATTTCCAACCGTTCTAAACAAAAACTAGTTTTGTAAACAAGTAATTTGCACTGTAACAGAATGTTTTAGAGTTAATTTTCGCGTATTTGCGTATCGATTATGAATGGATAAGGTCGTAAATGGCGCGTTAACGCTGTCATTTTCTTACGTTGGTCGTAATAAAGGTCTTGATCTTTACATTGAATTCGCTGCTACCGCGTTATTTGGTTTTGCTCGTGCGTAGTTCTCACGGATACATTGGTTCATAATGGGTTAATATAGGGCTATAGTTTCACTAAGGCAGCTATTAAACCATGTTTTTATGTCTGAAGTCTTCGCATGTCTTTTGTTCAACGGAATTTTAATTAAGGACCATGGATCCATGAATTAGTTCTTTCTACGAAGGAGAAAGGATAGGTACTTAACTTTGTTTGAATGTACTGAGACAGTACTTTTAATGAGAGGGTGTTCATTTGTTTCTCATGTCGGTTGGTATGTGGGTACTGTGGTTTTCTAAATCAGCCTACTCAGACTGAAGTGAACTTTATAAACAAAGTTTTGAGCTATGCTATTGGTAAATATACACCTAAGATCAGAAGAATGTCTCTGGAACGGGAATTGTAGATGAAAAAACTTGGTTACATCTTAATGAATTGCAAAACTTTTAGTGGTCAATTTCTGTTGAAAGTCAACGACTCTGGATTTTTTGTTTTTATTTACCAACAATCGTAGGTAAGTGAGAAAATAACAATCAGATTTGACTGGTGAGGACCCATGGCTCATTGCTTTCCGAGGGTTGAGGGTGACAAACCACAACTTCCAAACTCTGGGTTGCTACTGAAAAAGTCATAAGGCATAATCGATTTATCATAAAAAACTGAAAAACTTTCATAGCATTAAACCTGATGTGGGAATCTTACCCAGGTCTTCTGGGGCAACTGATGACAGAGAAGTTTTCCTTTAAGCTCTACCACGAGCGGGGAGGGCTCATTCGACAGTTTTGCAGCCCTAAAAAAGGGTTCTTTTCCATAACATTCACGTTTTGTAGTGGTTGCAAAAAGTGCTGTAGTCAACTGTCTATTACACCAGAAAAAATATAAATGAAACTTTATGGTTTCCCAAAATTTGTTTGTCTCCTTACGTATTACCATAGAGTAGCGAATGGAAATTGGTTGTAAACATTCGATTGTACGAAAACGATCGGTCACGTAGTAATCGATACGTATTATAAAACAATGCGCTCTTATCACTGGCTGGGTATACGGCAACACGACACTGGGGCCCTAATATGCTACTTTTGACTAACGGAAACTAGGCTAGAAATAGTTTAGATTTTTCTATTGTTTATCTCTTTTTTTAAGTTACCCTTTTATAGGTGCCTAACAGCTTACTGCAACACCTTTCCTAATAGAAACTCACATTCACAAACACCCAGACCCAGATTTTGTTAAAATGAGAAAGAGTCTACAAAGCTGAACTGAACCTGAGTTCAACTTTATGTTCAACCGGAAAATATCTTACTTTCCACTTTAAATTCCTGTGTGTTATTGATTGCCTAAGACACAAAAAAAAAGGTATTTTTATGATACTGAGATACAGTCTCCAAGTCTTGACGGCAAACCAAATTACTATCAAACTGCAAATTATTCGATGAATGTACCTATTGGGGGGAAATATTGCTTTGATTACCAAATTAAATCAATATTTCCCCTCAATAGGTACCTATTATCGGTACATTCATCGATTGATTTGCAGTTTGATAGTAACCCTATCTTTGTGGTCCAAGATAGGGTAAATGAATGTAGACAGCTTAGAAAATGTTTCTACTTATCTACTTCTAACATTCCACTCAATTCTCCAATAGGTTAAAAATCGTCTTGAACAGTGAACTGCAGAATGTTAAGAAAAGCTTATTTCAGCATTTCAGACTTGATGCCCCTGTGATACCTCTAGTTGTGAAAGGAACGGGGAAGACCCCGAAAATAAAAACCAATACTGTTTTTGCAGTGCAGGGTAACAAGTCGTATCCATTTTCTTTCAGTTGCAGTATTGATTATCGCTGATATCCAACAGATAACCTTTGGAACAAACAGACAACCTGTACAGATTTATGTAATAGTAACACGCATTTTCTAAAACCCCTGAATGGGCAATACGATGCCCTATGATAAGATTGGTTTTCAGATATTCATGCTTCTCATAACGACTGCCAAATATCTACTAATGATAAGTGAGACCGATGGTTTTAAGTGTTTGCCGAGGCACGGAGGAAACTTGGCATGTAATGAATGAACATGACCAGCCATCCAAAGACGAGTGAAAAATTATTTAGTGAAAAACCCAAATAGACAAAAAAAAATAGAAAATCTAGTCTAAGGTCAATTAAGAAATCAAACTAACCTTTATTAATAGTACGCTGCATCAGAATCCACTTCAAAAGTTAAAAGCAAATCTAGTTTAAGGGAAATTCCGTCCTCCAAAATTGAGTTAGCCCTCGTCGAAACTCGCCCTAGATACAAACATCGCAGGCCCGCCCTATTTCGTGATGTCCCAGTATTTTGTTTGATATTTGCAGGTTATAGTTATTTAGACTTTAAATTATCTAGATTTAAGGTATTTACAACAATGTCTTAAGGAAACTGGGGTCCTAAGACTAGGGTGGTGAACTGCGACAGTATTCCATCAGCATCTTTGAGGACATCCAAGAGGATTCCCAGATACAATCGAGGTGGCAACGCAACGTGAAGATTCTGATGGTCTCAGAAATCATAGTTAACAATCTTTGATTTATGTTTTTCTGAGAAGTATGGCAGAAAAAGGTGAAGGGCTTTACGCAACAGGTGATACCTGGGTGAAATAACGAATTGACGATGGTCTTAGTACTTACTATTAATGGATTCTTGAATTAAGTAAAGGTAGTGAATGTGTTTTACAAATCCATCTTTCTTTTTTGGTTTCACGCACGCATTTCCTACTCACAGGCTCAGTGATGCGTGGTTTCGAGTACTTGTTTGTATTTGGAACAAACCATAAACAAAGCGACATTTTATCGTTCTCACATTTGTGTTCTCAATTTAAAATCCGTTCGGGGAACACGAAAAGATAACAAAAATTTCCGCGCCAATTCCGCGGAAGGACACGCGACACGATGTTTGAATTCAGAACGGTTTCGGCGAACCGCAACGTTTGCCTTTGCAGTTTGTTAAATTTTATTTACTCTACTTTCATGCTTATTGTTTTGATATAAGGGTGTTTCTCATAACTATCGAATGTAATAGTAACTTTGTGATCATTTGATTGCCGATTATTGTAATGATCTACAGATTGAATTCAGTTTTATTGTTTCCGCTGTTGGATATTCGGGAGTGAACTAATTGGTTGAATGATTGAATGAATGGTCAGGTCGGGGGCAAATTGCGAATTCAGCTGTCATTCTGTTACCGATTATTTATTTGACCATTACTTTGGCACTGAAACCAATATTGATTTAACGATTGAATCTTACCGATTCCATGACTGTGTTACGGATTCGTATCTTTTGAATGATAGTTCAAAAAGCACAAGCAGAACATATTTCACATTATAGAACGATTTTAGGAGGAAAAAACTTTGTACGGAAAAATTTGATACCTCCTGTATAACAATTTTCTTCACATTTATATTACGTCACGTAGTTCATTTCTTCTGTATGTTTTCATCAGTTTCCATCGTTTTAAGGAATATTTATTTATTATTTCGCATTTGATCATAATTATGTTAGTAGTTATCTGAATAGATAATTACAGTAATACTTGGTGATCAAAAAGTGAACTTTCAATCAAATAAACATTAATAAGTTGCATTAGAAACATTTTGCATTTCTACAAGATTATTAGAAAACTGACTGATTTCACGACAAGTTGCTATGACTTGACCAACTAATTGGTACTCTGCATTACTTATTAGATTTTGGAATCATCATAGACCATAGTTACTGTTGGTCAAAAGCTTATAGCCTGAGAATGTCTTACCAAGGGGTATCGAATTAAATTTTAGTTTTGTAGAGTTCATTGAAATAATTCCTAAAAGTAATAAAAAATATTACGTCTCATTATTTATGATATAGGTATATCAACATCTGCCTATTAGCCTTTTGATAGTAATTTCCTAAAATGCAAGACAGTAAAACTGCATTTACCTAGCTAAAAGTCCTCATTATTTTTTCACAAGTCTCTTGTAAATTCTCTTATTATTTTTTCAAATAACTTGTCGATATTCTAAACAGCCAGTTCTAAATAAATCTGTTTGTAAGATTTCTTATAAGTTGAAGTGTATTTCTGGTTTTCCCGCCATAACTCCGTGATCTGTGGCACGATTGACTCCGATGCGGTCACGTTGTCTGTGGTACATGAGTATGATGTGTGGATGACCTTGGATTGAGGTCAATCCAAGTATGGGTGCGATCATGTGAAACTTCTTTAGTAGAGTTTACGTTTCCTAAATTGAGAGTTGAAAATCATCAAATAAGTCCTCCCACCCAGAGCAGGGCGGAAGGAACTCTCAGACTTGTACTGACTAAAATCCACTGTGTCCTTCAATAGCCCTTTACGTTCCGAGGTCACAGTAACTCGTAAGTCCCGCGGTCCCGGTAGGCTTTAGCCATTGTGCTTACACTCTTTGTGACCCGGGCATGGTCCATGATCGGACAGCGAGTCGCCTATTACTAGCCTGCCCGCATGCCCGCGCCTACGGTGGCCCGAGATCGTCCTGAGACGTCCATCGCCGCGGACGTCTACAACTGAAGATGTGTTGTAAGGTGGAGGCTGTCCTCTCCCTCACGCTTCCCGCCTCCTTATTCGCTAGCAATGACTGCTTCGCTAATGTTTGAACGCATACCAGAAAAGTAACTATTTTAAAACCAAAAAATCCAAAATTCTACCAGAATGGATAAATGGTCACCAAATTGTGTGTCATAAAGTATTGTAGAAATTAACCTATTTTGTGTAATAATCAAAATAATCGACCTAAGCAGTGTCGACGAAGCCCCGCTTCGCGGGGTTTCTATTTCTGTGTGCAAGGCTTAAAGGAACCTAACCAAACCGAACTTCGTGGTGTCCCTGAAATCTTGCTAAAGCGAGTTTTAGACCCTTCGTACACAAGGCAACGCAAGTCTCCAATACCTTACGACTATGGTATCCATTGACGCGTGCCTGTGTACGAAACTCTATGGATTTGTATAGCGATAGTCGCTTGGATACTGAAGTTGTAAGCTATCGGAGACTTGCGTCGCGTTGAGTACGAAGGGGCTTAGATTTGGTGACCATTTATCCATTTTGGTATACAAAAAGAATTTTTGTTGAGCATTTAAATTGTAGCCTTCGCTAATGCCTTTATTTAACGAGTAAATCAGAGAGTTAGCGTACTATTGTTTTAATTCAGCAGAACTAGTATTTACTCCCGGATTAACACGTATTATACCAGTTACAACAACCTGTTACGCAAACCGCGGCCACCGTTATAAAATAAATGAGCTGTCACATCCCTAGTACAGACGAATACACAATTGTTATGAGAATTATTTAATAAATAGCGCTTTGAAACGGCGTCGGCTTTAGCTGCGCGTTAGGAAATTAAAGTTCCGACTTGTTTCGATACCAACTGTTGCCGTAAATATGTAAGTATTGTTTAAATTAAATGAGAGACGCTTTTGTTTGTGAGTGTACGTTAGTTGGAAGGGTTGTTAGAGAAAATAATAAAATATATATTTCTATGAAATTTTCCTCGTTGAAATTCAATTTCACGTTTCTGAAAAAGAAAAAAATTGTTTGCTCGTCATGTTTAGGTACATATACTTGCAAAACGCACGTGGGGTTAAATAAAAACCCTTTCCAACTATTTTGGGGTCGGGTTCCTGGTCTATATTCAAATGTAAGTAATGTAATGATTACCAAGTACAACGGCTACAATCATTAATATATGTATAAAAATGCCTTAGGTATTTAAAGAGACCTCACCGAAAACTATATACCAAGTTTCCTAAGTTTCACGATATCTCTTAAGAATTCGAATTTCTCTGCAATATCTCAATCAAGAGAATCTTTATGATTGTATATTAAAATCCTATTTTACGAACTTTTCTTGTTACCTACCTGACATATTACTTAAGCTGCAAAAAGAGTTATGTCATTCTTTCTCTCACCAATTTGATCTACCCGCCAGGATTTATATTAATCATAATTATTTTATATGTTAGAGCACTAATGCAACCCTCTTTCTCAACCATGAATGCATTTTTTTCTTGCATTTGCAATAAAAATGAGTACAAAATCCTTGTCGTAACGGTATCATCAAATCGTACACCAAAATAAACCTCTACTTACCTAACAAACACAACAAAACATCCCTATTTATCGCATTTACACGTAAATAGAGCAACACCAACTCTCCCACACGCTTCTCGGCTTTCGGCTTTCGGCGTGTAAAATCGTGTTGAAGTAAAATCTGTGTGTACTGTGTCGGTTGTCGGCGCTCGCAGTCGGCACCGAAACCCAGACACAACAGCGATGCCGGAAGTTAGGACTGTTGCGGGCAAAAGTGTTATGTTTATTAAATTGGGGGTTTGGGAAAGAGGAGTAGGTAAGAGATAGGTGTAAGAAGGAGACACAGAATGTAAATATTTTTATAATTGATTACCTACCGAAGTCAAAGTTAAATCATTTATTCCAATTAGGCCATCAAAGAGGCACTTTTGAAAGTCGATTTTTAAATTTAAAGGGAATAGGAAGGGATGGGATTGATTCCACACCCATTCGCTAAGGTAGGTTGTATGGAGAAGAATGGGCAATAAACTCCATACTTACTCTTTTTCAAAAATGTTTCACAATGTTTTGAAAAAATAAATAAATGTGAAAGCGATGTACTCAAGTCAAGACCATTAAACCATATCGACCATACCATAAAACTATTTCCAGAAAATTTCCAATTTTGTCTAGGTAGTTATATTATTAAGCATGTTTCATAAAAGCTGTCATATAGATACGATTCTGATTCCAGCATTGCGTAATAGTTTTCTCCTGTGACAATACACAAAAAAACTTTGAATTAGAACTTAGAATTTAAAGGTTTTTAGATTCTTCAAAAAAAAAAACAGCTTTTCAATTACGTACCGGTTTTTATTCTGTCTAAGGGTCTGTTGTTCGATCAGTAGTGAAGTAAACAGTAACTAATAGTTAAATGCTATTATGAACAACATAAATAGATCAAACAACTGGCCCTAACTACACAAAACCAAAATGTATTTCTTAAAATTCATCAATCAAATTAAATCTAAATAATGTAAAGCAAACTTTCTCCCTAACACTTCTCTCCCCGCCAGTACTTACCAGCTAGCCGCGTCGTCAGCGAAATCTGTCGAGATTACAGAAGTACCCAAACTGTAGCAAACTGTACCGATCTGCTACACCTGTTGACTGCTCCTAGCGTTCACATAGTACCTTGTAGCTCTGATATTTAGATTTAGACAAGACAAGTGTTTGTTGAATAAACTAGGAATTACTAAATGTTTCGTTTTAACACAGGTTTTAGTAAAATTAGGTGGTGGAGACTTTCGAGTTGTCTGTTCACTTAGACTGAAATCCATTGCGCGATGCGACGCAACGTTATTCATGCGATATCGAGCTCATTGCCGATTTAAGTCGCACGTATTTACTAATGGAGTGATTCGATGCAATTAGACCGTGCTCTTCTAAAATCCACCTTACTACTACGTCATAAAGGCGCTGCAAAAGATGTCGCCAGAGACGAGTAGTTGCGCAATCGAATTTCGAACACAGAATCATGTGCATTGTCATTAGTAGGTACGTATACATGCAATTCGATATCGAGCAGATCTGTGAGTGATATCGTCAATACGTGCGTCTTAGCAAACACTAGCGATTCTCCATACATTTTCTTCGGCCGAACGCTTGTGTGATATCTGACCGATATCGTTATTCGATGTAATCGCCATGGGTAAAATCCCTTAGAGTAAAAAAAGAACTGGCCTTTCTTTTTTTTTTAACGTTTTCTCCAATTACTTTCGTGTCTATTACTAGGCTGTTACTATTCGTAGTGCAGCGGGCTGCATTTTTTTTTGGCAGTGTCATCGTACTATTCCCCAACCACTTCAACTTCTGAAAGCCAGAATCAACAGTGGCAACCACCAGAAAAGCGCCGAGAAAATGAAGCTCGACGTGTCCCGGAGAATGAATTTACCTGTCTTGGATCCTGCAACGAAATTAATCAGAAAAGAATAGTGGAGGAGTAGGTAAAATATGTAATTTCCACTTGATAGCTAGTATGTTACATGTAGCGATTGCCTATCTGATTACGATGCTATAGTTTTTTTTTTTAATATTCCACAATTACTATCACACAACGCCATCTAGTCCCAAGCTAAGCAGAGCTTGTGTTATGGGTACAACAACTGATAAACATAGACTTATACAAATATTTCTGAATACATACGTATTATAGATAAATTACACCCTGACACAGAACAAATGATCGTGCTCATCACGCAAACATTTGTCCTGGGTGGGAATCCAACCCACGACCTCCGGCATAGCAGTCAGGGTCACTAACCACGATCCTATCATTTATTGAACAATACGAGATCTACTGCTGCTCTGTGTGTCGCGGGTTTGATTCCCGTACGGAACAAATATTTTGTCCGATCTACAAGTAGATCCGGGTCTGGGTTTGTGTATGTGAGTTTCTATGTTTGTAAACGTACCCACGATACAGGAGAAATCTCTATAGATGGACTACGGTTTAAAAAAAAAAAAAATCATTATCCGTTCCAAAAGCATGTTTCTGTGACTTCGTCCTCGTTCCAGTTATCAAGATATCAGACAGTTCATTGATTTTTAGACGAACAATAGCGGGTGGCTATGAATTTAAGTGATTTTCAATAATAGTAACGTTAATCACTGTTTTCAGTGACTGAACTGAAATCTAGGTCATCTTTTAAAACGATAAATCTTTGAAGAAGAATCTATGGCTTTCCAGTTCGTCAATTTTTAAAACATAAGACACATTCCTAAACAACTTTAATTAGACTTGTTAGTGACCTCAAAAAGTTTTATGTATAGACGCCAGCACATCAACCTAACCACGACTTGTCATTTTTAAATAGATTTTACAAGTTTATAACAAAAGGAAAAGGTTCACATTCCATTGGAAAAAAATTACAGACAGCCTAGGTTGACGTTACGTGCCGACGTCTGTACCCAACTTACAAATATCTTATAAATAAGCGAACTGTGTTATTTAGCTTAAAATGATCGAATAGTGCCAAATTTTACACGAGCTAAAAATGATTAATCAATAAAAAAAATTATCGAAAATTATTTTCCTATCACGGAATGGTGATACTTTAAAAAAACTTAACTAACAGGGCATTGTACCAAAACCGTAACACGTTATACCATAATAGTGTACCACAAAAACACGCGACTACACAACAGACTGTTTCAACGCGAAATTCAGCTGAAAATTTCAGGATAATTACGGATAGTGCAATTTTACGGGCGGTTTGCGAACTTAAATACTCTATTTTGGGAAAATGGAAGGAAAAGAGTTTGAAATGCGGGTAGGATGGAGAAAAGGGATAAATGTTACGGAGGGTAGGGAGAGATCGTGTAATTTGAGCGTAGGAACAGCTGTTAATAGACCTAGAAACGTAGATCTTTAATTAAGATATGATTAAGTATTTTGTGAAGATATTTATTCAAGAGGGCATTCTGTCCATGCCCGGGTCGACGGCGCGTTGTGTCCCACCCCAAGTAACACATCAAAGCATTATATCGGCAGTCTTACAGCATTTCTGTAGCGTTAAAGCATTTTGAAGGTAGCCCTATATTAGCCCTACAAACGTTTATGCGGCTGATATAACTCTTATTTGGGCACAAATTTTACGGCTTTAGATCCTACATGGGTTCACATAGTTGTTTAATTGCATCATAAGCGCTTTATATTAGCATTATTGTGGTCAATGAAGATGCCAATCGCATTATAAAAGCATTATTACGGTCAATGAAGATGCCAATCGCATTATAAAAGCATTATTACTGTCAATGAAAATGCCAATCGCATTATAAAAGCATAATACTAGTATTATTATTAATAGTGAAGATGTTAATAGCATTACTAATGCATTAGAGGAGCATAAAAGTGAAGTAAAAGCATGATTGTAGTCATTGAAGTGTTCACAGTTAGAACTTGAATAAATCCCACATCATTGCAAAAACGTCTCTATTACCACGGTATAAATTTTATAATAGAATTATCGTTGTAACTTGACTACTTTGCTTTCTTTATTATGGACAAACATTGACAAACCGTAGATGATGACACCATATTTATTTGCATTAAAACAAAATTTTAAGTTTAGACTCTCTGAAATTGCTTTCTGCCTTCAAATATTACTGCGCAGTGTGGTTTACTGTTAATATCTATATAAGTTTTATGGATATTTTTCACGCGCCTTCGATATTTTGTGATTTAGATAAAAAATATTATTTAAAGATATGTGTGAAATAACCAAAACAATTATGTATTTCTATTAAAGAACAAATTTTGCATAATTCACATAATAGTATAGTTTGGGCAGTATTAAATTAAGTTGTATTACTATTATAAAGGATTATTTCTTTTATAAATAGGTCTGAATAATAATATTTTTAGGTTAGAAAATATTTCCAAAATGGTGTCGGTCTATAGCAGCCCGGTGAAGCTTTAAAAAAGCGAATTAATGCCGCCAGCAGTATTAATACTCACATGTGAACAATCATCAACCCAGAGGCCAGAAAGAAGACTTAAGCTCAACCATTGTAATGCCATTGTCTATAAAGTAGTTTTATAAGGGTTCACCGGTATACTAGTAGACTTGATGTGGACTGTAATAGTACCATAACTTGAACGCAATTTTGGAGATCCTTAAGCAAAGCAATAAAACCCATCATCCAAATGACACAAAGCATAGAGATTTGGAGTAGCATTATTAGGAAAACAAAAAGTTATTGAAATTAATTCATTTTTCTTACAATTTCTTTACAACTTACGTATTTCCAATAATATGTTATAAAAAAAATCATGTACGCATGTAGATTGTTACATCGATGAAATAAGCAACGACGGTGTACGTACATAGTTCATATGGGTTATCACAGATGGATCTAGGTACCTACTTTTTAGGGTTCCGTAACCAAATGGCAAAAAACGGAACCCTTATACTCGTAGATTCGTCATGTCTGTCTGTCTGTCCGTCCGTATGTCACAGCCACTTTTCTTCGAAAGTATAAGAGCTATCCTGTTGAAACTTGGTAAGTAGATGTATTGAGTGAACCGCATTAGGATTTTTACACAAAAATAAAAATAAAACTAATTTTGGGGGTTGCCCCCATACTTACAATTGAAACTCAAAAAAAATTTTTTTCACCGGACCTATACGTGTGGGGTATCTATGGATATGTCTTTAAAGATGATATTGAGGTTACTAACATCGTTTTTTTCTAAACTGATCAGTTTCACACACAGTCTGACTCTTCCCAAGTGGTAAAATGTTGGTCTCCCCCCCCTCTGTAACTTCTAAAATAAGAGAATGATAAACTAAAAAAATATTATGATGTACATGTGCAAACTTCAATTGAAAATTGGTTGAACAAGATCAAGTAATTAGTTTTTTTTAATACGTCATAAACCGTAATCCGCAATTTACCTTTCAAAGTTACAACCAACTACAAGAACGTTTATATAATGTTACTTGCTGCTACGGAACCCTTCATGGGCAAGTCCGACTCGCACTTGGCCGGTTTTTGCTTGCATGTAGAAGGTTGAAGACAAAATGTTCAAATGTTATTGTGTTATTAAAATGTGCTTTTCCCCAATATGGCCGATAAATGGTTTTACGAAAACATTAATATGAATGTTTATACAGCTTTACGCGTTACAATAACTCACGTAAAAGCTGCTAGCCATACAACAGAACTCAGTTGATCTTTAAAAATGCAGGCATTACATGGATTCAGGTTGGCACCCTTCATTGGCCGTAGGCTTTTACATAGCATTTAAAAATGCCATTGTAGACCCTAAGGCACTTTAAATAGCCAAAAGCTGTATACCGGATTTGAGTGGCATTATAATGGTTCACGTTTATGCTATAAAAAAGCATAAGGCCTTTATGTACTTCACGAAATGCCATTGTAGACCCTAAGGCACTAAAAACAGCCAAAAGCTGTATAGTGGATTTGACTAGCATTATAATGGTTCACGTTAATGCTATTAAACAGCATTCGGCATTAATTTGCTTCTTAAAATGCTATTGTACAACTAAAAGCACTAACAACAGCTGAAAGCTGTACAGCTTCGTTGTGGCTTGCTGCACTAAAACCTCAGGTTTTATAACAGTATTTTGATATGCCATTATACAACCATTATACAGCGTAAAGCATTATAATAATTTTAAAATGCCAATATAAAGCGACAAGACGCTCGGTGAACTTATATACGACTCTATAAGGATCTTAGGCTCTACATAAGTTTAATATTCGTTTGTTATAATGCTTTTTGTGTTACTTGGGACGCGCGCCTCAAAGAGCGTCAGCATAATGACGGGGCCCCCCTCTCAGAGGGCCAAAGCCTGCCGGGGTCGCGGGATTATTTCCTTACCGTGACCCCGGAACAGAAAGGGCTATTGAAGGACACCGAGGATTTTAGTCAGTAGAAGTCTGACAGTCCCTCCCGCCCTGCCCGGGGTGGGAGGACTCATTTGATGATTTTACCACGCTAAAAAGAGGGCATTCTGTGAGGTCTGAGATTCAAGAGGGCATTGGTGGCCCAATAACATCGGCCCTGACTTACGAGTATAGGTCGTGGTTTCAAACCTAGACGGCCACACTCCTTATGTAATTCATTTCATCACCATTTCTCCCAAAATGATGAAGAAAACCATTGTGGGAAAACTTCAAGTACTCAGAACCAAAAATTTGAAGATATGTGACATCTACCAACCCGCACTGGGCCTGCGTGATGGATTAAAACCCACTCCCTTTCACAGAGAGGAGGCCTGTGTCTCAGTAGCGGGAACATTATAGACCCATCATCAACATCTGCCTAGCCTTTTCCCAACTATATTGGGATCGGGTTCCAGTCGAACCAGATGCAGCTAATTATCAGTATTTAACATGGAGCGACTGCCTATCGGCCCATTAGTAGACTGATTATTATGCTTAATACCACGTAAAAAGAATTGTACCAGTATATGTATATTTTTCATTGGCTGTTACCAAAATACCCCAGTTCCCGGTAATCACTTAAAAAAGTACTGTCCGGTTTCATGCAGCCTAATTTCCTTTGTCGTTTGGGGAGAACAAAAAAAAAGCTATTTCCCCGAATGTTGCGTCGCGTCACGAGTTGTTCCGAATGGCTCCGAGTCGACACGAATATTCACGAAACTGTCGCGAAACTGAAACACTTGACTATTATCTAGTCGCTGTTGTAACTAGTTAGCCGAAATGGATCGGGACGAAAAGCTATGGAGTCGATACCGTCAAATTTTTTTTTTTGTTGGTCGTTCTACATGCGAATAACAAAGGTATCTTCAAAAGACTGTCCAAAGAGGTTATCGAGACCCTGGAACGTAAATGGCTATAAAAGCAACACGGTGAATTTTAGTCTGAGTATGAGTCTGATGGGACTTTCCACTCCACCCAGGGCAAGAAGAGACATTTGATGATTTCACCATCATCATCATCAGCCGGAAGACGTTCACTGCCTGAACATAGGCCTCCCTCTTAGACCGCCACGCCGAACGACAATCCGCCACTTGCATCCATCGGTTGCCGGCGACCCTCACGATGTCGTCGGTCCACGTGTGAGCCTGAAAAATTAATAATATCAGTGGAGTTCTCGATAGATTTTGAAAATCTTTTGATATTTGATCGTCCAAATTATTGAGGAAAACAATACGCTTTTGAACATGACGCTACGACTCTTTGAAGCCGAGTAGTGGGCTTAATCCGTTAGGCTTTGGACTTAATTACATAACGCATTAGCAATAGCAATCCGAAAGAGTTTCTAAATGTCAAAGTCGAGTGGTGTGCTTTAGAAAGCAAACCTTGAAAATAAGTTTTATCAGTTAGTTTCAATGCCAGTCTCTTTCACTTCCTGTATTGTGAATTAGATTATAATATATTGCCATAATTATTTGTACCTTGGACAGTCCCATTTATCATCTAGTTTTAAGTTTTTGCTATTTGAGCCCTGCTCTGTTAAGTTTCCATTCTTTGTGATCTGATAGAAAAATGAACACAGTCATTTTGAAATTACTTGAAATTAACATAATCTCTACGTATAAAGCGTTTTGCCAATACTTTTATTGTGTGAACAGCTAAGGAGTGGGATTCTGGTGAATGCCTGGGTCTGTGTTTCCCGACAGCTATAGCCATAGGTCATCAAGTCAAGAGTGAATACTTCGAGTGTTCAGCAAGCGTGCTTCACCGTCGACCATAATTTATCTTCGCTTACGGCGAGATAGTGGTCAAACGTCAACTTATCGTTAAATAAAAAAAAAAACTTTTTCAGAAAAAGTAACCGACTTCAAAAACAACAACAAAAAATATCCATATCTCAAAAACTACTGAACTGATTTTGATGAAACTTGCAGTGTACCCTAAGTTGAATAATACCTAGTATAACAAAAAAAGAATTACTTAAATCGGACTTGTAGTTCCGGAGATATGCGAACACAAACATAAAACATACATACATACATACATACGAGTACATACGCTTTCGAAATTTGGCACATTTGTTCAGACGCTTATATAGACCAACATTTTCGAAAACTGGACAGTTCTGTAAATATTACATACATACGGGTCGAATTGATAACCTCCTTTTGAAGTCAGTAAATACTTCCTTAACTTAAAAAAAAAAAATTACACAAACCGCTCCACCCCACTGTTAACACGAAAAAATTCGTAAATCGCTACCTACCCACTTTGAGCGGGTGAAATTCGTGGAAAAACTGAAAGCCGCGCCGGCCGGTCGCCCACGCCCGGTAGCCACCGACTACGACGAAAAACGACAAAGTCAACGACGAAAAACAACGAGCGATTGACGAAAAACGAGAAGTGGTGTTGTGTCGTGGCCTCTATAAGTGGGAATGCTATTGAAACCTGGGCTTTTTGCTCCATTTACGAAGTTAGGGGTTCGTTTTGACGTCGCTTCCTATTCAGGTCGATTTAACGTTTTCTTTTGACAAAGTGAAGCTTACTTTAGGGCCATATTTCACCGGGATAACATGGTCGCGCAACCAGGTTGTACTGCCGTCAAAATGTAGATATTGTATGGTTGCGAAACCAAGCGGACACCATGAAAAGTATACTCCCGAAAGAGTTATGGTCCATGGTGCGCCAGTATTACGGGACTGTCTTATCTGAGGCCTTATCGTGAAGTTTTCAGTTATTCTGACGTAAATTAAACTGGAACTTTCACATTTTCAATTCACTTCAAGCAAAAAATTAGTTACTTCGTCACACACCAGAGGCGCTGTTCCATTTTTCCATAAAAGAAACGCTGTAATACCATAGGGTACCTGTAACCTGTATTGACGCCTGAGCGATCCTGATAGCATTGGCTTCATCAGGGTCGCTGCTTCGCGACCACAAAGCTATCGGAGTTTGGTTCCAAACAGTTTTAACTGTCTTCTATCGATGCGCAGGAGTTTCAGTTGCTTCTTGTGGGCTCGCTTTATCTTAGATCTCATCTTTGCCTCTGTGTCGCGGGATTGTCTCACCAGGTAACCGTGGCCATAGAACGTAAAGGGCTATTGAAGGATCACCGTGGATTTTAGTCAGTACGAATCTGTCAGTATGGGTGGGAGGACTCATTTGATGATTTTGCCACGATACAAAAATGTCTTTGTCTCTGGGCTATCAGAGCCTGTAGCCATACGGCAAGCGACAATCGCTAACGTTCAGCAGTCGCTAATACATTTTCAACTTTATACCCCATCGCATAAAGTTGAAAATCTAGCGACTGCTGACCGTTAGCGATTGTCGTTTGCCGTTTGGCTATAGGGCCTGGACTCTCTTTGGCATTTGGACCATGAGAAAAACCCCTTTTTTAAATTATTTTAAAAAATATCATTGTTCCAAAAACGCGGAACCCAGTATTTTCAACAAAACCATTTGCGCAAGTAATAGCGATTTGGCGTGTTCACGAAAACTAAGCATTTACCTACTTTACAGTATTTTTGTGTGGTTTCGTGATTTTGGTTGCAACTGAATATTATTTGTGCACATAATCATAATTTTCAAGTTATTTTAGAGCTGATACAGCCTTGGTATGTTTCACTGGAATTTGATATTGGCATGTCGGTCTTACCTTTTCAAACATTCATCAATTTTAAGGACTTTTCAAATCTAAAATATTTTACACGTTGTTCTATGAATTTAACTACATACTTTTTATAAATAGTACCTAACTTTTAAGTAAACTTTTTAATAATCTAACTGAGAATGGATGTCGCCGCCGCGAAGCCGTCCCAAAAAGAAGTGGCAGGACGATCTAGACGCGTACCTTGATGGCTGGTCCGAAGTGGCACTAGGAAAGAGCACTTGGAAGGATATGGGGGAAGCCATAGGAATTTACCCAGCAGTGGGGACATAATGGCTAATTAAAAAAAAAAAACAAAAAACTGACACAAGCTTGCATCGCATCGCTTCTTTAGCAAGCGCGTTTAACTGTTTTAAAGTGCCAATAAACTTTACCTACGCCTTTTCCTTTGAAATAAATATAAAATAAAGTCATTACACACAAAAGCTATAATTATGGATTAGCACCAGCTGTTCGCTTTCCCTTCGTAAATTATATGATTGTGAATACGTATTGATTGTTAACTAAAGTCCTGAAGTCGAGTCTTGTTTATGGTAATTATGGTTGATTGAAATGAAAATAACATTATGCTAATGATTTGTTTTGAAGAAGCTCTAAAGCTATTGTCAAACAGACAGGCGAAGCGAATGCGATCCGAAGCGTTTTTATTTGTAATGTTTGGAATTGTTTGAAGCCAGTCACATAGACTATCGGATCGCTTTCGCTTTTCTATGTGACTGGCTTCAAACAAATCCATACATTACAAACAAAAATGCCTCGGTTCGCGTTCGCCACGCCTGTCTGTTTGACAATAGCATTAATGTTGGCTATCATAGCGGGTTTGCTCCGTTTCCATAAAGCTCGTAAAGCCGTTGGTCCGGTCTGACGGGTCCCCTACTGAAGGCCAAATCCTGCCGGGCTCGCGGGATTGTTCTAACAGGTAACCGTGACCCTGGAGCGTAAAGAAGGAACAGCGTAGATTTAGTAAGAAGGAAAAGACAGATACTTTCTCTAGATCCTGAGTGGGAGGACTCATTTGATGACGTTGCTACGATAAAAAAAATGCCGTAGGTCTCGGCTGTCGTTCCTCGATCTTTCAAAAGATTATTGATTGTCTGAAACTCAAAAGTCTGACAATCTGTCTTATCCACAAGTCACAATGTAACTGAATATAGCAACATTTTCTTTTGGTCGGTACTTTCACTATTCGCCCAAAATGGATGATGCCTAAATGTAATGGAACCCAATAGAACTTAATCTGACCCGGGAATCGAAACTTACTGAATATAGCATAATTTCGTTTTTGGCCCGCACTTTCACTTTTGGGCCAAAATGGATGATGCCTAAATGTAATGGAAAACCCAATAAAACTTAATCTGACCCGGGAATCAAAACCAAGACTCTGCAGTCGAGCTTTCAACCACTAAACCAACGAGGTACTTTTAGTATGTAACTATGTATGCAATTTATTAAATTACTAAAACAAAACAAAATACTCAACGAAAAACATGCTGACCGCTCGTTACTACATAGCTCAGCACCGAAACTGGTTGACCTAGATATAAGACCTTGTATCCATTCTAGACTTAGCGATAGCTAATATTATAATTCGTGTTTATATTCAGAGAATTACATTGAATAATAACTAGATAATATTATGATTGTGATTTTATGAAGAATCTCTGCTTAAAAAACCTTTTATTTGGCGGTTATAGTGTGTAAGCCAGTTCGGCTTCGACTACAGCATCTTTTAAAATTTAGTTTTTAATCATCATCATCATCATCCGGAAGATGTCCACTGCTGAACAAAAGCCTTACCCTTAAGCTATTGTCAAACAGACAGGGCGAAGCGAATGCGTTCCGAATCCTGTCATATAAAAAAGCGGAAGCGGTCCGATACCTATTCTATGTGACAGGCTTCAAACAATTCCATACATTACAAACAAAAAAGCTTCGGCACGCTTTTCAGTTTGACAAAGGCATTAGACCACCATGCAATTCGCCACTTGCATCCAAGATGTCGTTGGTCCACTTAGTAAATACTTGCAGATCATACAAATATTCATCTACAGTCGTATCCAGTTAGGGTGGGGTGCTTTCGGTAAGCTGTCAGGCGAAAGCGTCGCATGTTCGAGCAAAGTGTCCTCCCCAGTCATGACGTACTGGGCTGAAACTTGGACGCTCACCAACCATATTAGCCACAACATGAAAGTTACTCAGAGAGCAATGGAAAGAGCCATGTTGGGCATCTCTCTCTACGACCGCGTGAGAAATTCGTAAAAGAGCGAAAAATTTAGACATACGAATAGCATGGGTGATAGCAAAAAGAAAGTGGAAGTGGGCGGGCCATATATGCCGTAGACTGGATGGAAGATGGGGTAGGAAAGTGTTGGAGTGGAGCCCACTAATGGGAAAGAGGAATGTAGGAAGACAACTGACTAGGTGGACAGACGATCTTGTTAAAGTGACCGGAAGATACTGGAGAGATACGAGTATTACAAAACCGCCAGAAGTGGAAAGATTTGGAAGAGACCTACACTGAGCATTGGGTGACTGTATGTGATGTACATTACATCCCGGGATGCATAGCTTTAAATTATCTTAATGAATCACACACACAACAGGTAATGTAATGTATATTTCCCTATATTTCATAACATCCTTTTCGAAGAGAGATATACGGAAATGTATTGAGATGTATTAAGTGCTTCACACACAGCAGCTATAATGTAAAGATGTACATTATAGCACGATACATCTCATTACATCTTTCCATAGAAATCGTCAGGAGACCACACACTGCACCTATAATGTATATTTTTACATCTTCGAATCTCTATAGAAAGATGTAATGAGATGTATCGTGCTACAATGTACATCTTTACATTATAGCTGCTGTGTGTGAAGCCCTTTAAGGTTGAAGAAGAAGAAGATTGATCGCAACCGCGACACGATGCGCAGGAGTCGATCGCGCAGCCACTTCACAAACCGTGCCGTCAAAGTTTTTTTTTTGTACTCATCAAGATATATCTGCCTACCTAGACAGAAAATCGTCATTTCTGTCACACCGTCTAATAAGACTTAGCTAGCCAAAACTCGTCGACCTAGATCCTAGACCTTGTGTCTATTCCTAGGCCGACCTATAGGCTATTATATTTCGTGCCTAGATTGAGGGGACACGTGTTCAGATCATGATTATGTAATGGTTAGTTAGTGGTGGTTTGATGTTAGTTTGAATAAATACGTCTGATTTGGGACAGTGCCTAGTACGGAAAGCCTTCATGATTAATCTATAAATATAAATATCAATGCCACTTTTCGTTGTAATTTTATAACTCAGGAATGGGCTCACCAAACCAAAAGCCTAAACGCTTTGTTCGGACTATTTAGTAGATGGTTTATGTGAAGTTTGCTCAAAATCGGTCGAGCAGTTCTTCATTTATCACATTTTTTGTAGCAAATGACATCATTTGCATAGAGACACAACTCTACATAGAGTAGTGTTGTAAGTAGTACTAATTCTGTGGCGCTACGAAGTTCGTGGGGTCAGCTAGTTATTTATAAAATAGTTTAGTAATCGTGTCAAAATCATCAAATGAGTCCTCCTACCCAAGGTGGGGCGGGAGAAAATGTCAGACTTGTACTGACTAAAATCTACGGTGAACCTTTCAATAGCCCTTTACGTTCCAGGGTCACGGTTACCTGATCAGATAGTCCCGCGACCCTGGTAGTCTTTGGTCCTATAAAGGGTGACCCGTCAGATTGATATCAGCTCTTTGAGGCGCGCGTGGAATACGACGGCATTGTCCATGATCGGACGGCGAGTCACCCATTGAAAATAGTTATGTTAAACTGTATAAAATTGCGATATTTCTATCCAGACTTCTAAAAAGGATTAAATTCTCAATCCTTTCGTGTTTTTTTTTCCGATTTCTCAAAGACGCCTAAACCGATTTGAAATATTCATTACTTGTTTGAAAGGTAATTTCTATGTAGTTCCATGACAATCAGGTCAGGATATAATGATTGAATCCTAGAAAAATCTATATATTTTCTTTTAAGAATTCGCTTACATTTTTTTTAAGATTTCAATAAAACATTAGAGCTTAAACAAGAATGGCAAAACAAAACAGTATAAATTAAAACTGGAATTGGATTACTTGGGCACCTAATTGAAGACTTTACAACGTTGACACAAATAAACCTCAACAAAAAATATAAACAAAAATCTCGTGTCCTAAATATCAAATATCGCCAGTGAGCATAACTACACTAACTAGCGTGTGAAAACAATACAAAAATATTTCGCATGCAATCAGATATTGTGGCTAAAACTTTACGTTGCTAGAATGATGAACTTCTAATGTCTGTAGAAATTAATATACGACACTTTTTGTTACATCGTATGTCTGTATGTCAAAGAGAATAAACACAATAAAAATGAACATTCTTTGACAAAATGCATGTACCATATGGGCAGTGGTGGCCCAGTGGTATAAGCCGAAGCATTGAAGAAAGGATTCTAAAATGGCGGCTTGTACTTGCGTTGACAGATAGTACAGTCAGCATATAAGATTTCAAATTAAAGTTTTTTTCAAATTAAAAATAATAAAAACAAGACTGGGTTACAATAATTTCTCAAACTTATCTAATTAACTATAAAACAAAATTAAAACAACAATAATCAACAGGGTAACAACGGAAAAATAACAGAAAACTATAGTAAATATTCTTAAAAAGATCACTGAGCGCGTCAAGACATCAAGACTAATTTTTTTTCAGCTTACGCTACGCGCGGGCGTGAGTATAGACGGCACTAGTGTGCGAGCGAGAAAACACGATAAGCGCCGCCATTTAAGAATCCTTTCTTCAATGAACCAGGTTATATTTGCCCCGACTTACGAGTTGCAGATCATGGGTTTGAACCCAGCCAGGTGATACTTCGTGTAATATCATGACCACTGCTCTCAAAGCGGTGAAGGAAAACATCAACTTAAATGTACAAGTAACTTAAATTGTACTAGGGCTCAGGCGCAAAACGTCTCTTTCTCAAAATGTCTACTAGTAGTAAAATGTGCCTGAAAGTTTCACCAAAAGTAACTCTATTATTTCTTTTTGTAAATTTACTGATCGAGAGAACAGTTTTTTTCATTAGCTATTATTTTAAAAGACACACAGACCCAGGGTAAGGCACTAGTCTACAAATTAACCTATACAATTAAATAGCAGTCAGCGGCGTCTACAACCAGCACAATAATAAGATGATCAAGCGCAATATAACACTCACTTTTTGTTACATATTTAGTAGCTCAAATATTTGTTTTTGCCGTGAGAATATGTCGATAGGTAAGAATTCCTATGCCTTCTTGATTTTCCATTGAAACTTGAGTTTTTAAAAAGCTATTCAAAATATTCAGAGTGTAACCAAATTCATGGTTTAAGAGTAGATTCCTTTTATCTTGGGAGTGTAAAATCTTTAATTATGTCCGTCTTTGCGGAGCGAAAAAGACTTTCAGATTGTTTCAGACTATCTGACTGAAAGTCTACCTTGTTGCTTCAATGGCCCTTTACGTTCCAGTGTCAGGATTACCTTTACAGACGGTCTCGCGACTCTGGGGCCCTATAAGCATTAAGGAAGTTGTTTGATCAGGAGTTAAATAAACTATTAGTCAACATTTTTAACCATTCCTTAAAATCCACAAAAAAGTGACTTATAAGTGTTTTTTAAACTCAACACAAATGGATCGGAATGCTGGGCTGTGAAAAAGATGGATGAGAAACGATTGCATGTAGCGGATATGTGTGGAGTGACAAGAATGGATAATGTAAGGAATGAGTTTGTAAGGCGAAGTTTGAAAGTGGCGCTTGCTACAGAAAAAATGAAAGGGAATCGTCTGTCTTGGTTTGGACATGTGATGAGGAGGGATGAGACTCACATCTCTTAGTCAGATGGAGAGGAAGAGGAAGGCCAAAGAAAAGATGGATGGATTGTGTAAAATGTTATCAGATATATGAATGAAAAAGGAGTGAATGATGCTGTGACGTCTAATAGGGGAGAATGGAAGAAAAAAACGTGTTGCGCCTTCAAGTAAAATGGAATAAGGGCAGGAAGAGATGATGACAAACGGAATACAATATACCGAAAATAATATATTCCAAAACTATTTGAAACTGTGGTTAACAAATTCTCATTATTTTCCTTTTAAGCTATATTTTAGCCTACAAATTCAAAGTCCATCAATTTGGCTATAACCACAAAAACATTAGTGTGCCACTATGTCAAACAAAATAAATTAATATTTGGTAGTAATGCGTCAACATTGTTTTGCAATATGGTTCTGCCTACAGTTGCGTGATCAGCTATTGATAGATTTTTTGTGCATGTAAGTTATATGTAGTTAGTATGTATGCTTTTTTTTACCGTTGTAAAATCATCAAGAGAGTCCGCCCACCCAGGGCCGGGCAGGAAGAATTGTCAGACTTGTACTGACTAAAATCCACAGTGACCTTTAATAGCCCTTTATATACGTTCCGGGGTCACGGTATTCGTTAGTCCCGCGACCCCGAGTAGTTAATACCTACTTATGACAGATTTATTTTCGAGTGTAAAAGTCGAGGAAATCCTACAATGACCATATTGGTGAAGTGCTTCAGATATAGGTCGGGTGCCTGGTACTCCTAATGTGCGTGTGTGTATGACCAGATGTATGAATGTGGATGAATGAGGTGGAAGGAGTATGTAAGGATCGAAGCAGGTGCTGCTCTGTAGTTTCTACCTACCACCATGGGAAGAAGGCGTGAGTATAAGTATTAGTGTCATTGCTAGACAAAGGTCTTGTCAAAATGCAGTTTTTATCAATGTGGAGCCGTAAAAATTTTGTAGTTTCTACCTCTTCTATAGGCTGGTCATTTTAGTGTATATTTAAAGTACTCTTACTATTGATTCTTTAACTAAAATGTATTAATTTCGTTTTGGTCAGGTTAATTTTTAAGTTATTATCATCCAGCCACTTAACCATTGAATTAATAGAATCATTTATGTCACTTTCATAGGTATCAACATTTTTACAAGGTATCGTTATGGTGCTATCGTCAGCAAATAGTGTCAGAGGTTGAGGGATGCCTTTCGGTAGATCATTTATTTATAATGTAATTAAAGGAGGCCCTAGAACACTCCCCTGTGGCATACCAAACAAAACTGTACGTTCTGAGGACTGATATACAATTTCATTTTTACTTTTCATATTAATTTGGTTTATGTGTGTTATTTGAGTTCTGTTATGTAAGTAAGATTTAATTCGATTGTTGACATTTCCTCTAATTCCATATACCTCAAGTTTCTAGTCAGATGAATTTCAAATACAATGAATTATAACCTGTATTATTTGCAACAAATCTACTTTTATCTTACATTTGAAGTTGGTAACCAAATGTTACCAACTCTATTTTAGGGGGGAAAACACGTTTGAAATAGTTTTAGTTTTTCCTATATGGACAAACTATTATTAATGTATTGTTTTTGAATAACACCTGTGGTTACCTATACCTGTGGTTTGCTACCTATATGCCTAAAGGTTTATTTTGCATATTAAGTAATTATTGAAATTCAATAACAAACTTACCTGTGTATTTTTCTGCGGTTAACTTTTGTCGAAACTATTTATTTTAATATTAGAACGACTAGGTGTTCTAATACATAAATAGGAATATATATATTGGGTAATATATCTTTTTAGGGATACATAAAATAACGATCAGTTACATCATAATCATATCAATGTTTTATAAGAAACACATCGAGTAAAATAAACCCACAAACATTAATTTTTATTTTAATAAAGTTAAATTGAGGCTTTCGCAATAATTGTATTTATTTACGTTATCCAATTCGTACTTAAGAGGCCTTTTACCCATTTGCGCGTAGAACTAAAATTATGGTCGTCTAATTTACCATATTAAGTAATACTCCAACATTTTTGAATACCTGTAAAAGAAAGACCAGTCTTTCGTGTTGTAATTTGACGTAACATATTTCAAAAAACTCTTTTATTAACTTTGTGGTAATTAATCTCCGACAAGTAGTTTACTGAAAAATCAACGCAGAGTCGATTTGCGACTCCTACATCTACCATTAATATTCGTAATTTTAACCAAAAAAAATACGCAAATCATCAGACATACGTTTTTGTCGTGAAACTGCGTAGTAGAATTTATATTTTTATTAAAACAAATTGGTAAAAAAATAAACTCTGAGGTCAATTTTTACGATTTATATCGCTGTTTTATCGCCATATTTGGTTCGACCAAAGCGTAATTACATTAAAAAAACTATGTAAATATAAACCATGTTTACAGACTAAACTAATTTCTAAATTTCATTAAAATCCCTTCATGTAATTAAACATACTATCGTTTTTAAAATCACTCTAAACTAGTATAAATTACGAAACATAACCGGGCTGCGATCAGTACGGCTCCAGCGCCCGTCGACGTAGGACCTGTATCACTTTTTTCCTCGTCCTGATTATAGAGCGTACGTATCGTGAACGGAATATTATACTACGACTGCCACATTTTGATTCTCTCCATATTTTTTTCATAAGGTAAGATTTTCGTTACTTTATCAAACTAAAGTATTATTATAATTATAATAGTAGTTTGTAGAATTTGTGCATTAATTAACCATCCGTTTTTGTTTTATTAGTTTTTGCAATGGGGCGCAAGAGTGGTGAGAAATCCAATATGGCGGCCTCCCCAAGATCGCGGTCGGGCTGTTTGAAATCCACCCCCATGATATGGGTATCAAATGAAAGGGTTTGCTGTCAGGAATATGAAAAAAATAGTCACGTGTCTTAAATCCAACATGGCGGACATCCAAGATGGCGGATTGGCTATTTGAAATGCATCCCCATGATATGGGTATCAAATGAAAGGGTTTGCTGTCAGGAATATGAAAAATATAGTCACGTACCTGAAATCCAGCATGGCGGAAATCCAAGATGGCGGATTGGCTATTTGAAATGCATCCCCATGATATGGGTATCAAATGAAAGGGTTGCTGTCAGTAATATGAAAAAAATAGTCACGTGTTTTAAATCCAACATGGCGGACATCCAAGATGGCGGATTGGCTATTTGAAAGGTACCCCCATGATATGGGTATTAAATGAAAGGGTTTGCTGTCAGGAATACGAAAAAAATAGTCACGTGTCTTAAATCCAACATGGCGGACATCTAAGATGGCGGATTGGCTGTTTGAAATGCACCCCCATGATATGGGTATCAAATGAAAGGGTTTGCTGTCAGAAATATGAAAAACCCACGTTTTTAATTTTCTTAAAAAAAAAAAAAGAAAACCCTACGGGGCTGAGAGAGGGGCCACTCAAAACGTGGTGGCGTATATTATTTATGGGATATATTTACATGACGTGTATAGATCGTGGTTGTAACTTGCAAAGATACGCTCCCACGCTTTGAGTGGCTCTTCTCTGCCCCGTAGCACTGTAAAAATATGGATAGTACGGAAATTACGTACTAACGTTCGAAACGGTGCACTCACACAAACACGCGCATCTACGAGGCTTCTAAGCGGACATCGCAGTGCTGTCAGTTCTGAGTGCCGCGTAAAGACGAGTTGCGTTAATTTATGTTACGTATAATTATGGCTGTTTGAACTCGGCTTCATCATAACCGGAGATTTTGTTTTTTTAAACTCCCTGCTTATTTTGAAAGGTAAGAATGATTTTTATCAATATCGAATTCTATATCCGCATGACCGTTTAATAAATTCGTAAATAATTTGTAAAAAAAACCAACATGGTTTCTGCTACAATTTCTCATAATAGGCGTCTTTTTATAGTTTTCGTCTTCGAGGGTTTTGAATCCGATAGTGCTCAAAATGTAAATCCAAGATGGCGGCTGCAAAAATATCGAGGTTTTCGTCATGGGTGTCGTTTTCATGGTTTTCGAGGGTGTTGAAACCGATGGTGCAGTCAAAATGTAAATCCAAGATGGCGGCTGCATAAATTATCGAGGTTTTCGTCATGGGTGTCGTTTTCATGGTTTTCGAGGGTGTTGAAACCGATGGTGCAGTCAAAATGTAAATCCAAGATGGCGGCTGCATAAATTATCGAGGTTTTCGTCATGGGTGTCGTTTTCATGGTTTTCGAGGGTGTTGAAACCGATGTTGCAGTCAAAATGTAAATCCAAGATGGCGGCTGCATAAATTATCGAGGTTTTCGTCATGGGTGTCGTTTTCATGGTTTTCGAGGTTGTTGAAACCGATGGTGCAGTCAAAATGTAAATCCAAGATGGCGGCTGCATAAATTATAGAGGTTTTTGTCATGGGTGTCGTTTTCATGGTTTTCGAGGGTGTTGAAACCGATGGTGCAGTCAAAATGTAAATCCAAGATGGCGGCTGCATAAATTATCGAAGTTTTCGTCATGGGTGTCGTTTTCATGGTTTTCGAGGGTGTTGAAACCGATGTTGCAGTCAAAATGTAAATCCAAAATGGCGGCTGCATAAATTATCGAGGTTTTCGTCATGGGTGTCGTTTTCATGGTTATCGAGGGTGTTGAAACCGATGGTGCAGTCAAAATGTAAATCCAAGATGGCGGCTGCAAAAGTTATCGAGGTTTTCGTCATGGTGGTCGTTTTCATGGTTTTCGAGGTTGTTGAAACTGATGGTACAGTCAAAATGTAAATCCAAGATGGCGGCTGCATAAATTATAGAGGTTTTCGTCATGGGTGTCGTTTTCATGGTTTTCGAGGGTGTTGAAACCGATGGTGCAGTCAAAATGTAAATCCAAGATGGCGGCTGCATAATTTATCAAGGTTTTCGTCATGGGTGTCGTTTTCATGGTTTTCGAGGTTGTTGAAACTGATGGTGCAGTCAAAATGTAAATCCAAGATGGCGGCTGCATAAATTATAGAGGTTTTCGTCATGGGTGTCGTTTTCATGGTTTTCGAGGGTGTTGAAACCGACGGTGCAGTCAAAATGTAAATCCAAGATGGCGGCTGCATAAATTATCGAAGTTTTCGTCATGGGTGTCGTTTTCATGGTTATCGAGGGTGTTGAAACCGATGGTGCAGTCAAAATGTAAATCCAAGATGGCGGCTGCAAAAAATATCGAGGTTTTCGTCGTGGGTGTCGTTTTCATGGTTTTCGAGGGTGTTGAAACCGATGGTGCAGTCAAAATGTAAATCCAAGATGGCAGCTGCATAAATTACCGAGGTTTTCGTCATGGGTGTCGCTTTCACGGTTTTTGAGGTTGTTGAAACTGATGGTGCAGTCTGAATGTAAATCCAAGATGGCGGCTGCCAAAATTATCGAGGTTTTCATCATGGATGTCGTTTTCATGGTTTTTGAGGGTGTTGAAACCGATATTGCTATCAAAATAGAAATCCCAGATGTCAAATAACAAAAATCACATGAAAATAACATGAATAAGATAAATATTAAGTATTGAAAAGTAATTTGCGCAAAGTATTTTTCGTTAAACACAATTGCAGTTACAATATGGTGCCTAGGTCATCTTATACTTAGTTGAAACGCATAGTACGGTACGCAGCCACCGGGTTAATCAAGCATCAGCGCCACATAATTATGTTCCATTCTCCGCGCTCGTGACAACCCTAACGCTGCAGTTGAGAGCGTAGGTATTTATTTCTACAATTAGGCCTAGTTTCCATACTATACATATTTTGACTGCACCATCGGTTTCAACACCCTCGGAAACCATGAAAACGACACCCATGACGAAAACCTCGATAATTTATGCAGCCGCCATCTTGGATTTACATTTTGACTGCAACATCGGTTTCAACACCCTCGAAAACCATGAAAACGACACCCATGACGAAAACATCGATAATTTATGCAGCCGCCATCTTGGATTTACATTTTGACTGCAACATCGGTTTCAACACCCTCGAAAACCATGAAAACGACACCCATGACGAAAACCTCGATAATTTTTGCAGCCGTCATATTGGATTTACATTTTGACTGCACCATCGGTTTCAACACCCTCGAAAACTATGAAAACGACATCCATGACGAAAACCTCGATAATTTATGCAGCCGCCATCTTGGATTTACATTTTGACTGCACCATCGGTTTCAACACCCTCGAAAACCATGAAAACGACACCCATGACGAAAACCTCGATAATTTATGCAGCCGCCATCTTGGATTTACATTTTGACTGCACCATCGGTTTCAACACCCTCGAAAACCATGAAAACGACACCCATGACGAAAACCTCGATATTTTTTGCAGCCGCCATCTTGGATTTACATTTTGACAGCACTATCGGATTCAAAACCCTCGAAGACGAAAACTATGAAAAGACGCCTATTATGAGAAATTGTAGCAGAAACCATGTTGGTTTTTTTACAAATTATTTACGAATTTATTAAACGGTCATGCGGATATAGAATGCGATATTGATAAAAATCATTCTTACCTTTCAAAATAAGCAGGGAGTTTAAATAACAAAATCTCCGGTTATGATGAAGCCGACTTCAAACAGCCATATACCTACACAACGCAATACACTCGTGATTTTATAGAAATAAACGCAACTCTTCTTTTACGCGGCACTCAGAACTTCTTACAGTAGCTCGTTCTGTGTTCTTGTAGTAGATGTTTAAGGTTCACATTCATAAAAAATATGAAAACACGGAAAATATATTAAATTTAGGTTATATTCGATGACTAAGGGCTGATTTATAATAGTCAGACAACTTTTATCTGAGGAATGAAAATAGCGGTTTGACATATTTTCTATAGATAAGCTGTCGAACCGCCATTTTTATTCCTCAGATAAAAGTTATCTGACTATTGTTCAAACTTCACTTCTTAGGTTAATCGCAGATTCAGTTTTACTTCCACAACAATAAAATATAACTAACTTTAACTCACAGGTTATTTTTAACACAAAATTTAATTAAAATCACCAGAACAGTTTGTTAACATTCGACATCAAACGAATTATCTAACAAATAATTATGGCGGCGCCGCCGCCAGGCACATGTCGTTCAACCAATCAGCGCGCGAGATGCTTTCCGTTCTATACCATTTAACAGTCTAATAGACTGAATAAACAAAAAAAAACTTTTTCAGAAATGTAACCAAAGTGCATTACGATTATATCGGCTCAAGATTGTTTAGTCCGTCTCAACACTAGCGCTACACTGGTTGCGTTGTGTATGTGTGAATAGCTACGCACACATGAACATTGCTCCCGTCTTTTACCTAAACTCGAGCGTTCGAATTTTGTGAACTGGCTCTTAATACTTTTCGAAAAACAAAACTTTTTCCTTCAACACATTTCTGTGTACGCAAAGAGATTTAAAAAACCTATAGAGCGGGCATTGGGAAAATTGTCATACAAAATTGTTGATGCCATGCGTCAGTAGCGCTATCTAAGCGTTGCATAGCAACGCGACTACTAGACTGAGGAACTTTTTACCTATTGGTAAAAAGTTTTGGATCACAAACTTCGTGATGTCCCGTCTATTGCTCGTCTATAGTTTAATGTCTATATGTGTACGTATGTTTAATTTTGACCTAAAAACGACTGATCGACTTTGATGATTTTTTGTAGACAGATAAATATGACAATAAAAATATGACCCCGTTGCCTTTATATGGTGCGAGCGAAACCGCACGCAATAGTTAGTTTTAATAATTAAAGCACCATTTTACAATCAAATAAAAAAAATACCGAGTTCCACACACCCAGGTTTAATTTCTCTAGCTAAGTTCAACTTGGACCCGGGTACGTCCTAAACTACGTCCAGCCACCAAAGGACGGGCAGCAGCGTCCTTTGCAAACTTACGGTGACCCTACTGCGATCCCCAAGCCGCCTGCCAAGCGTGGGGATTATGACACCCCCCCCCCCCCCTGGGGGAGGCCTATGTTTAGCAGTGGACGTCTTCCGGCTGATGATGATGAAGTTCAACTTTGCGGGCGGCGAGTAATGGGCGACTCGCTGTCCGACCATGGACCATGTCCGGGTCGACGCGCGGCGCGTTGTGTTCCACGCGCCCCTCAAAGAGTGTCAGCATAATGACGGGGCCCTTTAAAGGACCAAAACCGTGGTCGCAGAACTTATGAATTACCGTGACCCCGGAACGTAAAGGGCTATTAAATGACAGCGTGGACTTTAGTCAGTACGAGTCTGACAGTCCCTCCCGCCCTGCCCTGGGTGGGAGGAGTCATTTGATGATTTTACCACGATAAAAAAAAAACTAAGTTCAACATAGCTATGAAAACATGATCCATTCTATACTCCCGAAGGCCAATATGACAAAAGTATTTGTTTTAAAGTCTAGGACCGAATAGATTTATAATAAAAGGTGTTATGAAATCCATATCCTATGAAACATTTGTGTGCTGACGTCATGCGATTGTTCGCCTTTTCAAACGTTTTGTCATGGGATTTTGAGGAAGTAGGTGATGAAAATGAAAATATCATCATCATTTGCCTATTTTTTTGGTTTGTGAAACCCCATTTAGACCACAATACTAACACTCTGGGCTGTTGATAGACAATGGTACGGTTAGCCGATACAAAGTCTGAACAGAAATCGAAAATGCTGAACAGCATTCAGCCTATGCTGACTAAATGATCGGTTGAAACCATGCTGAGTTCAGACGACAGTGAAGCATTTTGACAGCTGTCTCAGCCTATGCTACTCAGCATTCGCCATTTTTCTTTTAGCGCTGCTCAGATATTGTATCGGCTAACCGTACCCAATGTGTTTAGTTAATGGACTAAATACTGCGCTATTTTTTTGTGTGTTATTTAGTGAAGCTTGCATGTTTAATTGGGGTTTTAGACAATGCAAAACCTTACATGAAAATTTGACTAAATTGTGGTATTTGTTTCAGATCAAGTAATTTCATAGTACACACGGCTACAGCTATACAAAACCAGTTTATCGTGGTCTCGTTTTGTATGATCATTCCGCGCATACAACGATCAGCTTAAACTGGTTTTGTATAGCTTAATGTGTTGACGTGTGTATGTACATGTACAATACAATAGTCCGCAATATTATATAAGTAGTCAAAGTTCAACGCGAGTTCCTGCATTGTCGAAACGGGGCTTAAGATACTCGTAATTACGTTCAAAAATGTTAAGATAAGTAGTTCTAGTATCCGTTTCACACCGCGTCCGATGTATTGCGTATTTTCCCGTAAATCCACTTTGGTTGCTTAAATAACAATAATATTAGTTTCATTGCAGTTATATTTATTTAGTTTATCTCTGGAACTGAGTTCCTGTCGGATATCCTATAGTAACCTTGTAGGCCATATCCTACGAGCTATATCTAAACAGAAACTTACGTATCCACTGTTCATATAGAATTATGCCATATTTAAAATAACCTCACAAAAATGACGCAACATAATATGCATCTAAAATCCTAGTCTGTTTTCTTTTCTTTTTTTACAAAGAGGAATGCCCAAAAATATATGGAGCAAAAACCCAGAATCGATTAAAACGACTTATGTGTGGCAAGGTAGAGTATACATACTATAACCCAACTCCAATAATAGTTTTCGATTAAACCATCACCAAGTAAAAAAAAATGTACATGATAAGTTACGATTTTTTATAATGTTTCAAGTCAACTATATAAATAATGTTTCAAATCAGCTATTTCCTTAAGTTTGCCGTATATGATTAATTCCCAGAATTTGATCCTTATTAGTAACACTATCGAATGGTGTAATAATACAGGGTGTGTTTTTTTTCCAAAATTAGCGGGTTCGATTCCTGGCCAGGATTATTGATTTTTCTAAATCCAATGATGCAGTTCTAGTTTTCTTTAAAATTGGGCTCGAGATTCCTTTCAACGTTTTTTGATATTCCTCATAGTTTCGGATATAGCCATCCACGCCCCGAGAAAAATTTTCACCCTGTATATGCTGCTGGCCTGCTTGGTTATGGTTTTATGCGAAACGAATAGCGTATTTGTGTCCTCTGACTTAAGGTCTATTTTGTTGTTCATAAATTATTTTAATCGACTCTGGGTTTTTTTTGGGCATTCTTCTTTGCTATAAAATATTTTCTTACAACCTGTAGAATTCCAGTAGTGCTATAAAATTAATTACCTATAAACATTTACGATATAACAAAAACAGGCCTTTCAAATTAAAAACTACATGCGTAGTAGGTACTTACTTCTTGATCTATTCAATAAAGGGACAAAAATTTATTTTACCACCAAAAAATTGAAATTGTGTGAATTGAAATGACTTTACCACCAAAAACATTTTCATGTTAAAATGTTGGCAAGACGATACCAATATGGGTGGCAGGTCAGATCTTATTTAGAACCTACTTCCATGCGCCCTAACTCTACAAGACCTAATTTTACAAAATCTACGCTTATCCAAGTTATTGTCCATTCTTGGACGAATACCTCTCTCAAATTGCTACAAAGACTGCCCAAGTGCCCATGCATGGCCGGATTGCCCAGTGGCAACGCGTGGAAACTCTCTGAAACCACTAATAAGTCCTTGATTACAAATCCTCCCTAATCCACACTTCAGTAGCCACAAAACCAATAACACTTTAATCCTAAACCTGAAACTAATTAGTATTCATAATTTGATTAACAGTTAAAGGGTATAGGATGTGAAGCCATTTTGCATAAACAAAATCCAATATTGTTACGTCTGTGTGAGTTTGTTTGAGAGTGTGTGCGTGCTGCGAGTAGCGCCAGCCAAGGGTGATGTGCTGTATTCATAGTGTGGGATCTCGGAACGTTCGGCTGAAGAGTTTGTTGTGTAAACAGAAAAATGTTGTTAAATGTGACACCTATTTCAAGGTAAACGTCTTCTTACTTATACTACATTAATACTGTAATATCACAGATTTTATTGGCATAGGTAATAGTTTTTTACGCCAAGCCGTTAGCAAATAAGAGTAGAAACGTGAAGACACTGTTACAATTGCCACATATTCCAAGGTTTACTACGCTATCTAAGTTTTTTCATCTTTCGATTTGGTATTCTCAAAATGTATAGGTTCGGTAATTTTTACCCGTGTCGCTATGGGCTTCTACCAGTTGTAATGTCCTGTTGTGCCTATTGGCCATGTTTTTTTATTAATTGCGTTACAAGCTCCAAGACAGGTAAATTCATTCTCCGGGACAAGTCGAGCTTCGCTGTCTCCGCGTGTTTCTGCTGGTTGCCACTGCTGATTCTGGCTTTCAGGACATGATTTAGCCTGCCAAAAAGGTTCTGTTGTATTGAAAATGTATGGAACTTATCAATATTATTTATCAATGATTTAGATTAGATACAGAGTATTATCAATTAAACTATAGAAATATAAAAATACTAAATTAAAATAAAACTAAACTAAACTATTATAGAGCATCGAAAAATTCATCCTCAACGCTGTCAGCTGGCAATGTGCCCAAGAGACTGGCGGCGTTGCCTCTTTGAATGGCAATACTTAGCCTCTGGCCAAAGTAAAAGCCAGCTCTTGGGTCACGGGAAGCGTCAACAAGTCTTTTAGCAATATCTCTGTAGAGGCTGTGAGCACTCGGACCCCATGGCCCTATAGTTTCAACCCCAAACGGCTCAAAAATATAGTTACCACTAAGGTTGCTATATTTAATCTAAATCATTGATGAATAAAAAACATGTGTTACACACTTCCGGTGCTGCTTACCCACCAACCACCAACTCGGTGTAAAAACTAGATTAATAATAATTCTCATTTTATTTTATTACTCTTGTTTTCATTTTTAAAAGAACGTTCTAGTAATTTTAGTTTATTTTAATATTGTAATGTTTTATTATAAAATACTTACCTTCCGCTTGTCAGCTTCCGGTGCGTCGAATAATTATGCGAGGATTAATTGAAATATGAATATTTGCTGATCAATAATTTTGTGATTAGCTGTTAATTAATATTATACAGTTTATTAAGTGATTCAATGTAATATTTAGGTTTTTGTAGTTATAAAAGTCGATGCATCGTGTATTTGAATTCGGGTGATTCGATAACTGTCAAATGGGAAAAACTGATGTAAAAAAAACCAAGGACGATAATAAAACTCTGCGCCACAGTAATAATTTATCATTTTAATAACACGTTGTCACACTTCCGAAGTGGGATGATGTCCGGCCCTTACATTGATGGCATTGGTGCCAAGAAAAGGAGGCGAAATGAAACTGTGTCGTCGTCGGATGATAGCGAAAATTCAGATTTTTTTTCTTCAATTGACCACGATGGCACCCACAGAAGATACCCTCAACGTAAAGGACACCGTGTTACACAAACTGACGCTGAAGTTATTCCAAAGTTTCAGCCTGATGAAAAATCTAGCAACGTGAAAGGATGGTTGCACAAAATTGACCAATTAGGCGATGTTTACGGATGGGACAGCAAGGATCGGCAGTTCATCATGCAAATTCGTCTCCGAGGATCCGCTCGAGATTGGTATGACGATCTAGATAATTATAATCTCACGTGGAAGGAATGGAAAGATTCATTAGAGGCCGCCTTTCCACGTTCAACTGATTTTGTTGACCTCTTGGAAACTATGCTCGCAAGAAAAAAAACTAACTCCGAAACAATGACTAAATATTTCCACGACAAGGTGTCACTGCTCAAGAAATGCAATATTTACGGCGAATCTGCGATTTCGTGCGTAATCAAAGGTTTACCTGTGGAAATAAGAGCTAATGCAAAGGCTTATCAGTGCGAGACACCACAGCAGCTATACTATGGATATTTATCGTCTCTTGAAAACTACAAGCAAGTAGAAACTAGCAATTCGAAGCAAGACGATTTTAGCAACTCCAAGCGGCCGACCACTACATGGAGGAGAGGGGGTAATGCTTCTTCGAGTTCAAAGGAAAACGAATTGTACGTGAAGAAATGTTATGCCTGCAGAAGAGCAGGGCATGAAGCGAAGGACTGCAGGACGCCACGCTGCGAGGTGTGTTATCGTCCTGGCCATACTACGGCCAACTGCTGGTTTGCGGCCGGCTCTTCTCGTCAGCAGCCACAAAAGGTTAGAAACGTGCTCTTTACAACATACAATATTTATATCGACCTTTACAAGAAGGCAGTGGTAATTAATGGACAAAATCTTATTGCATATATAGATACAGGCAGTAAGTTGAATATTCTCACAGTATCACAAGCTTATAATTTAAATTTAAAAATACTGCCTTCTTCAGTTACTATGAAAGGTTTTGGTGGTGGATATTCAAATTCTTTCGGAACATCACATGTTAATGTTAAAATAGATAATATATTATTAAGTGGTTTTGTTGAGCTGACTACTAATGATCTAGGTGATATAGACTTAATCGTCGGTCAATCTATGATTAATCAGAAAAATGTAAACTTATTCATTTCTGAAAAATCTGTTCGGTTCCTTTGCAACTTTGATTTCAATAATGATTTGTTTAATATACAACTAAATGAGACTGATTGTATTTCAAAATTTCCAGTATATTTGAAAGAGAACAGTGTAATAACAAAACAAAGTTGCGTTTTTGTACAAGTATATATTGATATTAATACTAGCCATTCGTTTTATACAAACTCTGTGTACTTTGAGTTAGGAAGTACGTCTTATGTAATTATAGGAGGACTTATAAGGTCGAGAGATTCTTTTTTGAAAGTAATAAACATTGGAGATGATATTATTGAGTGGCAAGCCAATAGGCTCATAGCACGCGCGGAACTAGTTGACGATAAAAACGATAATATACTCAGGAATGTAATGACTGTTGATCAATCTGCGTATAAGGAATTACAATTATCCGATTTAGATGTAGGCGATTTAGAAACCAATGATTCCATTAGATTGTTACAGCTATTAAATAAATATAAATATTTGTTTGCGAAAAATACGAAAGATTTGGGATGTACAGACGTACTGGAAATGCATATTCGAACGACAACTGAACAACCTGTTTACTGTAAACCTTATCGTCTTTCATACAAGGAAAATGAGATTGTTAATGGAAAAGTTCAGGATTTACTTGATGCAGGTATTGTAAGGGAATCTATGTCCAACTATGCAAGCCCAGTTGTGCTTGTAAAGAAAAAGGGAGGTGATTATAGGCTATGCATAGATTACAGAGCGCTCAATGCACGTACCATCAAAGATCGATATCCATTGCCTCATATAGATGATCAGGTAACGCGACTAGCAGGAAAAGTTTTATTTACCACACTAGACCTCGCACAAGGCTATTATCAGGTGAAAATGTCTGAAGACTCTGTTCATAAAACCGCATTCGTAACACCGTCAGGACAATACGAGTTTTTGAAAATGCCATTCGGTCTGGCAAACGCGCCAGCAGTTTTCTCACGTCTCATCAAAATAGTCCTAGGCAGGCTGGGTAATAACGTAGCCACGTATCTTGATGATGTTATGGTCCCAACAGTATCAGTTGATGATGGACTCAAGCTATTGAATGACGTTCTACATCTTTTCTCAGAAGCCAATTTAAAACTTAATTTAAGTAAATGTTCGTTCTTAAAGAAAAGTGTAAATTATTTGGGTCATGAGATTACTGCAGGTACGATACAACCGGGACAGACTAAAATACGTTGTGTAGCTGATTACAAAAAGCCTCGTAACGTCCATGAGATCCGTCAATTTATTGGTTTGACGTCGTATTTTAGAAAATTTATTCGTGGATTTGCCGAGATTGCTAGACCACTCACACAGTTAACAAAAAAGGACGTAGAATGGACTTGGAGTTCCGCCCAAGAAACTGCTTTTCAGACTCTAAAAGAACGCCTCATCGACAGACCTGTCTTAGGTATTTACGATAGAAATGCACGCACAGAGCTTCATACAGATGCCAGCAAACTAGGGTTAGGTAGTATACTCTTGCAATACCAAACTGATGGTGTTCTAAAACCGATTTCGTATTTTAGTAGAGTGACAAGTAAAGAAGAACAGTTTTATCATAGCTATGAACTGGAGACATTAGCAGTTGTAGAATCTCTCAAACGCTTTCGCATTTACCTTGTAGGTATTCCAGTGACTGTAGTAACAGATTGTGCTGCGTTACGGACTACATTAGTTAAAAAAGACCTAATTCCTCGCATAGCACGCTGGTGGCTTTCGATTCAAGATTATGATGTACAAATTGAGTATCGATCTGGTGACCGTATGCGACACGTAGATGCTTTGAGTAGAAATCCAGTATCTAGCCCTGTCTTATTAATTGAGGATTCCGATTGGTTATTAACCTTACAGTTGCAGGACGAAAACATTCAGTTAATTCTGACTCAATTGCGTAATAACACAGACAATACTAATATTACTAACAATTATTTGATAAAAGATGATGTTCTCTATAGGAAAACACTTGCCGGTCCTCGTTTTGTTATACCTAAACTAGCAAAATGGGGTTTGTTACAAAAATTCCATGATCAGATAGGACATGTTGGTTTCGATAAATGTGAAAAGACCATCAAAGCACAATTTTGGTTTGAAGGCATGACGAGATTTATCAGAAAGTATATCAAATCCTGCCTTCGATGTGCGTACGGCAAAGGGGAACACGGTAAATCACAGGGAGAATTATATCCAATTCCAAAAGTGGCTGTTCCGATGCACACACTACATGTTGACCACTTAGGTCCGTTTGTTAAGACTCGTAGCGGAAACTCTTATATACTCGTTGTCATAGACTCTTTTACAAAGTTTGTATTTTGTAAAGCTGTTAAGAACTGTAGTTCTGTTGAAACTATTAAACATTTAAAAGATATCATTTCCCAGTTTGGGAATCCCAACAGGATAATCACGGATAGAGGAAAAGCATTTACGAGTCGATATTTCAAAGACTTTGCTAATGAAACACAATTCAAGCACGTGTTAAACGCTATTGCGAGCCCTAGGTCGAATGGCCAAGTAGAACGTGTGAATCGAACCCTGATTAACGGGCTTAATACAATGTCTGACAGCGAGTGCACCTGGGATAATCACTTGAGTGATATAGTTTGGGGTATTAATAATACTCCTCATTCAACAACCGGTTTTCCCCCATTTAAACTTTTATTTGGTCATTCTAATTCGAGACTACCCGCTTATCCGACAGGGGAACCGGATGATTTCGAAAGTCAAGCAAAAGCACTTGAAGAACGCCGATGCACCGCTAAATTGCGAATTGATAAAAATATGTCTTTAATGAAGGATAGATTCGATCGATTTCATAAAAAATGCATTAAGTATACTGTAGGACAATTAGTCTTATGGAAAGGGGGAATTACTAGGGAAAGCGCAAATATAACCAGGAAATTAAATGGATTGTACACGGGACCTTATAAAATATGTCAAGCTGATCAGTCATTAGATCGTTACACCATATGTAGTATAAAAGGCATGAAAGGGTACAGAAAATTCACTGCAATTGTACGCGGTGAAGTTCTTCGACCTTATAATTCGTCTGTCTCAGATGATAGTAGTGGTAGTGATCATGAAGTTGATAGAGATGATCTGATAGACTTGTTAGAAAGTTAATTAAAACCTTAATTTTCCATAATTTTGCATTGTATTAATTAAAATAGTAATAATATTAGAACGTTTATTGATTTATTCATTAATAAATAATCAAGTGAAATAAAACACTTATAAGTTTATTGATACTTATAGATTGCATTTAATGTTTTCGTTTACAGTTACTCTTCTACAAATTAGAGATGCGTGAAATTTAAACGTAAGCAATTAAAGCTGCGTACAATGAGAATATATAAAGCTGTGTGCAATGGGAATATATAAAGCTGTGTGCAATGGGAATATATAAAGCTGTGTGCAAGGGGAATATATAAAGCTGTGTGCAATGGGAATAAATAAAGCTGTGTGCAACGGGAATAAGCTGTGTGCTATGGGAATAAATAAATCTGTGTGCAACGGGAATAAGCTGTGTGCTATGAGAATAAATAAATCTGTGTGCAATGGGATCAAATAAAACTGTGTGTAATGGGAATGAATAAAGCTGTGTGCTATAGAAATAAATAAAGCTGTACCTATGAATAAAATTAAATACAATGAAAGCTATGTAAAATGCTACAGATTAGCATTTGTTTCACATTTTACTACTGGAATAATGTACTGCCTCTACTTTCTAATATTTCAGATGCCGAACACCAGCGATAGACCAGGAGCTGTATCAAGGGATATTGACCGCCGTGGGTCACGGCAAACGCAGGATGGCCGAATGTTACACACTTCCGGTGCTGCTTACCCACCAACCACCAACTCGGTGTAAAAACTAGATTAATAATAATTCTCATTTTATTTTATTACTCTTGTTTTCATTTTTAAAAGAACGTTCTAGTAATTTTAGTTTATTTTAATATTGTAATGTTTTATTATAAAATACTTACCTTCCGCTTGTCAGCTTCCGGTGCGTCGAATAATTATGCGAGGATTAATTGAAATATGAATATTTGCTGATCAATAATTTTGTGATTAGCTGTTAATTAATATTATACAGTTTATTAAGTGATTCAATGTAATATTTAGGTTTTTGTAGTTATAAAAGTCGATGCATCGTGTATTTGAATTCGGGTGATTCGATAACTGTCAAATGGGAAAAACTGATGTAAAAAAAACCAAGGACGATAATAAAACTCTGCGCCACAGTAATAATTTATCATTTTAATAACACGTTGTCACACATGGTATAAAAAAAAAAAATATTATTTTGGGTGCTCAAATCATCAAATGATTCTGCCCGTCTTGGGTGGAGCGGAATTGACTGTTAAACATTTACTGACTAAAAATCCACCCTGTTTCTTCAATAGCATTTTACACTCCAAGGTAACCATTAAGCCCGGTTTCCACCGCGAGCGGAACGGACACATTAATGACTCAACGGGTGAAAAGAGTAAAAATGAGCTCGCTCCGGGAACTAAAAAACTCTTTGTTGATGGAAATACAAGTATGCAGTTTACGCTTGCGAGTTTAACGGAGTCCTTAATGGGTCCGTTCCGCTCGCGGTGGAAACCGGGCTTAACAGACGGTCTAATGTTTTGAATTGTATGCCATGTTGTGTAGCCTAAAATTAGGACAAATAATGAAACTCGGAAAATCTCAATCAGAACTCGGAATCCGGCCCGACTATAGCTCGGGCCCGGCAGTAGATTCATACTTGTTGATTCAGACGGGCTTCGCAAACGCGCTCCACATGTAACATATTGCCGTTTGCTTACACATAACACTATTATTTTCTTCGCCACGTGGAAACTGATTTGAGATCTGGATCAATCTTATTTAATTTTATGAAGTGGTGTTATGAGTTTTGTAATGTTCATCTACTGCTCTTTTAGCTGCAAAACTTGTATTTAATCATGAATCAACCACAGCCTTTCTTCATCCTACTCTCTCAGCTATATAGAATAGAAAGAATAGAAAAATATTTATTTGATGTTGGACACATACAACTATAATATAAATACAATGAGAATTTTGGATTTGGCTGAGCATGTTGTAACGGTTTTATTAACTAGTAGGATACACTTTATTTAGAATATAAAATACATGAGCGATATAAAAACACAGTCCACAACACAGTCCACAACACAGTCAGCACAATGCACAGTACAGCACTAGACCACAGGGTAAGGCCACAATAGCCTCAGCAGGCAGGAACCGCAGCAGGAAGGGGCCTCAGACAGGCAGGACCGCAGCAGGCAGGGGCCTCGGAAAGCGCAGTCCTCAGCAGCAGGGAGTCTCCGAGGGCAAGATCCTCCTCAGAGTGTAAGAGCCTCAGCCTCTTCAGTAGCCCTCAACAGCAGACAGTCCCAGAGGGCAAGATCCTCAGAGTGAAGAGCCTCAGAGGGTAAAAGCTTCCTCCGTTAGTTTTGGTGACTTCAGAGGGTAAGAGTTCCCTCAGATTAGTGCCTCAGAGGGAAGCTTCCTCGTAAGACTGGATAGAAGTCTGAGATCGAAAGCACCCAGAGTCCGGGATAGAATGAACCCAGGTCCTGGATAGAATCTCCTAAGGTCCTGGATAGAATGAACCAAGGTCCTGGATAGAATGAACCAAGGTCCTGGATAGAATGAACCAAAGGTCCTGGATAGTCCTCAATAGAATGAACCCGATTCCTTTGACGGCCTCGGCTTTTATAGGTGTCAGCTTGTTTTGAAAATCATCCTTCATTTCTGTTTTCAAATAGTTTCTTCGGATTCCGACAGATCAGACGAAGGAGGAAGGAGGTCTGCGTGCGTTTACATTATGTAATGAATTGAGTAATTTAATACAAACATTATTATAATAATTAAATTAGACTTTGTACAATATTTCAATGAAATCAAATAGATAAATTAAATTATATAAACCAAAATGTAGCATCATAGATCAATAAGCTTTAAGCTAAAACAGAAAGTAAAAATAAAAAGAAACTGACAGTTTGGCAATTGACATAAGTGTCATAAGAAAATTATCAAGTTAGTAAACAATAATTATAAAAACGATTATAAACAAGCTGAATAGTATGATGAATGCCGTAAGTATTCATAAATACTATAATGTCCACACCAAAAGGGTTACCAACTCAGCATTTGCTGGTCTAAAGGCAAAGTTGGCAAACCTCATTGACACATGGACGAGGGTAGGTTTCTTCTTCAGTCAATGCTAGTTGGATGGCCATGTGACTGTCTAGGTTTTAGGGAATTTTTTAATAATATCGTCTGCAGAACTAAAATATTTATGACTTTATATGCATTGCATGCTGTGGTTAAAAGTAAGGTAGCATTTGATGACCACTGAGCAATCTCAAGGTATGATTTTAGGTCCAATTCGTCAGTTTACTGACAGCTCCATGCAGTGCTCGTGGAACAATCATCATCACCCTATAATGTTCCCACTGCTGGGACACAAGTCTCCTCTCTGTGAGAGGGAGTGGGCCATAATCCACCTCGCGGGCACAATGATAGGATCGCAGGATCCCCTTTGGGGAATCCTTACCTTAGATGCCTTATCCTTGATCGGACGGCGAGACACACGTAAGTCCTCGCTGTGTAAGTGAACTACTGACTGACTGTGAATGTGACTGTGTGTGACTGTCTGTTCCTTAAGGAGAACCCCATTTTTGTGAATTTAAACTTTGTTTCAAATTCATAAATTGATTGCATCACCGCTTATAATACAATCTACGTCATAAATTATGTTTACATAACACCATAGAGAATGAAGTTAAACACAATTACGATCAAGGACGAAACTGTGAACTTAGTTTGACTTAAACCGGGTGCAGTCAAGTTATGCTTAAGGGTCAATACACATCGATAAGCGACGTACCTTCGACGACCGACGACCTACATTTAAATAGGCGAATCGACTCAAAATCTAACTTTATTATACTACACGAGAATACGAAGAGAATGTACAAATTTCTAGTAGCGTCGCGACACGTCGCGTCTCAGTGTGTAATGACCCATAAATCCGTGACACTTAGGTATGACAATACAAATATACACCCTTTTTTCCCATGGGGCAAAACTACAAACCTCACGTAGTTTTTTCGCCTCATAATCTTTCATACATCTATTCGTCCAGAGAATTTTAATTTCGTGTGAGGTTGTGACTGTTCGGGTTCGTGGGACTTCATAAACAGGTGAGCCTGGAACGGAAAGTGCTAATGAAAGAGCACCATGGATTTCAATCAGTGCGAGACGATAGAAGCACGGTTAAAAAATATTGAGAATACGTTCTGAATTATGTTCTAATTCAGTTCCGTGTGACTCCGTGTGTGTGTGCCGCTGTTGTTTACAAAGACCACAAAATTAACTAATTCTACAAATAAAAATTAGGTAATTTTGTAGTCTTTGTGTGGCTTTTGAGCCATAAATAACAAAGCCCGAACTTAAAACATACCTACAATGACAAACATTACAATTAAAGCACCAATTATCCTTAAAACCAAAAATAACTTCGACACAAACACAATTTAACAAAGAAAACTCGGTGTCCGGTTGTCCGGATGTCCGATTTTGAACCGTCCGTCCGACATTCGTCCGGCCGATCTGTTTCACTCACTTAGCAGGGTGGTGGTACCCCCCCTATTGATTTTATTCGCCCCACTTTCGCGACACACCGCCCCCCATCCCACCCACCATTTTTAAACGTTGCTTGTTAGACAAGAAACGAAATTTTTGAATTTTCTCAATCTTTTTCATGTTTTGTAATTATAAAGGAAGGAAATTACTTCTTTAGTCCAATTTTTAGTTGATAGGAGTGTTAGCCCATTGGAATTGGCCCCGACTTACGAGTTGTAGGACGTGTTCTCGAACCCAGTCAGGCCCATTCTTTGTGCAATTTATTTCATCACCACTGGTCTCAAAACGGTGAAGGAAAACACCGTGAGTAAACCGGCATGTCCTAGAACCAGAGATTCGATGACATGTGACATCCACCAACCCGCACTGGACCCACGTGGTGGATTATGGCCCATGTACCAGCAGTAGGAACATTTATAGGCTGATGACGAAGAGCGGCCTAGGAAACGCTGGCGTAATGACCTAGACGCGTTCATTATAGATTGACCGGAGAAAGTCTTAGATACAAAGGGTAGAGTGAGAGATGGGGGAGACGTTTGCTCAGCAGTGGGGCAATACTGGTAAAAAAAAAGAACGAATATGCCGTACGACTCTAAAAAAACTTTCGAGTCCTTATAGTAGCCATACACCATCCTGCCTATCGACGATCGATTTGACGCTTGCAATTTTTTAGTTGTATTTGATGGCATGACATGCCAATTTGACAGGTCATCAAATCGATTTGACACAACGTCAAATCGGCAGCAGTGATGCATTTGGCTATTATTCGATGACGACAGCTACAATTTTATAAATTTGTAGCTATCGGTCACCGAATAATAGCTAGATCTAGCTATAAAGTTGCTAAGTTGGCATCGCTGCTGCAGATTTGAAGTTATGTCAAATCGATCGTACGATAGGCAGTATGGTGTATGGTGTATATGGACGAACTGCCAATTTGAAACAATTGCAAGCGTCATACGATAGGCAGGATGGTGTATGGCTACCATAATTTAACTTTTGTATGATTTTGAAACTGTGCGGTGAATGTAATTTTCTTTAACATGGTTTGTGTTTTTGTTCCAGGTACTTTCAAAAATCTAGTCACCATTGATAAAGGGTAACGTGGATACATAATTAAACTTAGGACTCTTTTTCACTAACACGAGAATTTTCACAAGCTTAAAGAACTGCCTACATACAAACAACACGCTCTTGTTTGTGATGTGAAGGTGATGATGATGATGTTTATTTATGCAAGTAGGTTATATCAACCCCTTTACACGTCTTTTCATAAAACTAGATGAGGCCGGTGTTTCGTACCTGACTACTCTGAGAAGAAACAGCCGAAACAAACTCAGAGGTCACAGTCGCTTTTAAAGTCCAGACATTATAAATGTAGAACAGTTTATACGAGGACCATACAGGTTAACGTCTGAAATGGTCTTTTGAAGAAAGAACCACAAAAATTTGAGTGGACCTGGAGAAGACCAACCCGCACTGGGTCCGCGTGGTTGATTATGGCCCACTCCCTCTCACAGAGAGGAGGCCTGTGTCTCAGCTGTGGGAACATTTATAGGCTGCGCTGATGATGATGGAGAAGACAGTCAAGTCACCAAATTCCACTGCAAGTTATACATACATAGGTATTATAATCTGGGTCACGGGACTTCCTAGGCAGGATATCGTAGCGTTAATGGAACGCAAAGGGCAGCCAAAGGTACACGGTGGATTTTAAGTCAGTAAGAGTCTGACAGTCCCTGTCGCCCTGCCCGGGGTGGGAGGACTCATTTGATGATTTTACCACGATAAAAAAAAAGCGTATCGCGGGCTTTGATCCCCGCACGGAAGAAGTATTAGCGCTCATGCACACGAGACGGTTTTGCGCCGGAGCTAAGCCCGGCGTCAAACCGGGTGCACGGGCGGTCGTCAGTCGTATATGAAACTCTATGAAGCTAACCACACGACGCCGGGTCTAGAGCCGGCTCCGGGTCTACGGGCGGTCGTCAGTCGTGTATGAAACTCTATGAAGCTAACCACACGAGGCCGGATCTAGAGCCGGCTCCGGGTCTACGGGCGGTCGTCAGTCGTGTATGAAACTCTATGAAGCTAACCACACGACGCCGGCGCGGGCGCTAGAGCCGGCTCAAAAAACCGTGCCGTGTTAAAACCGTCTCGTGTGAATGAGCGCTTAGTATGATTTAAATGTATAGTAGTTGTTTCGGGTCTCGGTGTTTGTGTGAGTTTCTATGTTTGTAAACGCACCCACGATACAGGAGAAATTCGTAGTTAGGGGCAACTATAAAAAAAATAGTTGGATAGTCAAAACTGACATGGAATATTTTTCAAAAGAATACTTTGGGGTGTGATCTACTATCGATATCGAAGCCAAAAATATAGTTTTTATATTTGTATTTTTGTCTGTTTGTCTGTATGTATGTCCGGGATAAACTCAAAAAGTACTGCATGGATTTACTTCAAATTTGGTACGAATATTACTAAGAAGTCGGGTCAACATATAGGCTATATATTATCACGCTATCACCTACGGGCAACGAGCAGTGAACCTTTATTTCTTCAACGCATTTAAGCAGACCACGTCGCGGGCAGCAGCTATAGTAATTCAATTTCAACGAAAATATTTGCCCTTTATCCAAAAATAACCAATCTCGAAGTGTTTTAGTTCATCGATTAGAACTAGAACACATAGTGCCCAGAAATAGATCGCCTGCATGCGTGGGAGCATCAATGGCTGACGTCACATATTATGCATTCCATATCGGTCAAATATTTCGTATTACGCATCTTTAGGTCGCGTTCTAGACTTTTTTATAAGCCTAGGAAGTTAGATTTCTTTTTTTTTAATCGTCTCCTCCCTCGGTGGACAGGGAAGGAGGGACCTAAACTAAAATCCACGGTGTCCTTCAATAGCCCTTTATGTGCCGGGGTCACGGTAGCTCGTTAGTCCCGCGACCCCTGCAAGAAAGTTAGATAAGGTAAGTAGGTAAGGATCACTATACGAAGCAAAGCATAGCATCAATATCTGCCTAGCCTTTTCCTAACTATGTTGTCAGTTTCCAATCTATCCCAAAACAGCTGAATATCAGTATTTTACATGGCGCGACTAGCTATCTGATCTCCACAACCCAGTAACTGGGTAATACGATACCCCATGGTAAGACTGGTTGTCAGACTTATGAGCTTCTGACTAAAAGTAACGACGCCGACGTAGAGATCTACAAATAACAGCCGAGATTAACGGCTTTACATGCTTTCCGAGCCACGGAAGAAACTCGCTATGATAGATGGTCACCCATCCACAGACCAATCTCGGCAAGCGCGGCTTAACCTGGAAGATCGGGCTGTGTGACTGTAATTATTTAGCTATGGACTCCTCGTGTAGCATAGCATCAACCTATGTTTCCACTGTTGGGACACAGGTTGGTAATCTACCACGACACACTCGCCTATTGCGTTTGTGACAAACTGCGTTTATGACGAAATGCTGCGTGTCATACTGCGTTTATGACAACCACCGTAAGTGACCAATCGCGTGTCATGACGCGGTGCGTAAGTGACGAATGGCGTTTGTGACCAGCAGCGTGTCATCCTTCATTCGTAGTTGTTCCATATTTTTTCATGTTCATATTTTCATACCAAACATTTCAACTAACACGAGATAATTTTACAGTGGTAATTTTACTGTTCAATCAATTTTAGGGCGACTTTCACCAAAAGTTAAACATGTTTAAAGTTTTATTTAGTGTCAAAATTCAATAGAATTTTGACACTAAATAAAATTTTAAACATGTTTAACTTTTGGTGAAAGTGGCCCTTAATGTTTCTTCTTTAAGTAAGTTTAATTCAGTTTTAGTATTACAGCTCTCAGCTATGAACTCCCAAACACAACTAACAAGACCAAATTATCCAAAAACAGAAAGTTTACACTTCCAAACTTTCAGTACTTAAATTTCTCGTCAAAGTATTTTTAACCTTGCATGATTTACATCAAAATCTATCGTATCCTACATATAACTAAACTGTAACATAGTACGTTCTTAAAGAAAGTTTTACAGTAAAATAGTCGACGTATAACGAAACGTCATACGTCGATTATTTTCAAATCTACGACATCAATTCTATCAAACAAATTACTTACTACATCCTCTTGAACATCTTTTATGTTCTCAAACAACCTCTTTAACACCCATAAAACGTCACACCTACCGTCAAAACCAAGACAAAAAACTTCTACTCGAACAAAACTACCCGGAGAACAATACCAAGTGCATTTACCTCGGCTAGTCTACAAAACACCAGGTTCTTAGCCTAGTACAGTCTTTAGACGGAGGCTGGGTGGCTCGGATCGAACAAAATCAATACAATACGACTGTTTTTAACGTGTACGTCCATCTCTACGTGTAGGTGTAGCTACGGAAGCGAGGAGCAACAGTTAGTGTACACTCGAAGGGTATTGTGGAACTCGGGGATTTGTTTTCTTGAAGATTCGGTGGAATGTCTATCGTTATATTTTGTCGTTTATTGTTGACTAGCGCCACCCCGGGTTACCCTGTAAATTTTCTTTATAAACACCTTTTGCTGACAATAATTAATTATTACATAATAACAAAAATAATGATATAAGTAGGAGCAGCTGCTCCTTTGTTTGACTTGTGCGACTTTGTTAGAATCGTCTTGACAGTATTGTAGAACGCGTTAATTTTATTAATGTGATTACGATTTTGTCAGCAAAAGAAAATATTCCTAAAACCTATATTATATAGCTACGTTCAATCTTCATCTGTGAAACACTGCTACGTAGTTTACTATATCCATCTCGTTCCACCTTCTTCTAAAACTCTTGCCGTCCTGTGTTTTGTTTATGTCAGGGCTCCACATTGTGGTTATTTTAGTCTACAGCTTATTAAACATCCAGAAAAACTATGCTATATTCTTCCTCTTTAAAATCTCCAGTTCAAACACATCATAGTTGACAAGATGCAAAGACAACACAAAACAAAACCCTTCATTTATCTTAGACAGTATTTTGACAAGTTTTCAATTTCAAATTGTCATTTCAGAAGCCATCAGTGCTCTAAATAGTTGAACAAATAAACGTGTTTCACGCTCAAAACGTTTGGCTCACGCCTCGTCATTGAAATTTAATTAAGTAGACCTAGTTCTTGCCCATTACCATTTCTCCAATGTTTGTACCAAGGCCAGTCTGTTTGTTTCACATACAATTACAATCTATTTCAATACTTACGCATTGTCGCTTACCTATGACGATTTTCCTAAAGTGTATTAATATTTATTGAGAAAAGATCAAAGCCATCTTCTAAATTCTTTGTTTGGTGGAGTACCTCGGGGTCGTTTCTTTGGTCTACATTTGTATCAGTAATCGTTTGCTTGATATTGTCCTTTTCAATCAGATTCTCAAAATAATTTTTAAAATTTATGAATTTTTGATCGCGAATTCAATAAAAGAAATGCTTATAAGTAGTCACAAATCTGAAAATCTAGCATCCAGATTTGGCAAAAGTTATCTTGTGGAGATCAGATTGGCAGTCGCTAGGTGGCTTTACGTAAAATTCTGGTATTAGATGATTTTGGTGAAATTCGACAAAATCTACGTTAAAATAGCAATAATTGTAATTAGTGCATTTAACATTAAACGGTCTTCAACAATTAATTACCCTAACCATAGTCGACAGGTTGACGTTCCTTCAATTATTATAATCGCATAGCTATTACTTAAATTAATTTATCATAGTGCAAAAAATACGCAACATTTTTTTTCTTGCATTATTTTGTTACTATTCTAGAACAATTTTTCGTTTCGTACCTATGTTCTTTTGATTTTACTGAACCATTGCTAGGAGGATTATGATAAGCTGTTAATATCTTTCGGATCATAAGATTATTATTATGAAATGAAAATCTTGTACTATAACTAAAACTTTGCCTCACAAAACTGTTGCTATTGTTTTGGTGCGTTCAGTAATAAAGCTAAAGGCAGTTTTTTTTTTAGTAAGCCATGAATATCTATGTAAACTGGTGTTTGATAAGCAAGTTTGTTTCAATTTTCAGTAAAAAAAAAAAATCATTACATTTACTATGCCTCAATCTATATCTGATATAGTAACAATAATAAAACCAGAAATTCCCATAGATAACGAATCTCCATGAAAATTCACATTTACTATGCAAGTTTCTTTAACAAAAAACTAGAAACATTAAAGGCATGCAAAAATTGCTTGATGAATTCAACACTTGCCCCGATTCCCATGATAGCAGACTTATAAAAACTGAATGCTTGATCGATTATCGAATTATATAGACAATTTTTATACTGTACGACTTTTATGCCAATTATGTTGTCGTTTAGTGGTTTAGTGTTATCAGTTTTTGTTTTGGAATTTGCTGAAATATTGTGAAATCTGGCTTTTTTTGTGTCATTATCTACTGTCATATTTTTGATATCGTTCAGTTACGCATTTTTATTTGTCTTAGGAATTTGTTTACTTTTCTGAGTAAAGGGATTACCTAATCCTTATTTTTGACAATTCTGATTGGTATTTGACAATAACAAACTTTTTAGTACCTATAACAAAGACGTCATGATTTTGGTACAGCATGCAACTCATGTAGAGTCAGATTTAAAAGTAAGTTATTTGAATCTGCCCTTACAGATTAGAAGTCCATCAATTGGGTTAAATCATTTCCGGATAGAAGAGCATGGACATATTTTTGACAATACAGAATTACAAAAATTAAAAAAAAAAATATGGGCTTCTGCGAAATAGCAACATTTAAAAGACCTTGCATGAATTCTGCAGGAACATAAATTATGAAACAATAATTCGCACTAAAAATTCTACAGACAGCAAATTACTGACAGGCAAGCTACAGAACTAGATCAATAAAATTCAAAACGATTGAAACATAGGATATCGTATTCTAGGTCACCAATATGTAGGTCCAATGCAAATGTTATGCACTTACATTCATAAATGTTGTTGTAATATTTATTAGGAATAAAACTGTATCTTGCGATAGTATTGTTTTAGACTTATGTTTTATTTGTCTCAGACTTATGGCTAGAGTTTGGCAAACACTGATTTTGCATAGTGCACATCTCTAGGCTCGATCATCAACCAAGCTTATCCAACCGCTAAAACCAAAAATCCTGCAAAAGATCGCTTACAAATGAGTCATCCTAATTTAATAGTTAACATTGTCAATTTTCATGTCTTCATTCTATTTTTCAATAGCCAATAAAGGGGGTCATCTTCTATTTGCGAAAACATCTTATCGTATAATATTTATTTGTGTTAAGTACGGTAGTTGTAAGTCGAGGTTTCGAACCCAGTCAAACCCATTACTTTGTATAATTTATTTAATCACTACTCCACTCAAAACGGCAAAGGAAAAAGTCATGAGGAAACTAGAACAAAAAATATGAAGACATTTGTGTCATCTACCAACACGCAATCGGCTCGCGTGGTGGGATAACATACAACCCACTCCCTCTCAAAGAGAGGAAGTCAGTACCCCAACAGTGGTAACATTATAGGATGATTGTCAAAGATACCACTTGACAATAAACCAAATAAAAATATGATTTTTTTTTGAGGAAAGAAAAATTAGATTGCAAGTGGGATTCGAACCCGCGTCTTCACTACAGGTACTCCAGACGCCTTAACCAACTAGGCTATTGCAACCCACACCTGCAAGCTTGCAAGCCACTTGCAATCTAATTTTTCTTTCCTCAAAAAAATCATCTTTACAATGCGCGTCGCATGCGTTAATGCGTTTAAAATAATTAACAAATAAAAATAGCCACAACACAATAATAATATTTTCTATGAATACCAAAAGACAAAGCAAATAGTCCACTTAAAGTGCTTTTTATAGCTTGAACTTTTCATGGGAACTTCCATGTGTCATGCTGAACGGCTGTCATAGACAAGTTTAGTTTTTAATTATCAAAAGTTGCCTGTCTTTTGGATTCGTTAGAAGTTTTCATTGTTTTAGCTAGCCTGTAGACGAATGCTTTAAATTATTGGTAGGTTTGTGTGTCGACGTCCGATGATTGGATGTTTTTTTACTGTGTACCTTTGTTTTGGTGCTGTATTTTCTAGGTTATGGAGTTTTATTGACCTGAGTTAAGAAAGGTTTTAGGAATTAGTGTGGTGCAGGGTTGGGCAAAATATGTGTATGTTGGCGATACGTTCTTGACTACCGAAGTTATTTAAGATATGTATACAGCAAAAAACAATGAAAATGGTGATGAGGATTGTTACTGAAAAAATAATCGATAGTAGGTCAACATTTTTGGTAACAATGTGGTGGCGAACTAGAACTAGAAATAAGTAGAAAAATAAGTAAGAAGGCGAAAGTAACGTTTTGGCTTTAAATAACTGTTTTAAGACCACTTAAGATTATCAGAATTTATTTTTAGACGTCGTTTTGCATGGAAAATGTCTTAATTATTTAATGTTTAATGCGAATAATATGACAGAGTTTTCTTCAAGATAAAAATAAATCTCTATCCAACGGTGCCTGTGCCTGTACTCGAGGTACACCACCTGTGGCTTCGTAAATTTAGTGTATTTCCATCCTCTTCACACTCACTAAACACCCCTCTAGCCATCTCTTTCACTCCTGTTTTCACAAATAAGTTGCATCCGAAAACAAAATAGAAAACCTTTAGATAGTACAAAGGAGACTGGTCTTTATTCTTGAAGAAGGAAGGGGTGAAATGGCGTGTATGTGAGTAGACTGAAAATTCTTTGTCAGGCGTACTGGAAGTTTCAGCGCTGTAGGAAATGCACCGAGCTGTATACTCTGATTGTAATATAACGCAATTTAAAATAAATAGGGATGGGGTAATAGTCGATAGTTTAAACTATAGATAGACTTTTGGAAAAAAATGTCCCAAAAATCTTCACCTCTTGATCTTTTACACTTGACAGCCTAATTGTTAGGGTGAAATTAAAGTTTTAAATTTTATTTTGGTGGTGACAATCAATAATCACATTATTTTACTTGGTTTGGAGCAGGTACAGGTGTATGTGAAGTGTATCTCTCTAAAAATACTGGCTATCAACTTAAATCAGATAATTTCAGTTTTATTTCTCTACCCTCCTAAACAAGAAAACAGAATATACCAAAAACATAAGGGAAAGAAAACATTAATTTTCCTGACCCACGACCTTAGAAAAGCCTCCCTAACTTTACAAAGCGAAAACACCTGAAACAAACATAATAAATAAATAATAATTAATTAATATTCTATCTCTAAAACATCAGCTCATCGTTGCTAAAACTAACAACTTCAAGAGAAAGTATTATACTTTGACCTCAACCCCATCATAACTCGATAATACCAGCATCATTAAAATTTAGAAAATAACCGCTATGGCTCGTAACTGTTACTTATAACGTTATTAATATTATGCGTGTAAATAACAGGTTTTACTGTTAAAACTATAACTACGTCATTGACTGGTGGTATCTTATTTCTTACTACTATAAATGCGAAAGTTCTTGTGGATGGATGAATGCATGGATATCCTCATTCTCACCGAGCTGAGTTTGGATGGAAAGAGCGTCTGATGAACTGTTTCATCTGATTCTCCATCTGGTCGTATGTAAAAATTTTGCCATCAATCGATTTTTTCTTTCAACAATATAAAAAGATTTGACAAGCTGTGATTTGATAGACTGTGTTTAAAAAGATTTGACAGACTGTGCTTAAAAAGATTTGACAGACTGTGTTTAAAAAGATTTGACAGACTGTGCTTAAAAAGATTTGACAGACTGTGTTTAAAAACGACTCAAATCTCACGGTAGAGAACTTAGAATTTAGAAATGGATAATCTTAGTTTCGAGTGACATTTGACAATGTAATACCGGGAGATTAGACTCCGATCTCCATATAAAGCATGTTTTCAAGATAACTTTTTTTTAAACCAGTTTCAATTAACATCAAATATTTTTATTTCACATAGGTCCATGAGGTGCACGTGTAAAATGTCGATAAACAGGTGCTTGGTTCAAATTGGTCGTTTCCATAGAGAAGAACCGGCGAGAAACTCCATGATTACTCTTTTAAATCTTTGATATGTTCCTTAACAAAAGTCTCAGCGAAATACACATTTTGAAACTATCTATCTATAGCGGATGATGAGATATAACCTAAAAATTTTTTTGTTCTAAAAAATGACACGCTAAAAATACTTCTCTATTTATGACATTAACTATTATAGTTATAATATCGATATAATTATATCGATAGTGTGGCATCACTGGCTCGGTAACGGGGTTGCATTTCATGGGTAAACTGGTGTTGTCCCGGCTTAATCTTTAAACGAGTTTGTTCCAATTCGCATTCAAAGCTGTAGTTGACCAAAACGTTTGAAATTCTCGTCTGGGATATAATTAATAAGGGTATATTTTTACACGTTATCACCATACTTAGTATTGATGACTATTAAAAACATTTCACGCTTGACTTGGTTAATTACCTAGACTTTAGGCTTCATCAAATTCTGATTCTAAGTTATCTTCAGTCTGAAATGTCTTTTTTAAGGTGAACGCAGACCTAGCCGCACCGCAGTCTCCGCAGTCCCCGCATTACGAATTCTTTGTATGAAGTTCTATGAAACCTCGCACACTCACCCACATCGCAGTAGCCGCAGAAGCGGTAAGAAGACGTTGACTGCGGGGACTGCGGAGACTGCGGTGTGGCTAGGTCTGCGTTTACCTTTAATCTTGGTAAAGTCATCAAATGAGACCGCCTATGGTCAAGTGGAAGGCACTTTCAGGTGTTTGGCCCACTATGAGTGCTCTATCAGATTGCTGACAGCTTTCTGAAGCACGTGTAGAACAAGACCCGGGCATGGTCCATGACCGTCGATGTCGGACGACGAGTCACCTATTACTCGCCGTCCGCATGCATAAGCCTAGAAAACGCTGGCGTTACGATCTAGACGCGTAAATGTGAGATAAAACTACAAACAGGAAAGAACAGCCCAGCTGTGGGAATATATACCTACGTTAAAATAAAGTCCAAAAGAACTTCTTAAGTATAACGATATGCAAGAAAATCTATTATTAATTTCCTAGTAACCTTGTAAACTCACCAACCAATTTCAATTCTACAAAAAATCCTCATATAAGTATACGATTCACAAATTACAGATTCACCGGGCGACGCGTAGTTTCTAAGGTCAGGGATCATGCTTTCACTGGTGGTATGCCCGATTGTTTTGTACCCGTTATGGTTATACAATATTTTGTTAGGTAGGTAGATAGGTAAGCTTCCTGGGAAAATTTTACCTTGAAGGTATATACGCGACACCATGGCCATGGGACGCAAAGACACGAAAGAAGGAACATGATTGACTTATAGACCCTTCTTTAACCACGCGACGCAAATCTCCGGTATTGACGAGGGCAAAACTCTGCCAGGGTCGCGGGACTGTCTCATATGATAACCGTGACCCTGGAACGTAAAGGGCTATTGAAAGATCACCGTGGATTTTAGTCAGTACGAGTCTGTCAGTCCTTTACGTCCCGCCCTGGGTGGGAAGTCACATTTGATGATTTTACCACGATTAAAAAAAGTCTCCGGTATACTTGACAACTTTAGCATCCATTGCCGCGTGCCTGTGTACGAACCTTTACAGATTTGTATTGCGATAGCCGCCTGGACCCCAAAATCTTAAGGTATCGGAGTCTTTCGTTGCATTGTGTACGAGGGGGTTTACGCACACAAGCCCGCGATTTTTCACTTATCTTCGGTTTTTCTCTTGGCCTCAATCTAGTTCAGAAACAAACATGATATCTAAGACGAAGCCAGCTTACCCAGAAGGCATTGGAACTCCCGACGGAACGCTGTAAAAAATGGAGCCGAACTCTGACAGGACGGTAGCATCAAGGTATATTGTTGTGATGTAGCCTCCACATGCTACTTGATCGCCCAGCCGTCGTCACAGGTTACTGATGAGTGGATCACACCAAAAATCGTTCTTTTATTGTATTAGCATCCCACAGGCGAACCTAGAGGAGTTGTGAGCTGCTTAACCGGACTTTTCCGTGGATCTCTTAAATGAATCTAAGGCCTCCAGGAAGGGGCTTACATCTAAAAACTGCAAACTAAGTGACCACACGCTAAGGGCATCCCTTGTGGGGTACAAACCTCGGCTTAAGGCGTCACTGAGGGAGGACAGCAAGAGACACGCTGGATCTGAATGATATCATTATCTAGGTTTTTTTGTCCCTTTCTTTTGTACCTCTTGGAATGTAGACTTTAAAGCGCATTTCACACAGAGAGCGGGCGCGGGTCGGGCGCGTTTCGGTGTACGGGCACGACCCGCCCCGCGCCCGACCCGCGCACGCTTTCAGTGTGAAGTCTTCCATTTAAATACAAAAAACTAGACCCGCCGTACTCCCGCCCCGACCCGCGCCCGACCCGCGCCCGCTCTCTGTGTGAAATGCGCTTAAGTGTTATGTAATATGTAATCCTTGTCCACGAGAATACTGCCAACAAACTGTCCTGCAGTTTGGCAGAAGATATGTATTTTACAAACTGTGTACAAATGTTGAATGAATAAATTAAAAAAAAAGGGGGGGCAAAAATCGATCCTTTTTTTCGTCATTTTAGGAGTAGTGATGGCTTGTCACATAAATTCTTTAGTATCTTACAAACGTATACGGCTGAAAACGAATGTCAAATATTGACAAACACAAATTCATGTTTCCATTAGATTCGTAAGACAATGCAAGGTTATGTAGATATTCTGAATACTGATAAGAAAACGTTCAATAGAAACAACTCTAGCACGTATTTAGGGAATGATACTTTAGAACGTTTGAAATAAAAGGGTTTATTACTGAAATCCCCACGGGCGAATCCCCGCCAAAGAAAGTTACTTTCAATCCTGTTAGGGTCCAATTCAATGCTGCTGATGCAAAAATACCAAACGAATATAGGGGCATTTAGGATGAAAGAAGAACAAATAATTATTAAAATACACACGGTAAGACTAGAAGTCAAGAGCCCAACAAAGTTGAGAAAAAGCTAAGCTGATGTCGATGAACTGCATAGTTATAAATCATAAGAGTCAGCTGATGAAGTAATGATACAAATCATGAAATAACAGCTATAATAATATAACCTAACAATATTCTAACACACAATTTCATATCAAAACTCATTTTAGTGCAGCTTTTTATCATTTTCAACTTATCTCACCCACGCTGCCGCGATATAACGAGATATCTAAAAACAAAATGGCCTCCTATGTGTCATAGTAACAATCATTGGCCTAGACGATTTACTAGGAAGCAACGCGCCAGTTTTGACATTGTCGGTGACCTTGTACCGAGCGCGGTGATTGGACGAAAATTCAACATGGCGACCGGCGCTAGCGCAACCAGTGTCATTGTTTCTATTAATTAAATGGTCGGTTTCGTGCGTTTTTCAAACGATGCAAATTCGTGTTGAATGTTTTTGATTTGCATGAGAATAATGTTGTCTTTATAGCTAGCTATTATTTAAACTTGTTATGCATATGTTTTTGTTCATGGTCTTCCGATATTTGTTGTTTTTTTATGAAAAGGTGTGTTTATATTCCTTTTCAGGGTGTTTTCTATGAAATTCAATGGGGCATTGTGCGGGGAACTGACCATAAATAAACACATGACCTCAATCTTCTGCCCCATGAAGGTTCAATGAATTATTTTGATGACAGATTCTTGTTTGATACGATACTCAAGTTATTTTTACGTTTATTCGAATTTGATTTTAGATGTATTACTGATTTTGAGACACATACAAACCCTGACTTATCTGAACTTCCCAGTAAGACGGATTTCTTTAGAAATTCGTATTGAAGTCTGAACGTACTCTTGCTCAAAAATGGCTATCGTTTCATCTTTATAAAACCTTTAGAAATTAGAGTATCTTATTTTATTTCTTTTCATCCGATACCGATTATATGGAAGCAATAGGTAAGTGATACTTCGGATGGATGTTTTAATCACGTGAAAACTGCTTAACAGATTTAGATGAAATTTGTCTCAGAGAAGGGTTATAAACTGGAGCAACACATGGTATACCGTTTATCCCGGTACAAAGTACCCGTGGGACAATTTTGGAGTTAAACGCAGGCGAAGTCGTAGGCAAATGCTAGTCAGTTACAAGATTACATGCATAGGTATGTATATATAGGTATTAATTATTCATACTATCTGTTAGCCAGTACTATGGTTGAAGTTTATTTTTATACGTAGTATTCTACAAGATAATTACTAGTTAGTGGGTAGTTTGAGCGGACTTAGTCAACTTTGCAATTAAAGAAACTTTTTTAATGTTTGTCTTGACTATTTTTCTTAAGTTCTTGTATAAAACTGCGGGATTTTTGTGTTAGATCTTTGATTAAGTAAAACAAACTTTTTCCCCTCCTTATAGATTTGCAAACGTATATTTTAAATGTTTTTTTTTTCAGACTTGTGACAGTGACCGTAAATTATAAACAGCATTACATGCTAAAATTAATCATCATTCTCCTTCCCGGTCCGTATCCTTGATAGCATCATAATGACAAAAACAAATAAACAAATCTAATCCACGGTGTCCTTCAATAGCCCTTAGGTCACGGTAAGGAAATAAGTCCCGTGACCCCGGCAGGCTTTGGCCCTCTGAGAGGGGGCCCCGTCATTTTTGCTGACGCTCTTTGAGGCGCGCGTGGAACACGACGCTGACCCGGGCATGGTCCATGGTCGGACAGCGAGTTGCCCTTTACTCGCTGTTCGCATGCCCGCACCTACGGTGGCCGGAGATCGTCTGCCGACGTCCGAAGCTGTGGGCGTCTACCACTGCGGTTGGGGCGGAGGAAGGACGCTGTCCTCTCCCTCTCGCGGCCCGCCTCCTCCTTCGCGAGCATTACTGCTTCGCAGAAGGAGGCGACCGCTTCCCACTCCGTCTCGCCCCGCAGCATGCAGCAATGCCGGGCGCGAGAGATTATGTATACCCTTAAAACATCATTGATATTTGTAGCCAAAATCGCTTGTTTTTTTACCATTTTTTTAAATAATAAAACATTACATCATCGTGAGAGGAAAAAGGAGTAATGTCCCTTATTCCTAAAGTCAAAATCGTAAGATTTTGACTTTACTCTTTATAACTTGGTAAAATGATCAAATGAGTCCTCCTACCCAGGGCGAGCCTGAGGGAATGTCAGACTTCTACTGACTAAAATCCACGGTAATCCATCAATAGCCCTTTATGTTCCAGGGTCACGGTAACCTGATGAGATAGTCCCGCGACCCTACTGAAAACAATGCCACCAAATACTACATCCATTGCATCCTCCATGTACTTACTTACATACATCAGAAACACCTCATTTAGACATAACCATGCTTTTATCATCAGCCTATAATGTTCCCACTGCTGGGACACTAACCTCCTCTCTGTGAGAGGGGGTGGGCCATAATCCACTACGCGGGCCCAGTGCGGATTGGTAGATGTCACATGTCTTCGAATTTTTGGTTCTAGGACATACCGGTTTCCTCACGATGTTTTCCTTCACCGTTTTGAGAGCAGTGGTGACGAAATAAATTACACAAAGTATTGCACCAGACGGTGTTCGAACCCATGACCAACTCGTAAGTCGGGACCGATACCACTGGGCCACCACTGCTCCTCCTCCTCCTCAACCATTCTTTATATCTCTTAAAAAATATTGTGAGAACATAAAACCCATATTTCCTTCCACTAATCTCCAAGCCAAAGAGATGCGTTTGACAGAAATTATCTCAAGTCACCCTTTGACGGTAAAGAGGCGTTTCATAATTTCGCCAGGCCATTTAAAACTTGCTCCAGCGAAATAATATTTTTAAATATTATTTTTTGCCGCACCAAGATAAATGTGGTTCTTTTATTTTAACGTCTTCAACGCTGTTAATTCCTGGTTTTGAAGAGTTTAAGATATCGTTTATCTAGATCTGCAAATGTAAAAGTTAGCTAAGAAGATTTTTCTGAAAAGGGTTTTATCAAACGAAGGCTTAAAATAAATCAAGAGTGAATAGATACTTCTAGGCAAGCGTGCTTCACCATCATTTCTTACCATAAGGCAAGATAGTGCTCAAACACGACCCTATCGCTGAAAAAAAAAGGTAGCAGCATACCTTTCGTTGAACAATTCGTTACACAAATCTATCCTTCTTTTCACAACAACAAATCTTTCATTAACCAAACTTCATATTCAACTGTGAAAAAATCGAAAAGTAGCTAGGTAACGTGATCATGCTACTTTATCATCCAACGCTCATATAAGTCTTAGTCTAGCAATGGATGCTCTAACACTGAAATAAGCTTAATTTCACCCACGTGACAGTATGTAATCCATACCTTTTTTTATTTTTATCGTGGTAAAATCATCAAAACAAGTCCTCCCACCCAGGGCAGGGCAGGATCTATTAGACTTTTCTTCTTAGTCGCTACACTCTTGGCAGAGTGGTCGTGGTCGTCACATCAGGGGTGGTGGCTCGCTTCACAATTCGCAGCCATTCTTCTCGCACCGCTGCCTTCCTGGTACATTCGTGTAAGGGACCATTCAATGCAGCCTTGATCTGGTCTGTCCAGCGCATTGGTGATCTGCCTCGAGCTCTGGTGCCATTCACTTTGCCCTGTACCACAAGGCGTTCCACAGACGACTCTCCTCGCCGAGAAACATGTCCGAAGTAAGTGAGGATTCGACTCTGAACGATGGAAGATAGACGCTGTTTGACGCCGAGTTCGCTTAATATGGAAACATTAGACTTTTACCCTCTTATTAATAAAACGAGAAGTAAAGTTACGACTTAAAAATGTATGGTTAGTCCGAAGATTATATATCCTGGTTGTAACTTTAGTCCACGTTTATTAATAAGGGGGTACTGACTAAAAACCACGGTATCATTCAATAGGCTTTTACATTCCGGGGTCACGGCAATTCGCTAGTCCCGCGACATGTATTCCAAAACTAGGGAACTTTCTTAATGAGGCACTCATCATCAGCCTACAGCAGTCCACTGCTGGAAGTAGGTCTTTCCAATCGCACGCCATTTCACTTGATCACCGTCTTCTCTCACCCAGCTGTTACCGGCCTCCTTCATCATCATCGCTCCACCTTGCCTTAGGGCCTTCCAGGTCAGGCATTACCCTAATTCGATCACATAATAGAGAAATTGAGGCATATGTCTCATGACCTAATTTTAGCTTATTGGGTAGTATACTTATTAGACTCGCCCAAAGAGATATCTGCTCTAAATGAGTGGTCTTCAAATAATCGCTCACACCCTCACAATATTCTCCTAAGATCGCCTTAAAAACAGACAAGAAAGAATCTCAATGTTCATAAAGGAACAAAACTCATACATACTAATTTCCCCTTTGTCTCAAAACACTCATACACGATTTTAAACCTTACCCCATAAACAATTCAGTACAATATCAAAATATATCCAATAATTAAAGTAAGGTACCGTATAATAAGGCAAAAAACTGCACGAAAAATTGATAAGGGGAGGTAGTGATAACGGGTGCATTCTCCCCCCACTATCGATCGGGGGCGAACCACCCCGGGTGTATAAGTATAAAAAGCGTAACAAATTTTCGTCTTAAGAAAAGGAAAAGAAAAAATGTATACAGCCACCCTCTGGGGGTGGGTTGCCCCCTTGTAGGGTGGAGGATGCATTTTTCTCGTGGTCTCCTCTCTCTTTCTACCCCTAAGATGTTACAAAGCTTTCTTTGTTAGGGTGGGTTAATTAGATTTTTGGTTGGCGAGGTTATTATGATTTTTGGTTTAGACTTACTTTTTTCTTTCGTATTTCTTGTTGTTGTTGAAAAGTTGCTGTCTGTACCTATGATTTTTTTTGGTCATTAATTTGCATATTTAGCTATAATATCAATGTATCTTTTTTATCTTATATTCCATTGTATATTTTGTGTATGATTTTGAACAAGACAAGCTGTTTTAGAAGACCTTTTTAAAGTACCAATCAATGGGAATTAGGAGCATGTCTTCGGCAGTAAATCAATATGTGTGGGCAACGTTTTCTTTGTTCTTAAGGTTTATTGGATAATCTTAGGTTCGAGTTATCGTCGTAAACTTATTAAAGATAAAAGTTTTCAATAAGTAGATACAATACATACGATTACCTACAATTAAATATGTATACACACGCAGGGAAAAAGGTTACCTGTTAGACATTCAACCTTTTATTTTGGTAGTCAATATTTTCATAGTATTCAGCTGTCCATTACAATTTTCTTTTGAACATTATATTTTATGAAAATCATAGATACCTACACTAAAACAAAAGAATTCTTAGCTTTATCACCTTCCTTTTCCATATTTTTTTATACTCAGCGCATAGTTTGTTACCCGTCGCGGGACTATCGAAGCACGACGGTGGGCCTAGAACGCAAAGGGCGACAGAGGAACATACTGGAATTTCAGTTCGTAAGAATCTCTGATAGTTCATTTCGCTCCGCAGCCAGGACGATTCATTTGAAGATATTTATTTTATTTTTTTTTTTATTTCCCGTTTTTTTATTGATTTGTATTCAATTCCATTCAGACATTTCTACTTATAGAGATAGACATGGATTTAAATAAAAAAATAAAAAATTCTAATAATAAATACATCTATATATGCATAATTCACATTAATTAAAATATTTTACTACCTATTACCACTTCAAACACATCAAAAGCGTCACTTTAACAATACAATTCACACGCCTGTAACGTAACCAGACTCAACACGTTACAGCAACCAGCGTGAACGTTACAGTAACCTACTTGTTCTGTCACACTGCCCTGATGTTGGCTGGGGAACTGACGCGACGTGTTACACCCATTCTTATTGGGGTAGGCTCTCGAATGTGTATTGTTGCGGAATATGGAGAACTGGTTTTGAAATAGATTTTGTGTTGATGTTGAAAGGATGGGATGGATGTGTTGATTGATTTTTTGAAGTATGTTTAGATTGTTTATGGTTATTTTAGTCACTGGCCTCCTACTTACATACATGTTTTCTTTATGTAGGTATTGGTTTAAGGTATATGTCTGTTTTTTTGGGGGTCAATAGATACTATTATATTTTTCTAGTTACGTGATTAAAATATAATGAAGTAAAACTGAAAAACTTAGAAAGAATTATAACGAACTGAATAATTTACAAAAGATACTAAATCAAAACTGAAATAAAAAGACACAATAAGTCCAAGTACTGTCCGTTAACTTTTATAAAATTTTGTAGGGAAATAAGCAACCGTTTTTTTATTGATTTTGGGCCAAACAAATAGACAAATTGATGCGAGTCAGACTCTAAAAAGATGGCGGGACGAGCTGGAAAAATTTACCGACCAGTTTGCTACTTTGATCCTTTTTTATCGTGGTAAAATCATCAAAAGAGTCCTCCTACCCCGAGCGGTGTAGGAGGGACTGTCGGACTTACACTGACTAAAATCCACGGTGATCCTTCAATAGCCCTTCACGTTCTAGGGTCACGGTTACCTGATAAGACAGTCAGGCAACCCCAGCAAAGTCCCGCGACCCCGGCAGATCCAATATAACACAAAAATCCTTTCACGTACTACGTTCACAAAACCATGAATAACAACTTACAATGAACGTACCGAGGTACCTGTTGAGATAAAGTCTCCGATTTGATTCCTGTTTCAGGCAACTTGCCAAGCGGGTCAAGTGTACATATTTTATAGTAGTTATAGTCGCATTTCAAAACAAAGGGTAGTGAAAAGAGATATTTTTGGTAAAGGATTATTTAGGCAGATGAATTTTACAATTGGGTTGGGCTATATCCGAAACTATAAGGAATATCGAAAATGCTGAAAGGAGTTTCAAGGCCGATTTTGACGAAAGTTATAACTGTATCATTGGAGCAATTTTGTGTTTATATTACTCTACATATTCATACCAATTCCTTTTGATGGTAGGCAGAAATATAGTAGCCAACCTACTATGATCCTTTACCTTCATACCATAATATGCTCCTTTTACCTCGTTTTGACCGTGTTTTGTTTCAAAAGTTATTATTTTGCTTGAGTTTTTTTGTTGTACGAGTAATAGTATGTATTTTTATGATGATGTTGATGAAGATGAGGATGTTGAGATGGATGTGTGGAGGAATGGATAAAGTAAGGAATGAGTTTATAAAGGGATGTTTGAAAGTATGTCTTGCTACATTGTGATGAGAAGGGATGACACTCATGTGACTAAGAGAGTGATGAGTATGAATGTTGATGGATGGAGAGGAAGAGGAAGGCCAAAGAAAAGATGGATGGATTGTCTGAGGAATGATATGAAAGAAAAGGGAGTAAATGATACTGTGACGTCTGATAGGGGAGAATGGAAGAAAAAAATGTGTTGCGTCAACCACAAGTAAAATATAGGGCAGGAAGACGATGAGTATGTATTTTTACGATTAATTTTATGCTCAGCAGATTTAGATTATCAATTTTTATAAATCATTTTCTTTTGTTTTGTGTCTTCGTGTGAAATGGTAACAAACTTTAGAAGTAATGTGTTATCTACCAACCCGCATGGTGGATTTCGGCCCACTCCCTTTTTCAGAGAGCAGGTCTGTGTCCCAGCAGTGGGAACATTATAATTATAAAATAGAACAGTTTTGTTTATGGCGGAGGAGCAACATTTTAGCTCGTAATAATTTGTACGAAGAACGAATAAAGTGGGTATGATGACTATTTTCAAACACTAATTAGCGTTAATTTTAATTCTTTGTAAAGCAAAGGTTACACGAACGAAAAGAAACCAAAACACAACTAATACATACATACAAATAGGTGTACAAACCGCTTAATATCCTTCTACATGTTGAAATATTCACAAGTAACCACAAAATTCAATTTGTAGTCAGAAAACCCCGCTTCTACTCAGACTGAGCAGAATGAAAACACTTCGGGAGAGTAAAAAAAAGGGGAGGTTGGGGTGTTTTGTACGAGGAATTAAATACGGGTGGAAAGGGGGGCAAGAAAAGTGGGAAGACGCCGGATGATTAATTATTAGTTTGTGTGTGTTACGTCCGAAGATAGGGGAGAATCGGGTGCCTGTGTGTCCGAAGGGGAGGCTGCCCTGAAGGGGGCGATATGTTTTTATTAATTACATTGATTCATTATGTGTTATAGTTAGGTTGTTGTGATCTAATTACTTGTGTTTTAATGAATATGATTAATACTGTAAGGGTTAAAATTTCTTGCTGGTCTTTGTGGCTTTTATCCCCCGTTGTCCCCCCATAGGGCTGAAAAAGACCAATATTCTACATGTGCTTTTTACTTACCATAGTTAAAGATCTTGTGTTATTGGTATTCAGTATCACTAACGAAATATTTTTTATAATTTTAACTCTCTTCGCCAAGATAATTATAAAAATCTAATCAGCTGCTTAATTTAGGTTACATAGTATGCTGATTTTAGTCACTGAAAAATTACAACAAACTTTAATCATAATATGTACAAAAATTTAGAACAAAATGTCTAAATTCACGGTCGCGGTAGGTAATACTACTGTCTAATCAAGATACCTACAATAGCCCTGAAACGCAAAGAACAACTGAAAGCACAATGTGGACTTTTTCAGAATTTGACGGTCCTTTCCGCTCTACCAAGGTCGAGAGAAATCATTTGATGATATAAAAAAAAAGAACTGTGGACATGAGGTTTGAGGTTTTTTTTACCTGTTTATCAAATGAGTCCTTCCACCCAGGGCAGGGCGGGAGGGACTATAAGACCACGGTGTCCTTCAATAGCCGTTTACGTTCCAGGTTCACGGTAGTTCAATAAATCCCGCGACCTGCAGGCTTTGGCCCTCTAAAGAGGGGCCCCGTCATTGGACTTAAGGTGTACGTTTAAAGAACAACTTTTCCATACTAGCGAGCAAGATTATAGAATCACTTACTTGGAATTGATTCGGGATAACTTCTTAAATAATGGCGTGATTTGAATGAATTTGGCTCAGATGAAAGAAACAGGCAGATAGAACGTGCGCGAACAACAACGTGGTGCCAGTCGTTATTTATGTGTGCGCGGCAGATAAGTGGCGCCGTGTACGGACACGTGCATCTGTGTGCGTTTACGGTTGCCAGATATTGAGAAATACTCCCATATTTTTGTTCAGTTAAATTGTTCTCAAATATTGTACTAATATTTTTTTTCAATTAGAAACACGATTTTGCTTTATGGTTATACCTAGATAGCAAAAGCGTGTAGTATATATTATTTCACAGAATAATAATAAGAAATAAAAGTTAATATGCATAATTACTTACTACCTATTTAATTAATTTATATCAGACCAGAACACTTTTTAACGCTTTTTGGTAATTTGTTTAATTAACTATTTAAGAATAGGTATTTTAATTTAAAAAGATAAACAATTTGTTATAACAATCAACATATTTATTAAAATATTTTTTATTTTACACACATTAAACCTTAACAGCCTTTGTTCTGCACTAATTATTGTACATACCAACGACGATATAATACTAGACTCTTAATAACAGGCGACTGATGTCTGCCAACACATTAGGCAAAAAAGTCTTATATCCGTCTCATTTCGACCAATCCTGTGAGCCGTAAACATACGTTGAGACAGAACAGACCTTGAGTTAGCCAATCACAACGCAGTACCCCGTCCCCGTCGCTTACGTAGTACCTCAGCGAGTTGGCAGAATAGTTTTGTACGTTAGATTGTGCAATGCGTAGTCTAGTAATAAATAGTCGTTGGTACATACCTACATACTATGTATTAATGTTTAAAATTGGAAACGCGATTTTGCTTTATGGTTTTACCCAGATAGCAAAAACGCGTAATATTTAAACAGAATAATAATAAGGGAATAAAAGTTAAAGATGCGTAATTACTTAACTTAATTCACCGATATTTTTTATGCACAATACACATTCCCCTAATTCAGGGTAATTTTCCCGTCATAAACTAGCAACACAGACGATTTACTGTTAAGGTTTTGTGTTTCAAGTGAGCCGAAAATATTTTATGTAAAATAAATACCAAAACAATAAAAATAACAAGAGTTACCTACCTGGGAAAAGATATTCCATCTTGTTTTCTTACTTTTTGTGAACAACTTTTGCAGTGTTTAAACAAACAAGATGGCATATTTTGACTTATAATGACAAATCACTAGTGACGTGTGAGCGAGACGATGCGTAGCTTGGTACTGTCGCGAGTTTGTAGCAACTTTTGATTTTGTAGTAACTTTGGTGGACCCACTCGCGTGTTCTGAGCGCTCTATCTGTCTATTTTTTTAATCTGAGGAATTTGGTATCAATTTGAAGATAAAAGTTAAACCTTTAAAATGGTTTCATTTTTAATATTCTTAACCAGTTATTAAGTACTCAAAATCGCGCGGAATTGGAGTGTTTCCGTATTTTGCTTGCGAGTGTATAATAATACAGGTTGCAATTTAAGTCGTGGGCATTATTTCAAACTAAGGCACTACTCATGATACTAATTGCATTAGGCCTAAAAATAAGAAAATCAAAAATATTATTAATGCAAGTATGGAAAACTCTAAAAATGTAGTTAGTCATATTACATACATAACAAAAGGCTTATTAATGCAAATAAACACTAAATTTAATAAAAAAATTACAACATCATCAACCCCAATAAGTTTTCAAGTATTAAAATCTCGAGCACAGTACAGCGCGTTACGAAAAGTAAACAAACATCAAATAATACTAACTTGCGTTTATAACATTTTAGATTTGCGTAAAGCAATTAGTATCATGAGTAGTGTCTTGGTTTAAAATAATGCCCATGAATTCAATTGCACCCTGTATAATATTCCACAACTATCACACAACGCCAACGCAACACCACACTACGCTCCAAAACACAAATTGCTGACGTTGGTCAAAAGGCCGCTGCACTGAAATGGGCTTGGGCCGGTCACGTCTGCCGCATGCCCAATGAGCTGTGGGCCAAAATAACCACTTTGTGGAGCCCTGACACAGCCAGAAGGCGTCGCGGCAGACCTCGCAGAAGATGGCGGGACGAGCTTGATAAAACCGATGACCAGTGGTCCACTTTGGCCCTGGATCGTGAAAGTTGGAAGTCATGGGGAGAGGCCTTTGCTCAGCAGTGGGATGATGTAGGCTAGCAGTATCAGTATCAGTATCAGTATCACACAACGCCATCTAGTCCCAAGCTAAGCAGAGCTTGTAATATAGGTACTAGACAACTGAATATAGTTATATATTTCTAAATAGATAAATTACACAGAACAAATGTTCGTGCTCATCACACAAACATTTGTCCTGGGTGGGAATGGATCCCACGACCTCCGGCATAGCAGTCAGGGTCACTAACCACTAGACCAACAGGTCCGTCAAAAGATTCCAAATGAAACTTTGAATTAGTAACAGTTACCTACTTCGTCTAAAAATAGGTTGAAACGTCTTGAGCGATAAAAATAGACGTCCCCAAGATAACGAACGACCATCCAAAGCGGGTTTTAAGTTTTCAATTTTATGCTCCTCTTAATTCTTTCTTGACTAGAATGTGGATTAGTGGATGAATGGATGTATGTTTGTAACTCAATCACGTAAGAACGGCTGAACGAAACTGAGCATTTTGTATTGCCAACATAATGAACAAAAAATCGGTGTCGCGTCCGGATTGGTTTATTTATTACGCATTCACCTAAAACCTATTTTTCATGAATTTTCGTACAGAGATGTTACTTTTTTTGGACTGTTTAAATCATTAAATGAATCTTCCCGCATCGGGTGGAGCTTTGCATTCCTGGGCCACGGTACCCTGTTGTTTAGTCCCACGACTGTGGTATAGACAGGTTATAGGTTATCATTTTGCATTGAAGAGAAGAGCAAGTGAAACCGCGGCCAGAACCTAGTTTCTTATAAAAAGACTAAGCAGATAATACGAGTAGGTTGCTATAGAAGAACAATTCCCAAACATAAAAACGTTAAAATTAAATTCAAACCAAAAACGTAAAAGGCACTCAAATAAAAGTGCATTACTTTAATTTAAAGCTCGCAGTTTAAGTGGTTTTAATTAATGAAGCCGAGCATTAATTTTGGCAACCATACACATGCAAACTGAAATGCTTTATAAGATACGTTTCATTTTAATGGATTTATTTATATTCACAAATGAGAGCAGAGGTGGGCCAGTGACACACGAGTTGTAGGTCGTGGGTTCGAACCCCGCCAGGCGCATGACTTTGTGTAATTTATTTCATCACCACTGCTCTCAAAACAGTAAAGGAAAACATCGTGAGGAAACCGGCATGTCCTAGAACCAAAAATTCGAAGACATGTGATATCTACCAACCCGCGCTGGGCGCTCGAGGTGGATTATGGCCCACTCCCTCTCACAGAGAGGAGGCCTGTGTCCCAGCAGTGGGAACATTAATAGGCATTTATTTATTTCTTTATCGCGCTGTATGTAAGCCGCTTTCAATCGGTCTTATTAGAAATCTATGGGGGAGGCCTATGTTCAGCAGTGAACATCCTACGGCTGATATGATGATGATGATGAAGAGTCTGACAGTCCCTACCGCTCCATCCAAAGCGGAAGGTCTTATTTGACGATTTTACCACTCCAAAAACATGGTTTGCCTTTAGTGCAAGCTTTTTTACACTATTCACAAGATCAGAAAAAAGGAGTAGAGCTTAAAAATAATTATGATAATGTCAACATTATTATTATTCTATACGTCTTATGGTAGCCATACACCATCCAGCCTATCGTATGACGCTTGCAATTGTTTCAAATTGGCAGTTCGTCCATATACACCATACACCTTACTGCCTATCGTACGATCGATTTGACACAACTTCAAATCTGCAGCAGCGATATAACAACTTAGCAACTTTATAGCTAGATCTAGCTATTATTCGGTGACCGATAGCTACAAATTTATAAAATTCTAGCTGTCGTCACCGAATAATAGCCAAATGCATCACTGCTGCCGATTTGACGTTGTGTCAAATCGATTTGATGACCTATCAAATAAGCATGTCATGCCATCAAATACAAAAAAAAACAATTGCAAGCGTCAAATCGATCGTCGATAGGCAGGATGGTGTATGGCTACTATTATATAGCAATAGTCACAATTAAAACATGACAATTACTGTCATTTTACTGACTCGATTAAATTAATAATCGTACTTTAAGTTATTTACGTACTAAAAAGAAACATTACAATAAAAACCACAGATAAAAAAATCATAAACAATATTCTACCGCGCCAAAAATATTGACCCAAATTTAAGCATGGCTGAAAGTAAGTACGATTAGTTAGAACATAAATTTTATCGCAACCTTGCTGTAAGGACGAAACGTCACCGGTTCGTACCTAGGTATAACTTACTTACCTAGTTCGTGGAGGTCGATATAGTCTAGATTAAAATATTCTGTGCACTAGACATTTTTCTAGGACATTTTTTTTAATAGCATGTTTTTTGGGATTTATATCTCAGTTATTGAAGATAAATCGAAATCTTAATCAAAGCACATTTCAAGTAGGCCAGTTAAAGGCACTTTTGAATCATCAAAGTATAAAAAATAATATAATTAAATACTACAAAATTACGGTCTACAATGTCCCAGTCACAAGATATAATAACTGTGAAAGTACCTACTGTAGATGCCCATTCCAAGGAGTATTAGATCTCTATGGAGAAGAATGGGCAAGAAACTCCATGGACACTCTTTTCAGATTCCCTGATCGCCTGATAGGTGATAAATTCAACGTTACGAGCATAAGAAAAGGTGGATATCTAAGAAAAGTTTAAACTTTTCAATTTTTGTATTTTGGTCACTTAGTAATAATTACTACACATAAGCTATGCAAAACCAGTATAAGCTGACCGTTGACAGTGCAGGAAAATCATATAATGGTACATCACGATAAACTGGTTCAGTGTAGCTTGATCTGTATAGCCGTGTGTGTAGTCATTAAAAGAGTTAGATATGCTAACCTAGACAGCAATATTTTTCCAATTTTGTGTTATTGTTTCCACCAGATAAGTGTGGAATAAAATACGTTGACCCCCGTGTACCAATATATTGCAATATTTCAAAACCATTCGAAAAAATGTAAAGAAAATGTCTTAGAACGACCAAAAGCAACGTATCGTGGTAAGAGGCGATCTTTGACCTTTTTTATTTTGAAATTCGAACGATGGTGTTATGAAATTCGAACGATGCATTATTAGGATCAATGACCTTTATTCCAGACTTATTTGGCGGGGACTACCTATCTAAGTTTCAAGTGAAACTGTTTGGCTGCATGTAGCACACAGTCAAAAATTGCATACCTACATAGAGCATATAGCATATGCCTATAGTGTACAGAATAACTGTTTAAAACTAGCTGCCGATTTATCTAACTTTTTTGCTAACTGTACTTGTAACATACTCCTTAGTTAATTAAATAATTCATCTTTATCGTAATAATTTCTTAATATTCAGTTAAATTTTAATTTTAAATGGTTGTACTCAAGTGTCTATCTGTGTCCAGTTTCCTCAGTAAGTTCACAGCGGTTGAACCGCATCTTATTTAGGAACAGATAAATACCAATTTCATTAAAGAAAACCAAAAACCAACACAGACTACAAAAGAATAAAAAGTACGAGCAAATTCCAATGCCTAATATTTCGAATTTCGAATAAAGAATCATTACAACAAGACCAAAGAGAATCCAATTCGAACTTCTTTTTATTTCATATTTCATTTTCATATTACATTTTTTTGATATTACATTTTCAAATGTTCAAGAATGAATGAAATAGAACGAGAGAATGAAAAACTAACGTTTTTTCGACAGTCCTTTTAAATGTATAAAAGATTATGTATATTACTCCACATATACATCTATCTATACTTATAATAAATCTGTAGAGAGATCAATTCTGTACATGAAATATATTTCCAAAATAATTATCAGGGGGTGATTAGGGATCGATACTGATGCCAAAAATGCAATTAAAAAAATTTTTGTCTGTCTGTCTGTCTGTCTGTCTGTCTGTCTGTCTGTCTGTATAACCGTTATAGAAACAAAAACTACTCGACGGATTTTGACGAAACTTGGTACAATTATTTTTCATACTCCTGGGCAGGTTATAGAATACTTTTCATCACGCTACAATCAATAGGAGCAGAGCAGTGAAGGGAAATGTTAGGAAAACGGGAGAAGTTACTCCATGCACGCTAATCTTCGGAACTACTGGACGGATTTGATTGTTTTTTTTTTATGTATAGCTATTAAGTCTGGGCAACATATAGGCAAAAATTTATCTTGGAAACTTGAAGACCTGATGCAGAACTGCAATAGATCAGCTAAACTATAAGAGATACATAAATAGCGCAACAGCAAAAAATGTTCCACGTGATGAGCACTTTCTGCTGAGAAAATATATTTGAAGATATGGAACACCTGATGTGGAACTCCAAGAGCCCAGCTAACCTATTACATATACAATAATGACGTCTTAGCAAGAGATGTTCAGCCTGATGAGCACTCCCTGTTGTCGTATAAAAACTGAAGATCTGGAACACCTGATGTGGAACTCCAAGAGCCCAGCTACACTATTACATATACAGTAATAACGTCTTAGCAAGAGTTGTTCAGCCTGATGAGCACTCCCTGTTGTCGTATAAAAACTGAAGATCTGGAACACCTGATGTAGAACTCCAAGAGCCCAGCTACACTATAACATATATAGGAATGACGTCTTAGCAAGAGTTGTTCAGCCTAATGAGCATTCTCTGTTGACGTATGAAAATTGAGATCTGGAACAACTGATGTGGAATTCCAAGAGCCCAGCTACACTATAACATAAATATGAATAATATCTTAGCAAGAGTTGTTTAGTCTGATGGGCATTTCCTGATGACTTACAAAACTTAAGGATCTGGAACGTCTGGAATCGGCATGCGCGTCCCGTTGTTTTCACGTCCCCAGGCTCTAAGAATTCGACATCAGACGTTTCAGATCTTCGATTTTGACGACCCCATTGTCGCTGGCATAAGCAACAGGATCCGCGTACGAAGTCGCTGGCAGAAGCTAGTTTATACTAAATTCGCTGAATAATTTCCATTTTCTCCCTAGACGTAGTTCATTTCTTATAAAGTTTGGTGCACAATTTATTCACCTTATAGACATGACGAATAATATTTTAAGTCAATATACACTTCTCATCAAAAAAATCGAAACACCTCGCAGTTTATGATTTGATAGGGATTATCAGAAAAATGTGTATATTTAGGAATAAATGTAAAATGTCATTTAATAGTGAGTAGTATGAGGTTTTTAAATCCTAATGTTAATGTTCTAAATTCAAATTAAGTCTTCATAGGTTTCGTATTTTGTATAATGAGTAATTTTTACCCTGTATGGAATATGAAGGAAATGGGTAAAACAACACGCGTAAATGAAAAAAAAATGTAAGAAACGTTTATTTAATAACTTGTATTCCCTCCGCGAGCTCTTATTACTGCTTCCATACGGTTCTTCATCGATCGGATGAGAGTCACGATCACATGTTGTGGTATATTATCCCATTCCTCTTGGATTGCATTTTGCAGCTGGCTAAGTGTTTCTGGGGCTGGATCTCTTGCTCGAATTCGTCTCTTTAATTCATCCCATAGATGTTCAATGGGATTCATGTCCGGGCTTCTTGCTGGCCATACCATAATGGAGATACCGACTTCGGTAAGATAATCTCGTACGACGCCCGCGGTGTGAGCTCTAGCATTGTCGTGCATGAATATGAAGTCGTTGCCAATAAAATGTGCATAGGGCATCACATGAGGTTCAAGACACTGTTCGATGTACCGATGAGAGTTTAGTGCAGGCAGCCGTGGCCCAGACACAAAGGCAAGTTCTGTCTTACCGTCGGCGCTGATTCCTCCCCAAACCGTCCACGAACCGCCACCATAGCTGACCTTTTCTTCAATGCAGCATTGTGCAAAGCGTTCTCCATCTCTTCTGTAGACCTTGTTCCTTCCGTCGTTACCATACAGCATAATTTTACACTCATCAGAAAACAGTACTTTGCTCCACTGAAGGTATGACCAAGTTAGGTGCTCGCGTGCAAAGTTAAGGCGCGCTCTTCGATGGTCTGCAGTTAATTTCGGCCCATTCGCTGGCTTATGCGGTGCCAATCCGCGTTCCTTCAACCTTCTTCTTATTGTAGAGTCACTTACAGCTACTCTTCGTACAACGCGAAGCTGCTGCTGCAGTTGAAAAGCGTTAAGGCGTCGATTTCGTAAAGAAGTTGTTACAATAAATCGATCATCTCGCTCAGAAGTGACCCGATTCCTGCCAGATCCTGAACGGCGCGTGAACGAACCAGTCTCCCGATAGCTTAGATGCAATCTTGCAGCCACAACACGCTGACTAAGTCCAGAATCCAGCAATGCCACCACTTGGGCGGCTTCTGCGGGCGAAGTATCCATATGTTTTAGAAAAAAAAGTTTTTTCAGACGTCCCAAAGTCACAGTAAATGAAATAAGAAACAGAAAGTTTAAAGACAAGCGCTAATTTTTAGTTTTTAAACGAGAAACGTACTCCAACCCTAAATACACATTTGTCTCAAAACAGTGATTAATTTCATTTATAGGATAAACAAATGAAATTATTTCGAATTTTGATTTTTTTCTTCTTACTGTAATGACCAAACTGCCAGCTACACAGTAATGTTTTTTTTTCATGGAATTAATTCTCTTTTGTAAAAAATTAGGACAAAAACAATAAAAACGAAAGTGTTTCGATTTTTTTGATGAGAAGTGTATTTACTTACTACAAATCCCACAAGCTCCATCGAGGTACTTAGTAAGAAAAGTGCTTTTTATTTTCATCCACAAAGATCATGTTTTCATCGAGGACTTAACGAACCATGATCAAGAAAAAGCTTGAACATTTATAAATAAAAATTTAAGAGACCCGGTGTGCCCCAACCTTAAGTCTCCCCGGTCCCAACATTTTTGTCTTTTTCACGGCTTCAATTTAAAATTTTATTTCCCCGCTTGACCCAAAGGGGAAGATGGGGTGGGGGGAGGTGGGCCAGAAGACACTCATTATGACCAATTTCACCCGACTGTTTTTCCTACCATTGTTGGTGCACTGATGGCTCATTTCTACCCTTTATTTCAAGTTTTTTGTTAAGATTTTTCAGTCTGTGGAAAGAAAACTTGAGCTATTTTTGTTCACTTTTCCCCGTTTCTCCCTCCGTGACAATTAAGCACTAAGAAAATGGGTCGGTGTTTTATAATGTTTTTGTAGACTTTATTATTTTGATTGTGACTGAAATTAGCAGTTGCTATTGTCATCATAATAATACATTGTTATTAAAAATTGTGTTTTTTATTTGAATTTGTGGTTTTAGAATGAACTATAGGGCTTTTTACGGCATAAATCCCGGAGACGGAGAGTAAGGCAATGTAATAGTACTCTAATATATACTTAGTATACCCATTTACCAGCATCATCTTTCTACAGAAGAAAGTGAATCCGCAGCAGGACAGTAACTGTTCACTTGGATTCACTTGGAATCAGCGGTGCATGTCTTTTTTATTAATTCTCGTAAATTTTTCACTACTTAATTATGAGTTGAAAACATAAAATTTTTCGTGTTTTACATAAAATAGGTTCAGATTTATAAAATAAAAACTTGTTCTCCACTACATCAACTAAAGTCAGAAATACTTCAAAACTTACTTAGCCTCCATGATAAATACCAGGCAAGCTTGGAAGTGAAGGGGCAAAAAGAAATGCGTACAATGTCCATAACGCGTCCGTTACGCGCGCTCTTCTTATTTTAAAAAATATTGTGGAATGAGCGGGAAATTCAATCTTGAGATTTATTTTTCACTTTCTTGAGAGGTCAGCGGATAAAACTAGTGTTGTGTATTGCATAAAAAACGTCGGATATGAAAAGAAAAATATTCTCTTTTGGCATAAAATTACCAACTAGCTTATTTAGTTTTTTTACTGGATTTCGTATGTAAATTAATTCTCACCTGCGAGGTGACCACCGCGACCACCTACCATCATCTGCTTTTTCAAGTTTTTTTTTAATTCCTAGTGTTTTTTTTTTCTGAATCAACACGATTTTTCTGAAACAACAAGCATTTTCAACAATACGTTTTAGTACTTAACTTCTTACTTTTGTATAGCAAAAATAACACCAGCTTCCTTTAAGTTCCAGTTATTTTCTTCCACACAAGTTCCGTGCCTCAAGTTACTCACAAAAGCAACAGGCTTCACAAGACGCCTTCCGTTTCCGACGAAATCAAACTCAAACTCAATAGCCTTTATACACAGTTGTCTTGTGTAAATATATTTGTACTTACTTGAAGAATTTCACTGAATTTAATACTGAAATACGTAGGTATAGGAAACACAGGTTTTCTAAGTATATTTTAAGTGCCGATATAAGTAGTTCCTACTTATAAGGTATTCAATTTAATATTAAAATTAAACCTACATAAGATTTTAGAAATGAATGCTAAAAATAAAACGAAAACTGAATGTCTTTATTGAAAACTCAGTTTTGTTTATCTTCAAAAAGTTTTTCTTGGAAAGAAACGAATACAGACTCATTCTATTTTTTTTTTCGAAAAAGTTCCTAATATAGAATAAAGAACTCAAAAAAAAACTTATTAATTCTTTGTAAAAATCCGCTAGACAATTAAAACACTATCTCCCCCAATCCGAAACTACATAATCATAATCCACCCCTCTAAACAAAAAAAACTAAACATCTAAAATTACCGAAAAAAATTGACGAGGGGTGGTTCCCGCTCCCTGGCCAATTTAATGTGCACCGCTGTATTGATTCTCCGGCATTCTTTCACACAGGCGCGGAGGAACACCCCCCCACCCGACACCCTTCCACTTCCGTCACCCTATACGAACTTGGGATAAACTCGGATAAGACTTTTTCGGGATATGGTCTGGTCATCTCTAGTGTTTTTTTTTTCTTTTCTTTATTCGAAATTTGGTGCTGGCTGGTAAAAGGAAATGGAATTGAGAATGTGATTCAAGTTTTAAAATTCGTTGTGAAGTTTTTTTTAATTTCATTTTGATAGAATGTTATTAAAATTTGTATTTGAAAATCGAATCAAAATGAGACGATTTTATTTTTACAGATGCAATGAAAATGATAGATTTGAAATTGGAATCTTTATTATTAACGGCAATCATGCACATCAGCGTAAACTATTCTCAAAAAGCAATTACTTAATGATAAAAATCATTGAACTTCTAACAATTAAAGCAATAGTAAAGCAATAATCAAAAGCTCACACCATACGTCATCAATACTGATATAGCACCCAGTAAACAAGATGGGAGAGAATCGCAGCACTGTCACCAAATAAATCTACGTGCTAGGCAACGCAACAGGTCTGAAAGCGGCCATGCAAATTTAACACTGCCTACAGTAAACTTAGTCTGCTTTAAATTCACTTATTGTAGACATTTTAAAGTCTAACTTTGTATAGTGGGAAGTACGTAGAAGATGATTATTTTATAGCTGGAAGACTGCTCATAACATCACGCTTGTGATATCGGGGTGAAGGCAGATATTACTTAATAATACACTCACATTTCACCAAGTCATGAGGTACCTAATTTAAGTGTACTAAGTGACTTGAAAACTGACTGGCCGTTCAAAATGAAAGACAAATGAATTGTTCGAAAAATAAAAAGTTAGCATGTCTATGACTGGCTTATAGAGCTCACAAAAATAATAGCTATCGTATTCTAAATCCAAAAAGCTACCGTTTTAAAAACGCTACTAAAAGATAATCCAATACTGGCACAAAAAACCGTTCGGCTATAAACCTGTTCATAAAACAAATTTTCCAAGTGCGAAAACCGACGTTCGAAATTCGAACAAAAACGGTACAATAAAAAAATATGAACAACGTATAAGCCTTTACTCGGTTCATGATAAACTCGTATCAAACGGCGGCCAACGCCAAAACTAGCGATCAACAAAAACAAAAGCACAACGCAACAGGTAAACCAACTTCGCACAGAGTAACAGTATTCAACACAAAATGTTCCACGAAACTCGAGTCTGAAAACTTCTATCAGCCATATTTAGTTACTCTGTGTCAAATTCCATAGTTGACACAGAATAACAAAACTATTTATAAAAATAAGTGTAAAAATAGCAGTTGTTCAATTTTAAACGTTGACTATAGTTATTCTGTGACAATGAATGCATTCCATACGTTCGAAATTTAAATTCAGACAGGTGTATTTGGCTGCGAGATTTGAATTTTAAAACTGAATTCGAATTCGTCATGGGTGATTTGTTAAAGGTTTTTTTATTTCGTTTTTTTTTTACCAGAGACAAAAGCAAGCTTGAAAAATGAGTTTACATTTGTCAAAAAATAATCTTAAAGTGAAAATCAGAGTGTCAATGACTTCCTATAAGTGCAACATTTCGTCATGTTCTCATACTTTTTATTAGACACTTTTTAATGTCCGTTAGCAGCACAATGGGTGTCGGTTGGCACAGGCGCGACCGAACTTCCCGCCTATTGAATTTTCGCCTACAAAGGAAAGTTTTCAGGAAACGTACCGGGTTACTCCACTCGCCCTGTTTTATATTTCACTTCAACTTTGACGAAATTGTTCAATGGATAGTGTGTTTCAATTAAACTTTCCATTCAGCGTTCCATTATGTAAATTTCGACACATCGAAATTCTTTTTCTTAATTGCGCATCATTTGCTGTTGTAAATATAAATTAATTTAATAAATAATAATAAAATCGAGCAGTGCAGGCCACCAACGAAAACCGTTGGAAACTAATTAAAAACATCAATTCCCCGCGCCACGCTACGGGGGAATATTTCAAACGCACGCACACATACGCACACCCCACCCCCATACACACACACATACATCCAAGACGCACACAACAGTTAAAAATAAGTCCCGGGCCATATCCGCGTGAGAGAATGGTCCCGACACTGCTGTGAGACAGAATACGGTATCTAGTAGAAATAGGGTCAGTATTATTTACTAGGGGATTGATAATGATATTCTGCCAAATAGATAGGGGGCTACCGATCGATTTGTGTGTGTGGGTGGGGTTTCGTTTCTACAAGAATGGGTGAATAAAGTTTGTACTTACTAAAAACAATAGAAATGATCAAAATTACCTTCATAAGAGATTGCTTTATTTCGGAAATAGAGATATTTAAAAATGATGTTCAGTTATACCTATTTCGTTACTGACCCAAATTGAAAACAGCGCACCCAAATCACTCCAAAACACTCGCCAGTCCAATTTCAATTAACCCCAAACAAAAGACAACATCATCGAAAACAATGGCACGATATTCTAAACTGAATAAATTTAAATTAAAAAAAAATACTTCCACGTATCATGTGTTGCGACTCAACAGTTGCCCAGTTCTAGAACTTATCCGCGGGGAGATGGGGATAGGGCTCCGTCTTAAGGCTGAGCGGGACGGAGCTCAAACCGAGTTATCGTAAATTGATCTGGGAAGGGTGGCGGGCGCGGCGGCCCCAAATTTGACAGCCATGGAAATTGGCGGGAAGCGTTATTGGTCGTCGATTCGAATTTTAAAAAACTCCTTTTTTATTTGTTTTTATTAGAATGAGATTTCAGTTTGAATAATTCCAAATGATAGATGAGCTTATTCTGTTTTCGATTCGAATGTGCGATGCGAATGCAATCTAATGCGGTTGACATAGACGTAAGATATGCACGCTATGTTCCTTGCACACGTAATCCTCCAAATCAATACGCTACACGTGTCTTCAGGCCATGCCCTAATACCAGCAATCTCATTATCAGGTAGAGATGTGCTCACACTCTAAGACCGCTCGCGATATGCACAAATCAAAATTCACGATACGAAAATTTAAATTTCCAATCGTCTACTCGCACTTCGTTATGCGAAATTAGGAATTACAATTTATGTGAATCGAGAATCGGCTACATAATTCGCAACTGGGTCAGGTCAGGGATGTCGAATGGAGATTTACTATTTATTTTCAAGCTTTGTTATTACTTTTATCGCGAGACTGAACGACCTCGATGTGGTCCATAACAATGTATACTTAGGTTAAGCGAAATACCCCTTTGTGTCTTAGATGATCCCGGCTCACGTACAAGCGGCCTCATAAAAGCTTGCACACACCAACATCTTAATAACAGAATCGGAACGCTTCGAGCGATTTTTAAAATAAGAATATCATAACTGGCCACCGAGGGCCCCCGAGGGGAGTCGGGGGGGGTGGATTTCGGAAGAACGTTCGCACCCCCCTCAAGTTTTTAAAATAAGAAAATTTCGGTGGAGCGTGATATTTTTAAAATAAGAACCTCTTTCGTGGCATATTCCGTGGAGAGAGATTTTAAAATAAGAATAGTTTCGCGATACCCCCCGGCCCCCCGTTCGTCTGGAGTTTGAAATAAGAATTCGGGGGCCAGATTCGGGTGGTTCGGGCATATTCGGTGGGTGTTGGGGTGTTCTTGATGAGGATCGGAGGTTTTTCGTAGAATTTCGTTAGCTCCTTTCGGGTTCATTGCCCGGCGGCGGGTTCGATACTTCAATGAATGTTATAGTAATTGAATAGAGTTCACTTCTTATTTTGCTCGAGGTGCCGACTTCGATATTCGAAGATAGCTTGGCGCGCTCAGGAAATAGGAGTTAATGAAATTTTAGTTAGTGGGCCGACTCGATCGCTGGCACTGAATTGAATTAAGTTTGACCTCTGCTTTCAAAATGTTTGGCATTTTGAGGTAATAGGTTTTGAGAACAATAAACTTTGTTAAATAAATTTTAAAGCATTCAAAACCCAGTTAAATCTCAGTATTCCAACTCCCATAATGATAAAATATTGGGTTTTACTTTTCGCGGGAAACATTTCTGTGTAGGTAACGGATCAAAGGTTTTGTAGAACGAATTTATATCCATTGTGCAAATGAAAATGAACGTGACTGCCCAATATTATTGTTGTGTAACTTGTGAATCTATAGACGATGTAGAATATCGAATGTTCGAGAAGATTTTTGAGCTGATCTGTATAGGTCTTTGGCAAATGTATCAGTTTTGGCTTTGGCAGACCAAAACACGGAGCAATTTTTTTATTTTTATTTATTCACTTTTTGAAAGAATTCTAGAAACATAAAAAATAAATCCAGTTGTACCGTGTGTCGTGTCAAATGAAAGGGCGAGAGCTTAATCGCATCTTTTAACTTTATAATTCTTAAATAAATAGTTATTATTACCTATTCAGGAAATTTGTTGAAAAATTACCAATACCCGAAATCGCTAAAATTAAATTCTGAACAAAAAAATTCGTTGGTACTAGAATAAGGGTATTTTTAGAATTAGGTATTCTAATTTCAGTTACAAATCTGTAGTAGCTGAATAGATTATACAAGTATTTTGGAATACTATATAATAAGATATTTAAAAATTTCTGACAACCAATGATTTGAAATGAATCATAGACAAGATAGACCAACAGTACATATATATACCAAGTTTATCGGAAATCTCGCAAATTCTCACAGATAATAATTACATTACTAAATTGATTTCTCTGATGTCATTCATTTGCTTCGTCTTTGAACGTCTTGTTTCCATTCGCTCATTCATTCATTATCGGTCTTTTGGGTACATTGAACGTGTTAAAGGATTAATATTATGTTTGTGTAGGATGTATGTTTTGATGTCTTGTGCATTTCTGGACGTTTCACTAGTTTTCTTAGTAGATATTGATTTGGCTTTTGTATAAATGCTTACGTCTTCTTGGGTATTTAGAATCTTTGCTTTGATTTGTGGCTTTCCTTACTTTGTGAACTACTTTGTTGTTACAGATGAGATGCTACTGAATGGCAATATTCAATTTCTGTCATCGTATCCCAACTGTCAGTTTTACATGTTCTAAAAGATTATGTCCAGATTCTAGCGATGTATTCAAGATTGATGAATTATTATTTTAACTTCACCTTTCAAATTCACCTCAGATTTTTATTTAAAATTACGATTGGCTCGCCTTTGACCACATTTCACCTGATGGTAAGCAATATTTATGTTCAACAGTGAAGCACGCTTGCTCTGAAGTAGGTATTCTATTCACTCTTGACTTGAAGGCCCCGAGGTTGTAGCTATAAACAACCACAGATTCCTTAAAAAAATCAAAAAGCTTAGATCTTTTTGAACGAACTTCGATATTTGAATCTGGAAGATATTAATATTTTTTTTTGTAACAATTTGAGGTCGACAACCCCATGGTTGCGTAGATTGTGTTGCCAGATTGTATTACCTTTTCTAGCCACCCTGGAAAATAATTCTGATACAGCTAGAAATAAGCTAGGTAGATTTGATGATGATGAAATGATATTTATTTTTGCAAGTAGGTTAATATCAACACTTTTACACGTCGTCTTTTTACAAACTAGATGAAGCCGGTGTTTCGTACCTGTCGATGTTGAAGACTGTTATCTATCGGTCTCCTCTGTTCCAGGGTTGTCGCACGAGTGCCATGGCGGAGTGCTCGTTCGCGCGGTGCCAACAAGAACGTCGCGCGATACGCAAAGAGCTGCAGCGCTGGACTAAGAATATGGTCTACATATTGGGTGAGTAACTTTTTTTAAGCTATTACATAACTTTTATCGCAGGCTTTGACCGTGGCGACTGAATCAAGAAATTCCGTAACGAAAATAAACCTAACGAAAATAAACCTAACCTAACGTCGTTTCAGTTCGGAAGACTTCGGCACGATGTTTGTTTTCATGATGTTTCACTTGATTGACGGTGGCTGACCAACGCCTAAAAAAATGCATTCGTTGATAAAAAATGCTATGCAATAGCTTTACCGCGGCAGTCCCCAAGTGCCACACGTATTTTTTTTATAAGCCGTGTTTGTGCCACTGCTGGGCAAAGGCTTCCCCCATATCCCTCCAAGTGCTCTTTTCTAGTGCCACTTCGGACCAGCCATCAAGGTATGTACGCGTAGATCGTCCTGCCACCTCTTTTTGGGCCGGTCTCGATGGCGTCGTCCATTTTCAGGCACCCATTGAGTGCATATTTAGAGAGTAATTTAGATTTAAAAAAGTCTATGGTACTTTTTATAGATTATCTTATAAGAGTCTAGTCTATGGTTGTTTTTAGTAATGCCTCAATGGGTTATGTTTCATCTGAAGTGTGGACGATGGTCAACAATTTTATTATTTTTAACCGACTTCAAAAAAAGGAGGAGGTTCTCAATTCGTCGGAATCTTTTTTTTTTTTTTTTATGTATGTTCCCCGATTTCTCGAAGACGCCTGGACCGATTTGGAATTTTTTTTCTTTTGCTTGAAAGGGTATACTTTCCAATTGGTCCCATGATCTCCAGGTCAGGATCTGATGATGGGATCCTAGAGAAATCGAGGGCAACCTTCAAATTTTATAGGCACATAGTACCATTTTCATATATTTTCTAAAGCTGTTCAAGTATTTGCATCTGATAATCATCATCTCAGGTGGATGACCTGATGATGGAAGGTACAACTCCTTAACAGTAAGGAGTAGCCCAAGTAACACAAACTTGTCTAGAAACGTACTACTAGATAGCTTATAGAATTAAATTGAACTGTCTACCATAAGAATAAAATATCTATAAGCAATCTTCTAGAACGCTTATAGACAGAGTTTAGTAAAAGTGGGCACATTCTTGTACCCTCTCTTAAGAATGAGTTAAGAAAACATGACTAGATAGAGTTCAGATCAAATTGACTTAAGAGATGTTTCTAGTGTCTCTCTAAACCGTTTATAGACCGCACGTTTATCTAGAAGCGTACTAGTAGATAGTTTATAGATAGAGTTAAGACCTTTAAAGGAATCATTGCTCGTCAAGTTTTAAAACCAAATGATCTTAAGACTAACAACTTTAAGTAACATTTTACTAGTGACGCATAATGGCGTGGAACTTACAAGAGTTATTTTACTTAATAATATTTGCATCATGGCGTAACAAATTTATTACTTTTTATTAATTTGTGTTTTAATAATGGGTAAATAAGCAAATCAATATGCGATTGAAATTCTATCGTTGAATATTATGTAAAACTCTTGTAAAATAAGAGCGCCCGCTGTAAATGTAAGATTTAACATTTTTTTTTTCAAAATATGAATATTATTTGGTATAAGCAAATTTTCGAATTTACATTTTAATGCTTAAAATACTCATTTTATTTAAAATATAGTAATTTAAAACATATCAAATGTCTAATTAGACATGAATTAATGATAAAAACCATTGAAATACGTAACAAAAATTATTTGAAGCAAAAAATAGGCAATAAAAATGGCGTCCAGATAAAATTTTCTAGAAAACCGATTTCTATAGAACAAACAGTCTAGAGATTTTTTTGTAGTATGGCTCTAGAATAATTTTACTTACTACATACTAAACTATCTAGTGAGAGAATAAACAGATTTAAGAGTGGTTTAAAATTATCTAGTAACTGTCACTCTGTATTCCTTTTTAACTTGTCACAGTGTTTCTAGACGTTCTTCAGTGAATAGGTAATTTCATGTGTTGTGAACGTAAGACCATTTTATGCAGTAACAAACCAATATAATTATTAATCAATACAAGAGGGTACCCGAGTAAAAAGTATTTCTGATTTAATTAAGTATAAACAATGTGAGAAATAATAATTATAATTGTAATTACATTAATACCCTTTCATTTGACCCACATCATTGGGGTGGATTTCAAACAGCCAGTCCGCCATCTTGAATTTAAGTCACCTGACTATTTTTTTCGTATTCCTGACAGCAAACCTTTTCATTTGATACGCATATCATGGGGGTGGATTTTAAATAGCCTGTCCGCCATATTGGATTTAAGTCACGTGACAATTTTTTTTCGTATTCTTGACAGCAAACCCTTTCATTTGATACCCACTGCCCACATCATTGGGGTGGATTTCAAACAGCCAGTCCGCCATCTTGAATTTAAGTCACGTGACTATTTTTTCGTATTCCTGACAGCAAACCTTTTTATTTGATACCCATACCCATATCATAGGGGTGAATTTCAAACAGCCAGTCCACCATCTTGAATTTAAGTCACGTGACCATTTTTTTCGTATCCCTGACAGCAAAACCTTTCATTTGATACCCATATTATGGGGGTGTATTTTAAATAGCCTGTCCGCCATATTGGATTTAAGTCATGTGATTTTTTTTTCGTACTCTTGACAGCAAACCTTTTCACTTTTGATACCAATATATCATCAACAATTTTCTACGTTTTGGAGGAAGTTACTAGGAAGTTTCGATTCTTCTTCGGTCGACTCTTCTTCATTTTTCTTTCTTTTTAAATACTTGCGGATTTTTCGACGAAAACCACCAGATCTTTTAATTTGTATCATCTTCTTCATTGCATAAACTCATCCAATTTAAATTTCTAGTGCAAATGCACTTAACTAAGCCACTTTTAAGGATAAAAACTCTAAAAACACGACTTCTCTATCAGTTTTCTAGACAAACTTAAAAATATCTAGTAAAGTATTTTATCTAGACTGAAGTATCTATAGAAAAAAAAGATAAGAGTACCATTAGCTAAAATAGAATATCTGTAGAAAGTTTTGTCTTCAAATATATCGTTTTATCTATAAAACCACTTCAAAATAGGTACCTTTAGGCTTTTTTAACTATTTGTAGAGCATTTTATCTAGAAACATTCGTTATAACTATAAACGTACTTAAAATAAGTGTTCTATAGAACAAATGCTCTTAAAATAATAAAGCTTTAGATAAAAAACTCTATAAGATTAAATGTTCTTTATCAAACCCATCTTTAGAAAGCCCGTATCTAAAGATTAACCCTGAATAGACAGTCTATAGACAGATTGGTTTTAAAACTTCCAGACTGTGTTACTTGGGAGGCATCGATTAATTTACTTTGTGTTCGCATATCTCCGGAACTACAAGTCCGATTTAAGTAATTCTTTTTTTGTTGTACTAGGTATCATTTAAATTAGAGAATACTGTAAGTTTCATCAAAATCGGTTCAGTAATTTTTGAGATATGGAATTTTATTAGCTTAATGTGTACATGAGTGATGTAAGTACTGGTGCGAAGGATTACAAAATTCTAGTGCACATGTAAGAGAATAATGTTCTTGACAAGAATTCGGGTTGAATATTTAAACTAAAAAGGGAAAAAAAAAAACTTTTTCAAAAAAAATGTAACCGCCTTCAAAAACAACCACAAAAAAGTGTAAAATAATCTACAAAATAACTTTTCTTTCGGAAGTCGGTGGCTAAAAAGACAATGAAAAGAAAAAAAACAAAGGCACCGACTTCCGAAAGAAAAGTTATTTTGTAGATTATTTTACACTTTTTTGTGGTTGTTTTTGAAGGCGGTTACATTTTTTTTTAAAAAGTTTTTTTCAGCTAGACATTTTATGAATTAACGTCTTCAGAATAGAATTAGGCACTACTAAGTAACTAGCTGAAAGTAACTTTTTTGCTCATGGCCACAAAAAGGAGTCCTAAGTTCTAGATTTAAAATCCAATAAGGGAGATTTCGGCATTTAAATTCATTGCTGTACGACAGAAATCGAAAAAACAGGAATTAGATTTAGAATTTATTTGAAAATTCGAAGAACTAAAACAAAAGATTTTGGAAAATATAATTTATTCGAAAACTCGAAAATGCATAAAAAATATTTTTTAAAAATGCATTTATAGGTTATTGGTAAGTGTATGGCACTATCAGATTTAACTAAATCAATCTTTACTAGCTGAGATACCCACTAGCAAGAATTATAATTACCCAAAACTAAAATGAATTACTTCAAAGACGTCCAAACTCAAAGCTCTTAAAACAAGACATTTCATTCAAAATTTTCATAAATTACTAACGAAAACTACCCTCCACCTTGTCACAATTGCCAGCTTATAAAAGAGCAACACTACACGAAACCCGTGCTTATCTTGCCACACTAAAAATATCCAGCGAAACCAGTTACATACTCGCTCACTGAAGCAACAGTGTCAGCCATGGAGTAAATATACGACAGAGACTGAACTTCATACACTAGCGGGAAAGTTCGAGAATTCGTTGAATCTCCGGATTGAACTCTTTAGAGAAGGGTTTTTAGCAGTTTTTTATCATTATAAATGTAGCAGTCTTAATGGACACTTCGTAACAGAGGCTTAATTATCTCTGATACTAAGAGGTGGTCACTTTCTCACACGAATAAGAAACAACTAGTACTTCTGTTAATTGTAGTAATTACTGCTCAAATAATTATGAGAAAACGCAAAGCCTTGTTCTATAAGTGAAAAATCGAAGGATTTTGACATACATCAGCTCGCCCCAGTTTTTCTAAAACGGCCACGTAGCATTATTCCAAATGATTCACTTCGTGAATTTCCACCAAAACCTCAGAAGCTATTCTTATATCACTCATTCACGAATTGAATCATTATAAATATAGCTAGACTTGCTGGCCTTCTCATACAACGGATCATGTCTGTAGAGTTAGACTATACGTGTTATAGCAAACTGAGTTCGTATTTTAGTTTTCCAACTCAGAAACAAATACTTAATTATTTATTTTTTCTTTAAAAGGTACGGGCACATAAACTTTATTTGTGTGTAGCACAAATAAAGTTTATGTGCCCGTACGTAATGTTTTTTATATTTATCTTTTACACTTCTATGAAGCTGAAGTCATTTGTGTGTCAAGTGGAAATGCCATCCAAGAAAAAGGAATGAAAAAAGGCTTCAATACTGCATTGCACATTGTTTGAGGTTAAGTCTCTGTCCTGTATCTACTCCAGTAACGTTAGTTCGTGAAAATTTTGTACAGCAACTTGTATGAATTTTGTTTGTGTGTTTATTTGTTTTACGGCCTTATTGCGATTCTCGTTTTAACCCTAAAACGTATATAGAGTTAGCTTTTGAACAGAGTTTGGAGGGTTATTGCGCACTTTATTGTGGCTTGTGCAAGGTCTGGGTTTGAGGGGGTTGGTCATCTATTTTACCTAGCTTTATTTCGCTTTATCTTTCGTACTTTTGTTTTGCTTAGCATCTGCCTTTTCCTAATTATGTTGGGGTCAAACAAACTTAACCAAGCCACTGATAAATATCCCTGCGATGTCAGTTCGCAGTCATTAATTTAAGAGAGACAAAAACATACATTTTGTGTTTTGGCTGTGGAATAGCAATTGCCTAACTTTTTCTTAATCTCTGTTGCGAATGGCTTAAACTCGAATTGGATGCAGCTGAATATTAGTATTTTACATGGAGCGGCTGTCTATCGGACCTCCACCACCCAGTAACTGGGTAATACGATACCTCTTGTTAAGACTGGTTGTCAGAATTTCGAGCTTCTTTTCCTATCATTCTCAAACTAAACTTGACAACTAGGATTTTACCTTGAAGATTGACAATTATTTGCAAATTAGACTTTAACTAGTAAAAAAAGTAACTAAATAAAAATATGGCTCGGCCTCCAAACAAGTGGTATATTTTCCTGTATTTGGGTCAGGGGGTCAGTTGTACAATTTTAGGTAGTCGCTATTATTTTCACTGTTGCATGGCTAGAACGTTTTTTAACACAGGTCATGGTGTTCTAAAATAAGTTTTTCGATTAGCGTTACAACCAAATATGTCTGTAAAAGTGGTGTTTAAACTTAAACTGGTGATTAGTAATGCGTGAAAAATAAGTAATATCTACTTTGGGAGACGTTTCCTAAACAATATCACCAGAATACATACGCATAAAATACAAATTTTGATTTTTGAGGAACAGAATAAATTATTGTTTTCAACGAAAAACAAAATTATGAAATTTAATCACCAGTAAGTGTATAAAACTCATAATTGTGTCAAAAAAAAACATTAGAATTTGGCGCTACAGATAAAGCTGTACAAGTTTTGCCGTCATTAATTTCACTAGTGTCTTTTTCTACATCACCATCACCACTAAAAGCCTGAAACTCTTTTAGCCTCAATTGTCCCACTTCTTCGACCCAGGAAATCTTTTCCTGGGTCGCTTTGTACTGCTCATGGTGCTAGAAATAAATGTCCTTACTCGAATTCGGCATACAAATACAAAGTTTGAATCACTGTCCTTCTTTTTGCAAATATCATCATTTATATAATATCATCAGTTTAATCACCTCCAAGAGTCGAAAACTCATCGCGGTGATAAGAAGTTATTTGTAATCGGCCCTAGAAATACGACTGTTGTCGCCATCACTGCATGCCTAATTCTACACGCATAACAAGGCAAGATCACCAGTTTAATCCCCACAAAGAGTCGAAAACTCGTCTTGGTGATAAGAAATGATTAGAATTCGGCGCTAGAGATAAGGTTCTAGTTGCTATCGCTGTACTTACCTAATTCTACACGTGGTTATAGAGGCCAAGAGCGTTGCAGGAGACGATCTACAATGGTCGCAGATTTGACGTCATGTAAAGGAATTTTTTGATATTATAATAATTATGAATATTTATGTGTGATGTGGAATTTTTATGTTATGCAATAGAGTTAAGTACATTAATTGGTAAAACTAAGGTAAAGGGGTAACGGAAATTCTGTATTCGTAATTTTTTGAGAATGTTGAATAAATTCATTTGAAACGTATTTGGAAATAATATATTTAAATTGATTTATGTGTAAGGAGGTAGTTTTGGTAATATTTTTAAATATCACATAATTTTAAATTTCAACACCTGAGATTTTAGAGCAGATCTATTATGTGCTACCCCCGCTTTTTCTTGGTAATTCCGTCGATAACAGCCAAACACACCATAGGGTTGTACGAGTAGTTGTGGTAGACAAACGATTTGCACGACGATTTGTAATCTTGTACTCTGTGTTCGTCAGCAAAAAACAACGTAGTAACGATATTATTGAAAAACAGCAAGAAGTCTTATAAGAAATGTTTTTCTTATTTTATGAACGTTCAGATGATTTTTTTTCTTATGACGATGATTGTCTAAAAATTGCTTCTTAAAATTTTCTCTTGAAGAAACTTGGTAATTTAGGAAAGAGTTTTCTTACTTAACCAATTATTTAAGTAAGTACCTATTATTGTTCAAAAAACATTTCAATCAAAATATTTTTTAATATTTTCCCAAAAACTAGACTTAAAATCTGAAACCCATACATAATCGAAATTCATCTGCGGCCATTATAGAGCAGTGCATTGGTCGCGGCAGCGCGCATGCGCCCTACTGCTCTCTGCCAAACAACCTGTTGCAACCGGGACGGCGTGCACTAATGCAACTTCTCTCCCCGCAATCAGGAGCTAAATTATTCAATATCTAGTCACCAACTACGACTAACGTTTCCGAAAAACTAAATTCAAAATTCTAACTTTACAACACAAGTGCATATAATTTTCCAAAGACAAATACCAACCGCCGGGACCCTAAAATTCAAATTTTAGAACGAACGTCTTGTAATGTGCGTCGCGAACGTCTTAAGACCAAGACGCCGTAGTGAAGTGCTCAGTGAAATAAATAGGTGCTTTTAAATATCCGATATTTTTGTTATCAGCCAGTTATTCGTTGCAATTTTAAATTTAAATTATATTTATACTCGTGTACAGTTTAAAAAGTTTTGCTCAGTTCACGCGAAAGTTGCTTAAAGTCAATTTTCAAAATCGAATTTCGGTTTCGGAATTCTAATTCGGTTGTGCGAGTAATTGGTGGCGGTTGGCGAAGTTTAGCGGCGTCTGGAAACGTGAAGTTGGCATTCGCAAGCAACAAGTGTTCGTCTGATGCCTTCCCCGGTAAATGTGCCACTGTTACGAGTTTGCATGCCCGCTGTGCCGGGATTATGCTACGTAGTCCCCGCCGGTCCCATGAATTCGGGATTTTCGTTGTTCCTATTTGTTGATTTACTGCAACTGTTGATTTAACGCGTTCGTGCTTTTTCGCAGTTTCCCTGCCACTTTAAAGCTATTTGCTTAATATTTTTTTCGCATGCATGTCTATGTGTTATTTTTTGCGTAAGTGGGTGGGGCATTCTTTTGTTTTAGCGTGTAGACGTCACTCGCCATCTTAGGTCGACAAAAAAGTGTCATGGCGTCTTAGACGGAAGAAGTTTTTTGTTCTAGTTTCCGAGATCCGGGTGCGTTTTGGTGTCTTCGATTACTAAACGGGTTTCCTTAAGGAATTATTTTTTAAAGAAGCCTCCTTGTAAATGTCAGGTGTCGAGTTATTCAACATCTATAAATGCCAATTAAAAATAGACATTTTATATTTATTTTTCATCAGCTTATTGCGTTCAGCATGTCTCAATTAAGTAGAACTTTATCGCTTACTAAATAGCGAATTTTAATTAAGACATTTATTTATAGCATTTAAGAACAAGCCAAGGTTGATAAACCTTTAAAATTAAAGAAACCTACAATAATTTACGCAATAATTCCACAGATTTCACTAAACAATTTGTCCGTTTCACAAATTACGCCAAATCTTATTTCGCAATTTTCCGCGTCCGATATTTTTCACTGGAAATATTTCGTCGACAGATTCTCGTTTTGAAACTGACAACTCTTCGGTTCAGTGGTTAATATACGTGGGATTCGGTCCTGTGAGCGACAGACGTAGGTTCGACTTGCGGAAAAATAAAATTTTATTATGAGGCCGACTGTAAAAAGATTGGCATGTTGTCAACCTTTTTTTGGAATTGTCGTTATGCGAAGTTGTTGCTGGGAAATTTTTGTTGCGTAATTTGAATGAGGAAGTGGGAAGTTTGAGTGTCAGTTCTATGTTATTTTTTTATCTACAATTTTTTTTCACGTTATAATTAACCTTTAAATCTACAATCTAATCTTGAATGAAAATCAAAGATTCGTGACGCCTATATTCGCACTGGACCAGAGCTTGGTGAATTAAAGACCACTCCCTCTCACAGTGAGGAGACTTGTGTCCCAGCAGTGGGCATAAATCAGAAGGTCACACAGCAGAACCGATAGCGTATTTGAGACACTAATCAATTGACATACTTTTTTGAAGCTGTCAAAACGCTCTTCTCCAGATAAATTAGTCACAAATTAGGTAATTATTAAATTACCAAACTTGATCTCACCATTTACTTTTTATTAAATTCAGAGTTACAAAAAGTGAAAGTAAGTTTATCAGAAATATAATCGGATTTTTTCGGGCCTAAAATAAATTGTGATTTAAAAAAAAAAATGGAATGATTGGTCAATAGTGTGAAATACCAAATTACTTTTACTATACTATTATTTACTGGGTTGTGGAGGTCTGATAGGCAGTCGCTCCATGTAAAATACTGATATCCAGCTGCATCTAGTTTGACTGGAAGCCGACCGCAATATAGTTGGGAAAAGACTAGACAGATGATGAGAGCGAAATACCAAATTGTTTCCATTACCTATTAAAACAAACTGGCTTACACAACACTGAAAAACCATGTAAAATGACTTTCATCATCATCATCATCATCATATCAGCCGTAAGACGTCCACTGCTGAACATAGGCCTCCCCTTTAGACTTCCAGTAGGACCGGTTGTAAGCGGCCTGCATCCAGCGTGATCCTTTAATAAAATGACTTTAATATTTCACAATTAATTTTACCATAACAGAAAAACACTATGGTTTCCTCAAATTGCGGCGGTAAGACCCCTCTTTGAGGAGTGGCTGGAGAGAAGTCATGGCGTCCTGACCTACCGCTTGACGCAGGTCCTCACCGGACACGGAAGTTTCGGGAGGTACCTGTGTCTGATGCGAAAGGAGGAGACGCCTGGGTGTCACCACTGCGAAGATCGCCCGGAGGACACGGTGGAGCATACGGTGCAAGACTGCCCAGCTTGGGCGGAGCACCGACGTGTCCTCACGGCTGCGATAGGCGGAGACCTCTCGCGCCCGGCATTGGTTGCGGCCATGCTGCGGGGCGAGACGGAGTGGGAAGCGGTCAGCTCCTTCTGCGAGGCAGTAATGCTCGTAAAGGAGGAGGCAGGCCGCGAGCGAGAGAGGACAGCGTCCTCCCTCCGCCCCAGCCGCAGTGGTAGGCGCCCACGGCGACGGACGTCGCTTGATGATCTCCGGCCACCGTAGGCGCGGGCATGCGGGCAGCGAGTAAAGGGCAACTCGCTGCCCGACCAAGGACCATGCCCGGGTCGACGGCGCGTTGTGTCCCACGCGCGCCTCAAAGAGCGTCAGCATAATGACGGGGCCCCCCTCTCAGAGGGCCAAAGCCTGCCGGGGTCGCGGGATTATTCCCTAACCGTAACCCCGGAACTTAACAGGCTATGAAGGACACCGTGGATTTTAGTCAGTAGAAGTCTGACAGTCCCTCCCGCCCTGCCCGGGGTTGGAGGACTCATTTGATGATTTTACCACGCTAAAAAAAAAAAAAAAAAAAAAAAAAAAAAAAAAAAAAAAAACTCTCGAAATTTTCTGAACACATAAGTTGAAAAGCAAAGAAAACTTTAATTTCACAATTAATTTGACCATGAGAGAAAAATACGACGGTTTCCTCAAACTTCCGAAATTTCCTCAACACATAAGTTGAGAAAGCAAAGCCTTAGAAGTATACATGACAAGAAAACAATTGTTTTGTGGGCTAAAGTTTCAAGTACAGTATACAAATTAAATAACTTAATTTTAACTGAGGTCATTGGCTCGGTTGTTGGACTGTTTCATCCAATAACCGTGACCCTGGAACATAAAGGGTTATTGGGAAGAAATATCGTGGATTTTAGTGAGTCTGTCAGTCCATTCCACTCCAGTCAGGGCAGGAGGACTCATTCAAAAAAAGGTATCATCATTGCTTCTGATCATGATTGAGGCCCGCGCAAACCCAGTAGTCTAAAAAATGTTTTGAATACATAGTTTTGCTGTTGACTTTAAAATCTTGATCCCGATTTTTGTCTCTGACCAATCACCGACCGAATTTGCCTAACCTAATCGCCGTAGCCTAATCACAAGCAGCCGCCAAAGAAAACAGATCAGGATTTGGATTGAGATACAATAATATCCGCAGTGGCAGGCGCCCGCGGCATCGGAAGTCAGCAGACGATCTCCAGCCACCGTAGGCGCGGGCATGCGGGCAGCGAGTAAAGGGCAACTCGCTGCCCGACCATGGACCATGCCCGGGTCGACGGCGCGTTGTGTCCCACGCGCGCCTCAAAGAGCCTCAGCATAATGACGGGGCCCCCTCTCAGAGGGCCAAAGCCTGCCGGGGTCGCGGGATTATTTCCTTACCGTGACCCCGGAACATAACAGGCTACTGAAGGACACCGTGGATTTTAGTCAGTAGAAGTCTGACAGTCCCTCCTGCCCTGCCCGGGGTGGGAGGACTCATTTGATGATTTTACCACGCTAAAAAAGACGTGTGGCACTCGGGGACTGCCGCGGTAAAGCTATTGCATAGCATTCTGTATCAACTTATGCAATTACAATTTTATTTATTTATTTTATTCATGCAGTATTGCTTTTTCTTTGATATTAATTCAAGTTACATTTTTAAATTTTTCTTTAAAAAAATAAAAAAAAAAAAAAATAAAAAAAAAAAAACAAAAAAAAAAATATTAGTATTATTATTATGGTTTTATTATTTTATTATTATTATAATATTAATAAATTAATTAAATTAATAATTTAATTAAATTAAATGAGCGTGAGGTTTTTTCGTTACGGAATATCTGGATTCGGTCGCCGCGCTCAAGGCCCGCGATAGAAGCTATGCAATAGCTTAAGAAAAAAAAGGAACAATAATATTTTCAAGCTTATAATATCATGCTCATTTCACTTACTTCTCCACCAGTTTCAAACTAAAACAAATGCCAAATCATGCGCTTTTCACGTCAACTCCGCAGTTTCTAAATAAAATTAGCTATTTAAGCACATTAGGCTATTTTAAATAGCTATTTAGTGTAGTTCTGGACATTAGTGTGCTCGTAGGAAAACTGCTAAGGCCCCTCGCTCACGGTGACTTGCAGTAGCGATGGTGCCGCGCGTTCGAATCGATATAGTCGCGATGCGGTTGCAAGCTTTAAGCCAGCGTTTCCCATTTTCCGGTTCGCAACCGGTATGGTCATCATATTAGAATATAGGGTCACGGGTCTTATTGCTCACATTAATAAATTGTGTTATATTATGTAGGTAATGGCCATATATCTTACCAGCTTTAAAGCACAGCTTGGGTTTAAAAATATAAAGTGGGCCACAAAAACGCACTCCGGAAATTACCAGACTATGGCAGAACAATGTCTGAAAAACACTGCTGTATGCACTCGCCCTATTACGACTCTGAGTTGTTATACCGTCGCGCTTCTGTTGCGATGCAAACGCGATTTAGTAAGAAGTTCTCCACTCACGCGCCGGCTTCCCCCTGTTCTCTACTCTCTTCGATGTCATCCGATACGGTCGCGCGTTTGTATTGATACAAACGCGATGCTGTAGCGCATTGGCATCGCTTCTGTAGCGCGTTGCAATTGCGGCTGCCTTCTTACACAAGGCGAGGCAAGTATCCGATACCTTACAACTTTGGCATACATTGACGCGTGTCTGTATACGAACCTCTACTGAATCGTATTGCGATAGTCATCTGGATACCAAAATTGTAAGGTATCGGAGACTTTCGTCACTTTGTGTACTTAGAGCTTAACGCGCGTTAGTAGCCATAGGTAGTACATACTGCGAAGCTGTCGCGCGTTCACGTAACGCGTGACAGCTTCGCTAGAAAAAGTAACCGTGGGTGAGGGGCCTAAGCATTATTATATAATCGGTGGACAGTCCGCGAACTAGCTGCGTTTTCATTGCTTTACCCTCATTTTTGTACTGGGAAATAAGATGGCTGGATGTGACAAGCCTTGTTGGTTTGTTCTTACAGTAGATTCTTTCCTAAATATAGTATGGAATTATTTATAGTGTGTGTTGACTGTATGTTTGTAATATTACTACGGATTCAAGTTTTCTAGGAGGATTTGACTCGGGTATTGCCTAAATTTTGTTTGACATTGGAAAACAGTTTGGAGACCAAAAAAGACTTACCTAGTCGTTTTTTCTAACAATATCTCTGTCATAATTTTTCTGAATAAGTTACAGAAACAGCCAAATAGGAAGCAATTCAGTTTTCAAGTAAGAAAGAAGTAAAAAAGCGAGATAGTATAAAAAACACAAACAAATACAAAGTTTGTAAGTAGGATTGCAGTTAAGATAAATTGGATAATTCTTTTATTGCAGCGTTCGTTATCATCACTACAAGATTTTATAGAAAATAAGTTTTCGAAAAGCCCACTGTTTACGGGGTTCACGGGTTAATCAAAAATTTGACTTGAGACGAGGCGGACTGCTGGACTGCTGGTATTTAACTAGAAACAAACAGACAGAAGAAACTACAATACATTTTTTTTTCTATAAAATGTTCCTTTTTACAAAACGCTTTGAACTACGCACAAATCCTTCTCCCAACTACACTAATTCCCAATCACTTCCATTAAAACAACACTTCCTCGCCACGTATAGCGACAAAAACGCGGAAAGGAGCCTGGCAGTACAGACTGTTGTTATTAAAACATTACGACAGTAATTAGTCAATTATGTGGCTCATTAGCACGTTAAAGGTCTTAGAAGTGGCGTTGTTTAGCTTCTAAACGGTTAGATACAACTGGTTTATTGTGGGGCGGCGCACTTTGAAAGATAGGGCGGTTAGATGGAAAATGTAGGAAAAGCTATGGATTTTGACATAGAGGCCTAACCAGATTTTTGTGACTTGAATCTAAATAAACGTGTAAAACTTTTTCGCCTTTTTCGTTCTCCATATAATTAATGTCATAATACTTAAAAGACAAAAACTTGTTTATCATGATTAAAATAGGTAATAATTATACTAACAATGTAATAAACTAAACTATGACTCAATAATAAAGACAATAGCATTGTTTAACTCCTATAATATGTTAAAAAGGGCATATTTTTTAACAATTTCGTGTCCTGAAAATGGGCCACTGTACTTGACATCAGCCTTATGAGGTATACTCGTATTTTAAGTTCTCGGAAAAAAGGCGTTTGATGAAAACAGGTTAAAAAATGCAACCCTAATTGTGCAATTTACCATTGACCATAATTAAAACTTCACGCATAGTACGTCCCTGAACGGTTAGGCAGTGGTATTTCTTTGGGATACTAACCACCTTTTCCATTTATTTTTGAGGTGTATAAGTACACATATTTATAAATGAGGCCATTAATAATTAAATTTTTTTAAGGTTAATAATATTTCCAAATATTAGTAAATAATATTACCAAATTGATTTTACCAAAAGCATTCTGTTCCCTTGCGTTGCCCTTTGCGCTCCAATGCCGCAGTAACCTTTTAAAACAGTCCTACAGACTTTGGCTACACGTGGACATTATCCTCATCTCTTCATCACACGTGAATTCGTAAATAAAACTATTTTTCAGTTATTTTCAGGCTTCCTCTCAGTTTTTGTCCTACTGAAACATTTTTTAAACCTCTGCCCACCTTTTCAGAGCATGCAACCGTGATGTAACCTACTAAAATCATACTACCGACATAAAATTGAAACTTTTAGCCTTTTAGTCTGGGCACCTAAAAACGCCACTAAAGCAATATTGCTAATAAAATTGTTCAAAGTCAAAGTCAAATCATTTATTCCAATTAGGCCATCAAAGAGGCACTTTTGAACGTCGATATTTAAATTTAAAGGGAATAGGAAGGGAAGGGATTGATTCTACACCAGTTCTTTGTCAGTTATCTACTCTATTGCTTAAGCAATCGAAAAGAATGTTCAAGTTTGCCCTATATCATTACTTCCCAGAAATTTATCATTATTAGCGACAGTATCGAGTGGTGTAATAATATAATAATGATTCTTTTTCCAAAATCAGCGGGCTCGATTTCCGGCCAGCATTATAGATTTTTCTAAAATCCAACGATGTAGTTTTAGTTTCCGTCAAAATCGGCCTCGAGACACCTTTCAGTGATTTTCAAAATTATATCCACGCCCGTTTAAAGAAAAAGTTTAAAAATTCACCCTGAATTCCTGAGATTACCGCATTCAACCGAACAAATTCTTCATCATCATCGGCTGATGATGATGAAGAATTTGTTCGGTTGAATGCCTGCCTGGTTGGGCCTGTGTCCCAGCAGTGGGAACATTATAGGCTTATAATGTTCCCACTGCTGGGACACAGGCCTCCTCTCTGTGAAAGGGAGTGGGCCATAATCCACCACGCGGGCCCAGTGCGGGTTGGTAAATGTCACATGTCTTCGAATTTTTGGTTCTAGGACATGCCGGTTTCCTCACGATGCAATTTCCTTCACCGTTTTGAGAGCAGTGGTGATAAAATAAATTACACAAAGTAATGCGCCTGGCGGGGTTCGAACCCACGACCTACAACTCGTAAGTCGGGACCGATACCACTGGGCCACCACTACTCACTCACAAACTCTTCAGTTTTATAATATTAGTATAGAAAATTGTATCGACACGTCAGCGTCGTCAGAGGCTTATTGTGTTGTTCTCAAAGGCGGCTCACTTAAGAGGATCGTCGGAAAGTAACTCATAGGCGCCTGTAACTTTTAAACTATTATACATTTTGAAAAAAAGAAAACCTATAAACCTAGTTTTTTACTGTGTAAGAAGCATTCTAAAAAATCATTGAGATAGGATAACATTTAGGGGTAGGAAAACGTTTTCTCTTTTAGTATGGACGAGCGCTCGGTAGACGATCCTCTTAACTCTGACAACAGAGAGTGGCCACATCGCACGACAAAAAAAGAAGATTGCAATTCATATTGTAATGTTACTAAAATTACCTTTTTAGCCCCGCCATACTCTGTAACTCAATCGCGAGTTACGGGCGACCTTCGTGGCTGTCAGTGTGTGTGCGCGATGCTATCTCAGAAACATTATTGTTTCAATTAGTCTGATGAACACACGCTTATGGGTTTTATTGTTTTGTGTTTTTTGTTGGGAAGTTGTGTCTACTTGGTTAGTTTTGGTGATAGCGTAAAGATGGCTGAAGTATCAAAAGAAGCTTCAGCCTCTCGTACACATGGCGACGCAACTCACCGATACCTTACGACTTTGTATACCAAAGTCGTAAGCTTTTGGAGACTTTGGTTTAGGAATTACTAAGATTACATTATTAATTACTCCCTTGATTCTGTCTTCTGACAGAACCGCACATTAGAGTAGGTATTTAAAAATTAGAACCTGGATACGTAGGATCATTTTTATCCCAATTTAATCTTCCCGTCGCGTGGGATAATTTTAAAGTTGTACCAGGTGAAGCCGCTAGTTTATATCTCGGTATGACAACTGGATACATAGGATAATGTTTATCCCAATTTAATCTGCCCGTGGGATAATGTTATCCCTGTATGACCTTTTTATTTACGTGGGCCACGATAATATTAGTAGGTATAGCAATATCATGTCAGCTCTTTGGCTCATAAATTCCTAGAAATAGATCACCAAGGTTAGTATCCTTGGAAACCTAATGGGTTCCCGGAATTGTATCTATGTTTGCATCAATCGATTTAAGGCGATGAAACCCTCATCCGCTTATAATTGAAAAGTTCCTATCTAGAAACACCTTTCCCTAAGAAAATGTATTTTCTTCAGTAAAACCTTGTTTTCAGTTACTACTGTTATCATTACCTCGGAGGCCTAATCACAAGTTTTCTGTATTTTATTAACAACTAGCTGACCCGTGCCCACTTCGTTGGGCAGTATTTCGGCTAATATGTATAATATCTTTATAATTTATAGCCTATAGCACTCACACTCACACGGATAATGTAGCTTTCTACCAGTGAAACATTTTTTTAAATCGGTTCATTACTTACGGAGATTACCCCCAACATACAAACTTACAAACATACAAACTTACAAACAAATGTTACCTCTTTATAATATTAGTACTATAGACTAGCACTTCGCCCGCGACTTCGTCCGCGCGTATTAAAACATAGCCTATGTTACTCGCAGATAATGTAGCTTTCTAATGGTGAAAGAATTTTTAAAATCTATCCAGTAGTTTTTGAGTTTATCCATTACAATAACAAACAAATTTTTCCTCTTTATAACATTAGTGTAGATGTACGTAATGTGAAGGAAACCATCGTGAGGAAACCGGCATGTCCGAGAACCATCAAATTTCGAAAACATGACGTGACGTCTACCAACCCGTACTGGGCCCGCGTGTTGGATTATGGTCTCACAGAGAATAGCCCTGTGTCCCAGCAGTGGGAACACTATAGGCTGATGATGATACCCTTTATCCCTGTAATACCTATTAGATTCTTCTGTGATAATTTTCTGAGTTACACCCGGGCAAAGTCGAAAGCAACAGCTAGTTTATTAGGAACATCGTATAGAGAAATTAGCAGAATATAATATTTGAGAGACGCAATGAATTGTGTATAATTAGCACTGCCGTGAGGTTGCAGATGTCTTCCTATTTCATCCCCTTAAGTTTATTGAGGCGTGATGTTTTAATTGGGACTTGGTTCAGTTACTAGACTTAAATAGAATTTGTAATTTTTTCGAGTCCTGAAAACCACTTCAGAATTTCTCCTACATCGTGGGTGGTGTTTTGTCATATTCATCATGGCATTTGTTTGCTCAATAGTACAGTTATAAATTCATAAATCTTTACTGTACTAAACTCTACTTCAATAACATTCAGAGAACAACAAGAAATAAATTCAACTTACAATAACATTCACAGAACAGCAACAAGAAGAAATCACACGAATACCAAACTTCTCAATATTTTTTCCAGAAAGGGAATAGCCTATTGTGAGATATCAAAATAGGCATCATACAAACATCTACCATTGAATAGGCTCTTGAAACTGGATATAAATATGGTCTATTATCATATTCTATCACAAACATAAGTAGTTTTCTATAGCCACAAAAGTATAAATATCAATTTATTATAGCACAATAAAATATACAGAAAAAAGGGGAAAATGGTCTGTTAGATCATAATATATTTTCTGCTGACATTATCACAATAGAAGTTAATGACCACAGTCACTGATGACGGATTTAATTATCTTAAAGAATAAATAGGTAACTAATGGTAGCATTTTTTTAAGCTACCATTAAAATATAGGAGAATTACAGGAGAATTAAAAAAAATCGGCTAAATATTAGTATTTCTATTATTTATTCCATTCCATTTTACGCATTGTATCGCAATTCATATTATGATACTGCTAGAATAAGAGCAAAGAGTACTCTGTAGTTAAGACTCCATATAAAGGAAACTGCTGAACACCGCGTAGCACTGTCTACGAAATATTTCAGCAGTATTCATTTCAGGATTTTGCTGGTACAGTTGATCAAAAAACATTACCAATATTACTAAGCAAAGTAAGTCCACTCACCAAAATATCCTACTAATATTATAAAGGCGAAAGTTTGTAAGTATGGATGTATGGATGTATGGATGTTTGTTACTCTTTCACGCAAAAACCACTGAACGGATTTGGCTAAAATTTGGTATACAGATAGTTTATAACCTGGATTAACACATAGGATTTTTTTTGTTTTATCCCGATTTTATGTTCCCGTGGGATAATTTTCGAGTTGCAGCGGGTGAAACCGCTGGCAACAGCTAGTTAAAGATATTATACAAAAGATTTATAATATTAAAGATACCTATAAATATTATAGAAATTACCATAATCAATGTTAATAAAAAAAAATGTATTTCTAATATACCAATATAATTACTACTCGCTGGCTATTGCCTATGTGAAATAATAGATTTTCAATTTATCCAATACATAATTATAACAAAAACCCAAATCATTAAAAACTATACAAAAATCATTAACACGATATTTTCAACATAATTTTCTCATTCCAATATACTGTACCTATCGATAATCTCGTAGCACTTCCGTAGCACAGAAGATACACATAGAATACCATCTCGTAGCGAAATGCCTTTGTCAAGTACCGCCAAGTTAAAAACCGTTTCTCATTCTTTATAAACCTTGAAACTCAGCTTACGACTTTAAAATTCGTAGCCCGACGGCAGCTTACACTTTTTGCATATCTAATGACACTTTTTTTGCTGAAATACACCCCATAAGATTACCTCCAAGCAGACCCGACTTTAGTTTCCTATAACAAAGGTAAAACTAGCTATAAAAACATTAAGAACAGTATTTAAATGAATTTGAGTAATTAAACCCTTATCATAGGGCTTAAAGTTGATAAGGAAAGTAACTAGACGATCTTCAAGTGTTTTATCATACCTATCAAAATAGTTCTAATCACTATCTACGAATACTTCACGCCCGCCAGAAAAGTCACAAACGAATTTTACGAAGCATTAAAAGTGTTATACGCAAATTTGGACCCTATACACATACAGGTAAACAGTAAAATCGCACGCTGTGCCCGTAACTAATTTTTTGATGCTACGTTCATCATAGTTACAGCGCCATCTCTACGAATTCCAACAAAATTTTTCACTGAACCATTTTCTTATAAGAACTACACACACTGCTGCATTTTGTGTGCACTCAGCACACAACCCCGCTTCCCTATACAATCGAACGCACCCACACGACGAAGAAAAAAACGATAAAAAACTGCACACAAACACAACTTTGGTGCACACACTAGACAAGGATAGACTATTCTTTAGAAAAAAATCGAAATTTGGCTCCAAAAAATTTTTGGAGGTTTTTTATACATTGTTATGTAAGATAGATGTCATTTGGATTAATACAAAGTGTAAGATAAGTCGGTAGAACTGAAATGTACTAAGGTTCATACAAGCGCGGGACACCAACACAGACGCGCGTGTGCCGACGACACTGCATTCTGTCTGTGTAGTTGTGCTTATACAACGACTGAACGATCTTGATCCCAGTAGTACGTTTCCGAACATCGACAGACTCAGTATAGAAACTTTTGTGGTTTTCCTGTGATTCATTCTGTGTTGTGAGTTTAAAAGGCTTGTGTTATTTATATTTAAGTGATAATGCAAAAATAAATTTAAAGTTCTCTCTCTATTTAAAAACAACGTGAAAATGTTACTTAAAGTGTAAAACTGTGAAAGTACATGGATTTTTACTAGTAAAATGACAGGTAAGAATTTTAGTTGACTAGTATTAGTGTAATGATTAAAATTAGCTGCAATTTCGTCCTAAAATCCCCGAATTTTCATTTTTTTTTCACATTTACGAGTGTCAGTGGCAAGTATCAAGACTGGGCAAGCGTCGGGGCTCGGTCGCAGTAAATACAAGGTAATGGCTAAGTACGCACGCCGTCTAGTACGGTGTGCGCGCTCGGTGCAGTCCCGCCTATGCACAATCGGTGGAGCGTCGCATTTCCGTTCCCGGCACACAACTGGACCACAACACGCGACATAACCGCTAAAAACCTCCGAAAAATAAACAAAAATATCTTAAAAAAAGAATTGACCACAGACTATATTTTATAAATAAAAATATTCATATCATCGCGTAGTGGCTTCAACAAAAACAAAACAAAATCTATGTAAAAAAAAATATTTTGGGATTTAGTGAGTTTTTCCGAATATCTCTTCGTATTTAAGTGCGGCTCACATCGCTGAGATGCAAGACACATATCACATGGAAACTTAGGACCCGAACTATATTTTTTATTTAGTATTAAATAAGTAATAAAAGGAATATTTTTGTGAAAAGTGACTGTCGTGATGTGTTACAATATATTATGCTGTGACAGTGTTGTAGCTGTGAAATACGGCTGAATGGATTTGTGATTACATGACGAGGTGACGCCGATTTGTTATTGCAACTTTTTTCTTTTTTTTTACAAAAATTACTACCGAAGTGTCAAACTGGACGGAAGAGGAACCGGCCACCTCTGACGCATGTGAGTACTTAATTTGGTGCTTTAACGCGCTAAACAAAGAAGTTTTTTATGAATTTTCAAAGTCAATAATGTGTGCCCTTAATTTTGCGTTCTCCTTGACTTAAAGTGGTGTTAGTGTGCGTGCAATGCATATGTAAACGCACGCGTAACGGTGGATGTGTGCGTAGGGTTCACGCACATTTTTTTGTGTTTTCTTACGAGCCCCCCTCCACTCTCCCCACCTATACTCGTTATCGTTTATCTGTCCCACTCTTTTTCTATGACTACGTTCGTTTAACATTGCAACGTTGTGCCAGTGTGCGTGCATTGCGCGTGTGTGCGTTAATAAATTGCAACCTATATTTTGATCGAAGGCCAATGACGGCACAGAGAAAACGATTCTATTTTCAAATTTTCTTTTTTGTTTTCTTTTATAGTGCTGTTGACACTTAAAAGAGATTGATACTTTTTTGTTGAATTCGAAATTTGAACTTTTTTGGCAACGAATTTTCGGGGTTGACGAAAAAACATTTCTAAAAAGATCAAATAACTTTAGATTAAGTTTTTTTACTTCCCTTTGATAGTAAATATAATTAGTAGATAGTCAAAAATCAGTTTATTAGTGAAATAAATGAGTTATTACCGGTGCTACGAAGCTCTACGCGGGATCGTAGGCTAAAATAAAGCCGTCGGAACTTATGACGAGCGCATCGCATTACTTTTTTTTGGTTAAACTTATAATTAATTGACTAATTTTTGATGATTTCTGACTTGATTTAATTAATTTTGTTGAGATTAGTGTGTATATTATATAGGACACACTTCTTTTAGGAGTTTTAACGAAATATTATTTCAAAAGGAGGTTACTAACAACCTTTCTTCGATAATATATTATTTAGTTACTTATGTAATCAGAAATGACTTAATATCTGTTTAAAAGAAATAATTTTAAGTATTGAATACAACGCACAGAATATAATTTAGCAAGTTAACTATATTCTACTCAATACTGATTTCTAACGTCAAATACCTAACTTGAATATTTTTACACCTGTGTAAAACCTTTGATTTCCTTATCATTTGTAAATCAAATAAAATGCAAAACAAAAGATATTTTGGTTAACAAATCAGGCAACGTTTATCACTGTTTGACAAAAAAAAACAAGTTTTATTAAAATAACAAAAATAAGGTCATCTGTATTCAGGAAGTAATGTACATACTTATGTATGCACCGACATACTCATATGACCTATATTTTATCGATAATACATAAAAGATCTTTGTTAGTTTAAAATATAAACATATACTTCACTTATTGTTTAAAGAACTTTGAATTTTATTGTTATAGCAATAGGTTTTACTTACACGCAAATATGAAATTGGAGAAATCCCTCAAATTGCGATTTAGAAACTTTTATGAATATTGTGCTGTATAAACTACTAGAATTCTCAATCATTTACTTTGTGTAGATACTACTTGTATAACTAGAAAACAATAAAAAGCTATTTGTAACATCATTGCAAACTTACAAAAAATACAAAGCAAAAAAGTTTTTTTTTCTAATTTTACTCTCCATTCTTCTCTTCCAAATTCAAAATCAAAAAAACCGCCAAAATTCATAAAAGGAACACCAAGGCATTCAAGTTCGCGCCCTTCAATTGCAACCGGGTCCTTGCGCACGCGGCCAAGGCAAGCGCAGGCGCGCCGACTGTCAATGTTACTACATAACCTACAAATGCTAGCCTTATGGCCCGCCATCTTGCATTCAGACTCGTTTGAAGGCTACGCATGGACGATGTCTTAGTTTTAAACTATGTTTCTGATAGTTTTATATCTGTTTGTATGCGTCGATGTCTATAAACGGTTTTATGTGGTTTTTCGGTGAATTATGAAGGTTTTTGTGATTTTTTTCACACTTTTCTTTATGTTCTTTTGTTATTCTATAATTTATACACAAAATTGTATTGATACTATAGCTGATGTAAGTACAAAGTTGAGATTAACCGAAAATTAGATTCTCTTCAGCTAACCTCATTGTGATAGCAGTTCTCATTCCGAAATTAAGTGAAAAGCTTTTCAACTAACTTAAGCAACTTTCAGAGTAATTTTCCGAAATTTTCTATATTTTTGTACACTCTAAAAATCAGATTATACCTCTGCACTTGAAACTGATCTGTGAAGTTTCCAAAAATCTGATTTTCATACCACACATAAATGAAGGCCCTAAAATACTTATAAAAATTCATTAGAGGCTAACAAACTAGATTATTATGCAAGTAACTAGCGGACGTGGCGGGTATTTAGGTGCGCCTGCGCAGGGGCCAAGGCGAAAGTCGCGCTTGCACAATCTAGTCGACGTCTGCTTAATTTGACGATAGATGGCGCTAGTTTGCCCTGTTATGTGATCTAGGATTTAGTTTGGTCTTGAATGACTAATATTTAAGTTATTTTTTTCAAATTTAAAAATGAAAACGTACTTAACTAAACAGTTCTACATAGGTAGGTACTCCTATATAAACATCTTTTATATATTTTTTTGAACAATAAAGGCGGTCGAATTATTTTTTCTGACAGTAATAATTTTCATACCTATTATGTGGTCGTTATTTAGAATCAAGAGTTTTTTTTTCTGTGTTTTGCTTTTTACAACATAGCTTATGTCATCAATATAGTTATTTAAATACAATCCATAATAATTTTCTAGGTATCTAGAAGGGTGTTTAATAAAAAAAAATTAAACAATACATTTCGGTATACTTAGAAAATAGTCAAGTCAAAGCATTAAGTTGACTAGCGATAACGATAAAATATCTAGAATTTCTTATCGCATTACACAATTTACGTCAATACTATTTTAAGTGGCACTATTATAATCGTAAATAAACTTTTTTTTAATAACCATCACGAATTTATGACGATTTTTGTCACAATCTTTTTAACAGTTGATTTATTAAATTCATAAGGCGATAAAATGTCAATTAATAGAGAAGTACCTACTGAAGAAGAAAACATACGTCACGGCCCAAGTAAATAATATGGGCAGATTGTTTTAAATATTTCATTAGCCAAGACATAATTTAGGTATTTTAAGATGATACATACAAAAATATAAGAAATATTTAATCACGGAAGATATCCCGTGAGTGACATTTTAGTTAGGTACAACCGAATTGAAACGGGTTGTTGTAAATTTGCCACAATGTTAATTCACCGTGAAAAAAATTACGTGTAAATTAGCCAAAGGTATTTTTTTTAATTTTGATTAGGAATTGTAAATTCGCCCTGTTTCTTTATTCGTCACGGATAGCAGAACAATTAAATAATAAAATCCAGCACAAAACTACCGAAAACGAAGACACAATGTGGAATCTGAATAGAAAGTACTATGAGAACAGGATTAATACTTTTTTTTAGTAGCGAATTAACTTTGTGGCAAATTTACAACAACCCGTTGAAACTATCTAAGTATCTACTCTATTACAACATATAGGCAGTATACAAAACGTTCAATGTCACAACCGCTTCACTATCAGCGGCCATGTTGAATTTATTCCCGCCTAACGCTCTGATATTATAGACGCCGCCTGCGCATGCTAGCGGTCTAGATATTGACACGAAATAGCGGATCGTGGGCGCATTTTAATAATTATTGTAATTTTAGGTTTTATTTTATAAATTAAATTTGTTTTAAAGTCTTTTGTCATGTTTTAAATAGCATACTTTAATTGTTTGTCAGAGAGTTTTTCTAATAACAAAATAGTCTACTGATATAACGCAACTTAACTAATAAATACAAACAAAAGTGCCCAAAAGGCTGGCAAAATTAATGGCAATTCAGATTCTTTGCCCAAAAAACGGTAGGATTTGTTTAGACAATAAATTACATTACTCAACAAAGAAGAATGGTCAAACTGTATCTGGCAGAGCCACTAATTTCTTCAGTCTTTCACCTTTTCTATTTTTAATAACAACTTTACGACAATCATAACATATTTTATGAACGAAAAAATACAAATAAAAAATTGAAAATAAAACGATTTACGTCAATAAGTAACGTTCATATAAGTCACATACGATACTTATTTGGTTACAATTTAATTATTTATTAGCCATTAATTTTATAGCGCCATTTTATTTTATGTGATAGAGTTCATTTTGAAGGACATAGTTTTCTCTTTTAGACAGTTGTATAAATAGGTAATTTAACTATCGATGAATAAAAATAGCTGTTTGTTATTTTCATAATTGAGGCATAAATATGAAAAATATGAAAAAGTTATGTCAAACTTAAAACTTTGAAAATGTTTCAAACATTTGTTGCTTATACAGATTGTAGCTTTGAAATGACTGTATTATCTTCATAATAATAATAGCAGTGGGAAAATTATCAAGCTTATAATGTTCCCACTACTGGAACACAGTCATTTCTGTGAACTCTACCACACGGGCCCAATACGGGTTAATGTATCCTTCATTGCAGACCAAAATTTTGAACAGTATTTTTGTGTCTACCTTTCCTTTTACATATTTATGTCTTCCAATTCATACATAACATATGATTATTATTATCTTTAGTGATGTCTTGTCCAGACATTTATTTAATTCTAGATCACAGCATTTCCATCCAAACCAAAGTGTAACAGTAAAACATAAAGCGATTAAAATAAATCTACCTGCATTCTACAATCGTGCGTTCTATCTAGGTTATAGACACTAGGCCAAGACAGGTGCAGCTACCCTACTGCAACCAAACCAGTCGAAATACTGGCCACTAACGGATCTGACTGTTTGAATTTCGAACGACGATATTGTGGTTTGAAAATGGAATGTCTGAGGCCAATGATAGTTTGAGATTTTGATGTTGTTCGAATTATAGCTGTGTGCGATAATGCGATGATACTTGTAGGCATATTATGAAGAAGTGCTTCTTCTTCTAAATACAAATGTAAAATTGAATCTGGTTATGAAGTGGAAACGAGAAGAAACTGTTTTACTTCAAACTCTTTGGACTAGCTACAAAAAAGCAATGCGCCATCGGTTCATGGTGAACATCCAATCCAAACATACACTTTTATTGTGTGCATATGCTACAGCTAAGGAGAAGAATTACTTGCCAGATTCATCATAATTCCCGATAGCTACAATTGTGGGTCCTAAATTATAGGGTGTCCTATAGGTTACTTCTACGCAAGTGACTTCACCTCACCGTCCTTATATCGCTTACCCGTGCAAGATACGAGTATCTATTCTAATAGAACTATTTTCAAACAAACTTGAAAATATTCTTAACTAGCTGTTGCCAGCGGCTTCACCCGCTGCAACTCAAAAATTATCCCACGGGAACATAAAATCGGGATAAAAACTATCCTATGTGTTAATCCAGGTTATAAACTATCTGTGTACCAAATTTTAACCAAATCCGTTCAGTGGTTTTTGCGTGAAAGAGTAACAAACATCCATACATCCATACTTACAAACTTTCGCCTTTATAATAGTAGTAGGATTCAAAATCCTTGATTTCTTCAATAACATTTAACCCCCAACCATCACTTACCACAAATAAGTAAAGACTCATTTCAGCAGACAATAATAACTGGCTCAAAAAATAAACGAAAAAAAATAAAGAAGAATGCCCAAAAATGAGGTCAGACGAGCGGCGAAAGCGTCGTGCAATTTTTTTTTTCGTCGCTTATTCGATTACTGTCTGGAAGCGGGGACGTATTGTTTTCCGTCCGTCTTGCGAGCAGATGTTGTGTTTTGTCCTGTTTAATTACGGCGGGTCAGTTATAAGGTTTCCCTTTCTGTATTTTTGGGGGTTTTAATGTCTGTATATTGCTTAAGTACAAATAATAATAAGTGAATTCAATTACCGTCTTCTCAAAGAACCATGAATTTCAAATAGACCAGTGTCGGTCAATTTCAAATTGTCAAAATTGTCAGAGATGAAGTTACATACAGTTACTGAATAGTTCCACTCAAATCTGTGTGGTTTTGACCATCTCTGACACCCGCATGGTCCTCGTATGACCTGAGCAAAACAATGTCTGGACTTTAAAAGAGACTGTGAAACAAACTCAGAGGAGTTTGTTTCGGCTGTTTCTTCTCAGAGTAAAAAAAAAACGTACGAAACACCGGCCTCATCTAGCTTTAAAAATATTGTTTGTGACGTTTATAAGAGTTTTTTATAACTAACAAAATAAAAATCATTTTCAGTCAAGCCTCTTATAACTTTACTATTTATTTTCGATATTTTTCCGCTGTTGCAAACGGATGAACTCATCATACTACATTAAATATTGCAACAATTGTTGCAAAAGATTGACATTTTCAAAGCTAATGAAAGCTTTTATAAAAGAAAATATGTTTTATAAGAATTAAGTTTCCTGTTTATTTCTCCTAGCTTGTGATAAACATCCGGCAGGTACACTTAAAACTAATAAGGCTTCCTTTTAATTATTCTATAAATAAAAATCATAATACACACAAAGAAACATAATACTAAGATCAGAAATGACAAAGAAACTTGTACCGTCAGCAGATGTATTAAAACTTACATTGCGTTATGTAACTTGTTAAATGGAAGATTTGTTGAAACAGTTACTGCTAAGTAAATTCTTCTGCTACCCAAGACTACCAATTTTGTTGATTTAGATCTAAAGTCAACGATTGCTCGATGGTTATATCCAACTCGCCTCGCCTTCCTTTGCGAAATCTGCCACGAATCTACGATGCTTTTCGGGTTGTGTCAAAACTTCAAATATTTATTTCATTTATTTAGACAGGAATTATCAAAATCTTGAATAGATTAATTATCAAACTTTACAATTTTAGACATTTGCTTCGCTACTTTGACAGCAAAATCCCCATTAACAAAATGATCCGCCATTTATTGAATTCATTTGTTACAAGAAATATTGTGATAAAATGAAGAACCGCTCGACGAATTTTGTGCAAACTTCAAATAAACCATTAACTAAATAGTCCGAACAAAGCCTAAACACTTGGTTTGGATAGGTGAGCCCGTTCTTGAGTTATAAAATTACAACGAAAAGTGGCATTGATTTATAGATAATATAGATTAGGGCGACGCTCAACTGTGAATGTAAACGTTCTATCTTCTGGTTCCTGTTATCTCAACAAATTCATTGCCATCATCTTGCCATTCTTCTTTGTAAAGCCAAAACTGCTTATTTCATTCATCAAATTAACTTCCTATTTACTTTACTCATTGACTAATAGTAAACAATTTACTATATTATACATGTGTGTTTGTAAATAATACGCTAAACTGTTCTCCGATACAATGTTGACGAATTTTCAAACAAACTGCAATGAATAATGAAATATTTTTGTGATTAATTAGTTTTCTTAATCAGTTTTTGTTTATTATCGTTAGTTTGTTTGTTATTGTATTTCATTTATATCAGAGCTGAAAATTGTATCTACAGAGAAGTTAGTGCTGATTATAAAATAGCTGAAAGTTGTATGAAAAGACTTAAACAGTGCTCCAAAAAGATGTCGTCATTTTGTCTGTTTTTATCGTGTTTTTAAATTAAGTCCTATACAAAAAGTTCTTTAGTTTAGTTCTTTAGCTTACCATCATCATCCTATCCATCCCACTTGTGGTCGGTGCAATACGTTTACTTCTTCCATTCTCCCCTATCAGACGTCACAGTATCATTTACTCTTTTTTCTTCATATCATTCCTTAGACATGTTTTCTTTTGTATTTCTCTCCATCCATCAACATTCACACCCATCACTATCTTCGTCACATGCCTGTCATACCGCCTCATGATCTGTTCCACACTTTTTAAAATTAAGTGATCTATGTTCTGAAACATTCTCACCTTCCTGCCCTTTTCTCATTTTACTTGGCACAACACGTTTTCTTCTTCCATTCTCCCCTAACAGACGTCACAGTATCATTTACTCCTTTGTCATTCATATCATTCCTCACACAATCTATCCACCTTTTTTTTTACTTCCTCTTCCTCTCCATCCATCAAGATTCATACTTATCACTCAGTCACATGATTTTCGTCCCTTTTCATCCCATCTCCATACTACAAACAGTTCTCTTTCATTTTTCTGTAACAGTCACCAAATTCAAACTTCTCCTGATATTTTCTGATACATACTCATCATCTGCCTGCCTTTTCCCAACTATACTGAGGTCGGCTTCCAGTCGAACCAGATGCAGCTGAATATCAGTATTTTACATGGAGCGACTGCCTATCGGACCTCCACAACTAGTTACTAATACGATAGTCATGATAAGACTAGTTGTCAGACTTTAGAGTTTCTGACTACCAGTAACTACTGTCAAATATCTACAAATGACAGATGGTCACCCATCCACAGACCAACCCCGGCAAGCGCGGCTTAACCCCTAAGATCGGCCTGTGCGGCTGTAATTATTTAGCCACGAGATGCTCCGATACATACTGTACAAAAGAATTAATACCAAGAGTGTTGGTGTATTAACAGCCGACCACCGAAAAACACTGTGAGTGAGTGTGTCAGAATCAGAATTCCAAGAATAAAATCGTAAGTACAAAAATGAAACAAAAACTTTGAAGGACACGATGCACGAAATGAATGTTGAGTCAGACATGGCCGCTTGGGGCAATTCGACTTATTATTTATTTAAATGATAGGTACCTACTTGTATGCAATTATATTTACAAACATCTGTCAAAATTGTTTTGTAACGGTAGAAAATACAGTAACAGTACCCTTAGCACGAATTTTCACTCTTTTACTTTACAGCATCTTTCCAGTATTTACAGCGTTTTTGTATGAAAAAACGGAACAGCGCCTCTGGTGTGCGGAGAAGGAACTAAATTTTTCATTGAAAATTGTCAGTTTGAAATTGTCAAAGTTCCAGTTTACTTTACGTCTCAAATACTGAAAATTCGTGCTAAGGGTACAGAGCTTAGACTTAATTTCTAGCTAATAAGTAATCAATTCCAACTTGAATGTCGTATGATCTGCTGCATAGGAAGCATAAGGAAGTAGGAGCATTATTCCTTTTATTTTTATACTCTCAAAACATAAATTATTAAAAGCCCAACTTTTCTAAAATCCAATAATAGCTTCATTAAAAACCACAATCACTTCCAGTATCGACTTTTAAAGCTTTAAAAACCATTTTAAAACAAGAAAAACAAAAATCGAAAAACATTATCCTACAAGACCGCGCAATTTCAAGTAGCAACACTAAAATCAAAATGGCTGCGGGCTCGGATCAGTAATATCTATCGCACAAAATAAATTCTCAGTAAAAACTGATGCACCTCATCCGTCTACAGTTTAAAACGAGAAACAAGACTTGATACAAAAAGGTCTTGCCCGGTTCTAAGGCATTACTCGTTTGTTGCCTTTGCCTTCTTATTTTGTCTATGGCGCGTTTGAAAATTATAAATTCTTTTTGTAAAATGACAAGACATCAATTTCGCCATTTTGTTTTTCGAACATGAGATTTCTAATTTTGAAATGTTAACAGTGTTCTACAATACCGTTAAAACGTTAGAATTACGTGGAAAAACACGGTATCGTCTGTTTATTTCAAGCATAAAAGGCTTTCACTGGAATTTGATATCCTGTTTTGGCGGCGAGGAGGGAAACCGGTCGACATGACCTACCCCAGTCGCGTATTCCTTACAGTAAGGCGCAAGGTGACCGAAAAATACGACGAAAGGAAGGCTACTTACCCTTTCAATACGTTTAAGATGGATATGTGCGAAAGTTACGAAGTTTTTGAGTATTTCTGAACGAATTTAACACGTCCGTATTTTGTATCTTCTGATTGTTTAAAAGACTTCTTGTCTTCTGATTAAAAATTAACTGCAATCAATATTTTATTCCCAATAAACAATTTTGATTTTGCAATAAAAATCAGTATGATTTGAGATGATTATGATAATCTTTAATGGATTGTTTTCGACAATTTAATTTTTAAAGAAAATCTGATAACCTACTTTGATGCAGTTATTATAAATATACTGCAAATTAATTAACTATGTAGGTATAAAAAGTGTCTGTCTTAAAAGAAAGATTCTTAATACTTTTTGGGCAAAGATAAATTACTTCTAGAACTTTCTAGTTAATCGTCTCGGTAATGAAAGCTTGATAATACCATCTAGGAATATTGCCTTTTCTAGGGCTTTGACATCTAGCCAGTCTAAATCTTAACTGTCAATGTCCAAGATTCCAAATTCAACCTGAGAGCATGACTTCATTTTTTTTTTTCAAACGAGATCGAGTAAAACCTGTTTTTATGTTGTGCACGTGATAAAGTCACGTGCACAACATAAAAACAGGTTTTATCTAAAATTCTAGCATTTCTCTCTAAAGTCTAGATATTTATGAGATTGACATTGACATCCTTTAGTCAGGTAAGTACACCTGTTGGCGTGTGTCCCTGGATTACTTAAGATCTGAGAAAATGTTAGCTACGTTGTAGTTCTATCTTAGTTAGATATTTACTTTCCTGTATTGGAAAGGTTCTTATTTTTTGTTAGTTCTTTTTAAAGTGTAGGTGGATGCAATAGCTTCTATTTAAGTATTTGCTTTAAAACCACCTAGGGCCTTATTTTAGATAAAACAAAAAACCGGCCAAGTGCGTGTCGGGCCACGCACAGTGTAGGGTTCCGTAGTTGCCCATCAAAATACTTATGCGAATTAACTAAACTGATTCGCTGAATTTAATTTTAAAGAGAAGAATTTTCAAAATCGGTCCAGGAGTCTGAGAAATCGGGGAAAATACATAAAAAAAAAGATTACGACGAATTTAGAACCTCTCCCTTTTTTGAAGTAAGTTAAAAATAGTTGACGATAAAAACCCACCTATCCCCAAAAAACATACCGTAAAAACATACCTATTACAGCTGTAAAAATAAAGTTGACAAACTTACATTTGCAGTTGAAGAGCTTGTTCTCCGATACATTTTGTTTAGGAAAATATGTTATCCAAGTACATTTTATAAGTTGGTCGACTATTACTCGTAAAGTTGTAAAGCCTACTTAGTCATGATAATTTTCTTTTAAACTTCGTTATATATACTACTATTGTGAATTTTTTCACACCCCCAAACATAACCGTTTAGCTGGTAGAGGGGGGGGACACTCGAGTCGAGCAAAATTTAGCACTTTAAAGCTTAATACTTCACAAACGAATTTTTTTATCAAAAAATTGTTAATGGAAACTATCAATATTTTTTAAAGACCTATTTAATGATACCCCGCACTAAGGGGTACGCGAGAAAAAAAAATCATCCCCTCTTTACGTGTACAGGAGGTACCCTAAAAAAAAATATTTTACGAGATTTTATTTTACCACTTTTTCGGCACAACAAATCCGTATATTTACACCAAATTACAGCTCTCTAGTACTGTGCGTCTCTGAGCTAAACTGCGGACAGACGGACGGACGGACGGACATGGCGAAACTATAAGGGTTCCTTGTTGACTACGGAACCCTAAAAATGGACAAATTGTTTGCAAAAAAAAATTTTGCTAATTTTTGTTTAATTTAATAACATGAAAATATTACCATATTACACACATAATAGAAGTCATATAGAGATTTCGATTTTACATAAAAAATATCATCAAGAAAAACACCAAAAATAAAGTATAAAGCATCGTAATTACTGGCAAGCGATATTCGAATTTTTGTTGTTCTTTCTATGTAACGTTTTTTCCAAAGAAAGCCACTTTAAAAAAAATAGAGCATCAAAATCACTAGCCACTAATATTCTGATTTTCATTTCAAATTCGCATTCCCGCTCATTCACTCCTTTAGTTCACTTAACAATTCGTTCATTCCAAACCTGCACATATTCATACCTTATAACTTTGTCTATTTATGAGGCAGGCACATCCCTACCAGATAATCGTTCTGCCCAAAGCTACTGCGAGCTCCTTACATCTTCAACAGTAAACCTGTTTGGTCCAGACCAGTGGTCCATCAGAATGTTCCATAAATTTATATCGTATTTGTTATTATTGTAGGAGGAACTGCGGGAAAGAAGGATGGATTATTACTTTTGAGGGTTTTCTTTAAGAAAGTCGGATACCTTTTTTTTCTACTCCTCCACTATTATTTTCTGATTAATTTCGTTGCAGAATCAGAAGACAGGTAAATTCATTCTTCGGGACAAGTCGAGCTTCATTGTCTCGGCGCTTTTCTGGTGATTGACACTGTTGATTCTGGCTTTCAGGAGTTGCAGTGGTTTGGGAATAGTGTGGTGGGTTTGTCCCAAAAAAAAAGTCTAAGCTAACTTAGCTAAGATCTTGGTCTTTATTTTTTATCCTGATTCTAAGATATGTAGTTTTTATAATAAGAGCGTTAAATTAGAAGAGAGCTAAAACATTCAACTTTATTATTGACTGTTTCCTGAGAACTTTTAGCTAGTCAAGTTTTGTTGCAATGCAACAGATTGAATAAGTTTATTTCCAATAAAAATCAGAAGTTAAATCTTTGTTACAATATGCTCCCACCTGTCTTGCAAGCCAAGATTGAGTGTCTGGCAAACTCAAGGTTCCCAATGCTGGGACCCAAACCTCTCTGTGGGAAGAACTGGACATCGGCCAAGTGTGTCCAGTACTGGTGGCCTAGACATCTTAAAGCCAGAGAAGTTCCAGTGTGGGAAAGAGACATAGCTATACAAGTCGTCTAGTACCATCTCGTTCCCTGAGCGGAACTACTGACGCTTTAAGACATCATGGTAGGCCACCTGGGGGGTATTACAACGTCTTAAAACCTGGCTTGTTCCAGTGAGTGAACAAGATGGCGCTAGACGACTTGTATAGATCTGTCACTTTCACTCGCCGGAACAAGCCTGGTTTTAAAACGTTGTAATACCCCTCCAGGTTACTGTTCCTGGCAGGTTTGTACCGATAAAACAAAAAAAAAACTATAATAGTTCTTAATATCGATACTTGAAACCTTGATATTTATTTTAGCTGACAACACTGAACTTTTGCGGTAAATGTCAATATTTGAACTCGGAAGAATGTTTCTTTATTTAAAATCAGAAAATTATATTTAAACTTTTTATTGAACTTCCTTATTGTTGAATCTTAGGGTAGGGACAGGAAATGTTTACTTTCTTAATTTTACCAAGAAATGATTTTAGTAAAAGGTGATAAAGAATCACCTTTTACTAAAATCTTAATTTACCAGTAATTCAAGTAGCCAATAGGCAATGAAAAAACATAGAGTTTTCGGATTTAGTATAAGGCTACAATATCTGTGGTTATCTAAAAGTTCTATTTGTTAAAGTCGTATTGATTCAGGCCCCAATGATGTTATTATGTTTAACTTATCCAAAATGTTGACGCCAATATTTTGAAGTAACTACATAGATACAATAATTAATAAGAGCTACATCATATTTTATTAACAGCAGAGAAATATAGCAAAGTTATTTCCTTGGACAGTATTTTTAGATGTTTAAATCGATGTTTATTAGTCAATAACATCTAAACGACTGTACGGATTTGAATGAAACTTTGTACAGAGAGAGTCTAGCTTAACACAAAATACCTTGTTTCTTGATATAAAGTATCATGGAATGACTTTCGAAATAATAAGCTGACAAGCCACAGGTCACAGTTAGTTGTTTAATAAAACATAGTATAAAGTAGTCTTTATACATTTATATTTTTATTGGTTACAACATAACTAATAACAGGAATCGTCACCTGAACATAGAAGCGTATGTTCTGTTCAATGTGTAGCAAGATCGCGGGAAAAAAAAACAAAATGGGAGCCGGTGAATGGCCGTCTGCGCAGGAGTGCTAGGGCTGACCAATGGAAGGCTCTTATGACGTCAAAATATAGTTATAAAGCTTTGAGTTCTACGTTCTGGGCATAATTTTGAACCTCACAGTCTTAGCTCCAAAATCGAGACCATAACTTATCAAAAACTTTTCTCTTGAAAATAGTCATATCTGCCAAGCTTTTTTTCATCCCCTGCCTGGAGGCCATAGACTCATTTAAGGTATCCACAGAAAAGTCCGGTTAAGCAGCTCACAACCTCCTCTAGGTTGACTTGCGAGATGCCACTCATAAAATAAAAAACTTTTTATATCATAAAGGTGACAAGCGAGTATATGGCCTGCCTGATTGCTTGATTAAAGTTGGTCAGTTTTTTTTATTTTGGATATATTTCTTTTTTAGTCTAGGTCTAGCTGAAAGAGCCAAAGCCAACGATGGAGTGAGCTTATCCAGGAAAAAGCTTCCATTATAAATAATTAGAATAAGATGCTTATCAAGTCGTTTGGGACAAATGCCCTTTATTCAACATCAGAAACAGCTAAACTAAAAACTGACCATAAAGTCAATCCATATCATTAAGTTTTGACCAGTCAGTGGCCAGTAAAAAAAAGAGTAATTATACGTTGTGATGTTGAATGACAGATGGGACAAATCCAAAAACAGAGTATTCTACTTTTAAACCAATGTGACGTGTCAACTTAGTAATTATGTCACTTTATAATGAGGCGTCACATAACGCAATGATTTTTTTATACTGTCTTCTGTTTTTAAATAAAATCTCTTTGACTTATTCATTAAAAGAAGCTTAATCAAAAGAGGCATTCCAATCTTCTTTTTTTTAAAACTGACCATTTGATGCATTGATATTCCTGTCATGCCTCTTTTAGTGATTTCAAAAAAAGAACGCATAAAATGGACGTTTGGACGGCGGTTGTGGTAGGGCAGGTTTAAATAGGGTTGGCCGTTGGTTTATGAAACTTTTCTAACTTCGTTAGTTACAAAATAAACCATGATAATAATTATATAATTGTACATGTACAGTATATCTATTGAGAATGAGTTAATAAAATTAAGATTTACTATGTTTTTGAAGTGAAAGAAATAAATAAAGTTTGAAACTATAGGTATTTTTACTTTCTTTCTTGGCAAATTCTTCACCTGAATGTTAGATTTTTCTTAATGAATTTCTATAAAACAACATTTTCTTAAAAATATAAAAGAATATTTCTGATTATTAAATTATTCTTACACTGATCGTTTGATATTTAGAACTTTTAAGGTTAAAGTGAGCCTTTTTGGGTTAGATACTTTCGCATTTATTTGAAGAACTTGGTATTTTTAGAGGCATTGCACAAACTACAATCCCCTAGTATATTAATCATTGTTCGTATTAAACATTAATGTTTTTCACAATGTAGTAATTGTATTAAAATTATAAAAGGTTGTTAGCTACTTAAAACAATCATAGACCAGTCAAAATTATACAAAAAACAAGCCAGCAACATTTAAATCCTGTAAATCCTTTGCCAACCCTACCACCATGCGTCAGCGCGGGTAGTTTGACAGCTTTTGAGTCGCGTTCGCTTTTTGAATTGTGGGCGTAGAGTATCTTTTTTGATTCGATTGGCTTAGGTTGCCAGTCATTGTAGCTTACTTCTTTTTTTATATTTTATCTGTACAAGTTTCGTTCATTAGTCAGTGTATGGAAAACCGGCTGACATGTGGTTTCTATGTGGTTACAATGAGAATGATGTTGAGTAATGTGTTCTCTTTTGAAAATAATATTTACATAGTATGTAACGAACTTAAGTCTGTCAGTTTAACTTTCCGAACGATTGCATCGACACCGGCGGTATTCCGTTTTCATTGTGCTTTATATATGGTCAGAAGGGGAACCGATCAATTTACCGAATGTTGTTTGTTCGAATTTCATTATACCGAAAACTATTGACCGACATCTCTTTTGCTATATGCATCATTTGCCATATTTTCAGATCATCGAAGTATCATTAGCCATAAGTATTATTATACCGAAGTATGTTCCGCCGATTAACAAAATAACTTTTTACTATTGACCGAAGCCTCTTTTAAACTTTTTTCAATTGCCAACTGATTTATTTGCCATATTTTCACCATACCGAAACAACATTTTACCGAAAAATTAAATTACTGTCATAAAAATTCAATATATTTTGCTACAAAACATTGTGGCGGAAACGAAATGCTGCAAAGCCGACTTTACGTAGTCTTGTCTGCCCTACCCCTAGAGTGTAATTTAAAATCGCGTAGGCGCGGAGGGGTGGGGTGGCCCGCGAGCTGAGGAGCAGGTGGTTGGAACGACCGCCGCCGCGGCTGAGGCTGGCCGGCGAAGCCGGCCAGTAAGCCGAAGCTGCGGTGGTGAGCGTTCAAATCATCTGCGACGATAAGCTCGCGTGGGGCCACCCAAAACCCTGCAGCGCCGGAGCCATGACAGAAACAATGCTTGTTGCATGTTGCATGCTTGCTGGAACGCTGCGTGTTTGCTGCATGTTGCATTCTGCGTGCTTGCTTGCACGCTGCATGCTCGCTTGCATGCTGCATGCTGCATGCTTGCTTGCATGCTGCATGCTGCATGTATTAACAGCAAATGTCATTAATTATAATACAATACCCTTCAGAATTATATTATCGTATACGACATTTGCACAATTATTTTGTGTTGTCTACCTACATTTCAATGGCGCCTGCTAAAAATGTAACAGCAATAATTAGTGTGCAAAATTTTCTAGGCGTTCGGTGAAATAAATATATGGCAATTAAAACAGTGGTATAATGAATGTTTGGAAACATAATACTTCGGACAACCGTCACTTCGAGTAAGTGTAACATCGGTAAAAAGTTTGTCGGCCAAATGTAATGCTGGAGAAACGAAAAAAGATGAATAGATAACAGGTTAACTGAAACAGTGGCAAACGTGACTTCGATGAAGTAAAAAAAAACCAAAAGGTAATAGTTGAAAAGTTTTAGGGCAAATGAAATTCGGTCAACCGTTTTTCGATCATATGATAGGTAACCGGTCAGAAGAAATGAAAATAAGTACAACGGGTTGATAAAAAATTTAATGTATTTACGAATGTGTTTATGAAACACGATTTAACACTAAACGTATACCTACATAATTATGTTCAATCCGTGGTGAGCGTGTATTTTGGCACGTATACCTATCTATCATACTGTAATATTATGAACTGAATAACGAATTAGAGGATAAACATAAATAATACCTAATAAAATTAACTACCTAAATGATGTACAGAGCTCTTTTTGGGTCAAAATAGAGTACAAAAACAAAAACCTATAAATAAATAGATTTTTGACTCTAAAAAAAATAGAACTCGATTTTTTCCAGACATGAGATCTAGCTAGGTCGATTTTTCGCCCACGTAAACCCCATAATATTTCAAACTTCAACGAGGTCGATAAAGCTGTTATCGAGAAAAAGTAATGAAATTGAAATGAAAATTAAATAAACGATAAATGTATTTGATCACACAAATATTGGGTGCTTCCTTGATAGTATAAGATTAATAAATAATAATACCACTTCATATTATTCACATTCCTATTATTTAAGATATAAAACTCTGCCATTTTCCTACAATACACAAAATTCAATTTATATGCGAGAGTATTAAAATACATTTAAATTCTAAACAATGAGCAATCACGTTGAACCCGGCAAATGCGTCAAATAAACCAAATACAACAAACCACTATAAATAGAAACAATAAGTTTGTTTTTGTCCATATTTAATGACTAGCTTCTGCCCGCGACTTTGTACGCGGATCCTGTTGCTTATGCCAGCGGGGTCGTCAAAATCGAAGATCTGAAACGTCTGATGTCGAATTCTAGGAGCCTGGGGACGGGAAAACAACGGGATGCGCGAGACGATTCCAGATCTTTCATTTTTGTAAGACAACAGGAAATGCCCATCAGACTAAACAGCTCTTGCTAAGACGTCATTCCTGCATATAATATAGTGTAGCTGGGCTCTTGGAGTTCCGCATCAGGTGTTCCAGATCTTCAATTTTTATACGTTGACAGAGAGTACTCATCAGGCTGAATAACTCTTGCTAAGACGTCATTCCCTTATATGTTATAGTGTTGCTGGGCTCTTGGAGTTCCACATCAGGTGTTCCAGATCTTCAATTTTTATACATCAACAGAAGGTGCTCATCAGGCTGAACAACTCTTGCTAAGACGTCATTCCTGTACATGTTATAGTGTAGCTGGGCTCTTGAAGTTCCACATCAGGTGTTCCAGATCTTCAATTTTTATACATCAACAGAAGGTTTTCATCAGGCTGAACAACTTTTGCTAAGACGTCATTCCTGTATGTGTTATAGTGTAGCTGGGCTCTTGAAGTTCCACATCAGGTGTTCCAGATCTTCAATTTTTATATATCAACAGAAGGTTTTCATCAGGCTGAACAACTCTTGCTAAGACGTCATTCCTGTATATGTTATAGTGTAGCTGGGCTCTTGAAGTTCCACATCAGGTGTAACAGATCTTTAATTTTTATACATCAACAGAAGGTTTTCATCAGGCTGAACAACTCTTGCTAAGACGTCATTCCTGTATATGTTATAGTGTAGCTGGGCTCTTGAAGTTCCACATCAGGTGTTCCAGATCTTCAATTTTTATACATCAACAGAAGGTTTTCATCAGGCTGAATAACTTTTGCTAAGACGTCATTCCTGTATAATATGTTATAGTGTAGCTGGGCTCTTGAAGTTCCACATCAGGTGTTCCAGATCTTCAATTTTTATACATCAACAGAAGGTGCTCATCAGGCTGAACAACTCTTGCTAAGACGTCATTCCTGTATATGTTATAGTGTAGCTGGGCTCTTGAAGTTCCATATCAGGTGTCCAGTATCTTCAATTTTATTCTCTCAGCAGAAAATGCTCATCACGTCGAACAATTTTTGCTATGGCATCATTTTTGTATCTCTTATAGTTTAGCAGGTCTGTTGCAGTTCTGCATCAGGTGTTCAAGTTTCCAAGATAAATTATAGCCTATATGTTAATCGAACTTAATACCTATACAACAAAAAAAAAATCATTCAAATCCGTCCAGTAGTTCCGAAGATTAGCGTGCACAAACACACAGACAAACAGACAAACAGATAAACAGACAAACAGACAAAAAAAAAATTAATTTCAGTTTCGGGTTCGGCATCGATAAATTAACAACCCCTGCTACTTTTTTTTTGTATATTTCCATTGTACAGACACCACTTTTCTACAAATTTATTATAAGTATAGATAGATATAGATATAGATGTTACGAATATTCGCTCATTTTTCTATATTCGCATTCGTATTATTTGCAAGAACTCATGCGGATTTTTTTGTGAATATTTTTAGACAGTATACAGACACCAGCATGGTCCTCGTATGATTTGAAAAATAAATACATATAATGACTGGATTTCAAAAGATTCTCGTAAGTGACCTCTGACTTTGTTTTGGCTATTTCTAGTTAGAGTAATCTGATACGAAACACTTCATCTAGCTTTAAAAAATATTGTTTGACTTGGAAAATAAGTATAGGTATATGATTTTTCACCCCCGGAAAAGAGTATCAGTTTTCGATGATGACTTAAGCCCTAAAACCCGAACAAAACCGAGTGTAATACCTAGTGTAGAATTTCCATACGTTTCCAACGATAGCATTATTATAAGGTCACAGTTTTATCAGTACATAAATGCTTTTTATGACTCACAATGTTAATAATATGAAATATTGGATCGTTCGACGCACTTATTGAGGTTGCTGCACTTTTCATATACCTACGGATAAATAATAAGCCCATTATTATTCCTTATTGAATTGTATTTACCGAAAGTAATTGGTAAAGTGCGTCGTATGCTTTTTACCCTTTTATTTTTATTGCTAGCTTTTGCCTGTGGTCTATCTACCTCGAAAATTATTTTATGGGATGTTTTTTTTTAAATACTAAATCTAGATTATAAATGATATCTGTGTACCAAATTTCATGTAAATCCCTTCAGTAGTTTTTGGGTGAAACAGTAACAAACATCCAAACGTACATCCTTACAAAATAAGAGAAGTTTTGAGTTTGTTCTTGACCTCAATCTAACCCATTACCCAGTAACAAAAACGAGACCTAAGAAGGAGCCATCGGGTAGCGGGACTATCTTAAAGGTAATCATTACCCAGACTGTAAAGGGTTATTGAAGGAACATCGTGGATTTTACTCAGTACAAGTCTGATAGTCCCTCACGTCCCGCCTTGGCCGGGAGGACTCATTATTTTAATGATTATTTCTTTCTTTTACGTGTGAGGATGTGGTCACCCTCTGCTATCAGAGTTAATTAAGCCGCCTCTGGGAACAACACAGGTCTCTGACATGGCTTTGGACTTATAGATTTATTGTAACATATAAGTCGTCGAGGTTTCTTCGCGATGTTTTCCGTCACCGATGTCAGTGACATCCAAGGTAAACTTAGAAAGTACGACAATATTATGACTTAAAAAAGACACATTTTGATCCAACATCTGTTTTTGAACATAATTTAAAATTTGTTCATTTAGACGACCAAAACAAAAAGATTAAGCGGTCTTGGTCATCTCCTAAATATCCTTCATCACAATATTTTAGATAACAAAGCATTTAACACGTTCGTTGCATTACGAGATCTATCAGATCTCTTGCAGGACTTTTGTATTGTGCGTTGAACATAATCGTGTTGTTTCACTCCTTGCGGGAGGATCTAAAGTGTAAAGTTCTTTAGGTATGAGTATGACAAATATACATATTTGCTTCCTACTTAAAGCTGAATTCAAGGACATTAAAAAAGAAATTAGAGATGGATTAGGTCCCTAACGCACAGTACTGTAATTATTTTCATTCCTTGCGTTAGGAGATATGTCGGTACTCGTGGAATCGTACGCCTCGTAGACGCAAGAGAGGGAAGGTGGGCGGCGCGGGCGCTGCGTGACTCGTTTTAGTGTTGTCCTAGCATCGACGTTGGAGGTCACGCGCACGTTTGCAAAATAACACTCGCGTACGTGTACTCCTACGTGTTGATTATCATTTTTGTTATACAATGAGTGCTTTTTAAAGAAAAAAGTGTAAAAAATCTATTTATTTTGGTGAGATTTCTAACAAATATCAACGCCGGATTATACTGCTGCATCGTCCAGTAAAATAAAATTTTTGGAAAATGTTCAAATTTGCCCCCCATTGGCTAATAATGACAGTAATTCTGATTATGAAATATTTGACGCACCTAAAAAGAAAAAGAAACTTTTTCAATCGACAACTGAGATATTATTTTATTCCCATCACTACTTACTACGCATATTGAACTATCTTCGGTTGCGGTACGAGATACAATCGATATCATATTTTTTTTTGGTATTTGTAGTTTATTCAAATGTCATAACTGCGTGCGAACCTAGCAAAATATAAAGCAATAGGCTATCTTTCACCCACAAAAACTTCAAAATATATTTGATTGTTTTTTTGGAAGATATAAATTATTTTCAAAACTGTATCTTTAGGAGACTGATTAGGTCTCACACGCACCAAAAGGTAGGTTAGTTTGGAGATCTTTTAGGTCTCCAAAGCACCAGCTGAAAGTTCTTTGAAAGTGATGGCGCAGGGAACGTGTTAACCTGGTTGAGGTACCAGGCAAACATAAACGAAGGTAAGAAATAGCCAACCAGCAATGTCTACGTTTAACGTGCTCACCAAGTTTACAGTTTAATGTGAAGTAATTTCAAGTGTGTTAACTTTGTAATTGATAGACATTGCATCACCTGTGATCTTTGAATCTCAAAACCTATCGTCATTATGAGGCCTCTCGCCCTATGTAGAGTGGATTAGGGATTGTCGGACTCTTACTGTATAAAATCTACCGTATTCCTTCAATTGCCCTTTTCATTCTAGGGTCACGGTTAACTGTGTAGGCAGTCTTAGTCTTACTACTAGATCGCTTGGTACTATCACAGGTAGTAGTTTTTTTACTCGAGATAGTACAACGGGTAGTACCACGGGCAATAAACGCTGATAACGTATAGTCACGAGCAATAGTATGTGTATACACTAAGCAGTATTCAAAAGCGATGTCCTGCTACCATATTGATTAAACTTTTGCCTTTTCATTAGACTTCTATTTTGGAAGCCATGCCATTACGAAATATAGGTCTTATTTCAAAGTGGAAACCAGTATTTAACGAGTAAATTGCGTTTGAATTTTGTTAAGTGTTTACATGATAATTTGCTCGTGACTGTACCTATATGCAAAATTTGATGACGAATAAATATTTATTTAAATACCTATCGAATGTTTCATTAAAATAAGCCGATGAGTTTCTGAGCTGTTGACAAACATACAGACACACACCGGAATTCCGTATGTTTAGTCATTGTAATTACTAATTTTATTGTTGATTCACTTCCTCACTTGTTTATAATTAGTTAATTAAATGATTTAATATGTTAATTGGGATAAGAATAGACCTCTCGTCTTTTAATATGTGATGTGACTTCGGAAGGGTCCTTACGTATTCATTTGAATCAGCCTGTAAAGTCCGCACTATTACAAAAATCCTACGGAAAATTCGTTGGACCTACTACATTTTTTAATACAATTTGATGTAATGACATAGACACTACTGCGCTGCTTATAAGTACTTAACCTAACTGAAAGAATTCAACAAGGACCAAGGAGTCTTTAAGTCTCATGATTTTCTATTCTGTACTTATTATCCCAAAGTTGGGCAAACACCTTTATCCAACTGTATTAATCTCAATTTTTCTACTCTGCTTATTTGACACCTATTAAAAAACTGGAGACAGTCATGTACACTGTACAGTATGATGTTTCTGGTAAAGAAGATCTAAGATTGTGTAAGTTTACCTTTTTTGTGGGGTGTAAAATCATCAAAATTTAAGTCATTTAATGATTTAATGACCTTCTGCCTTGGCTCACCTGGAAGGGACGGTCAAACTTGACTGGCTAAAAACTACCCTGCTCCTTAAGTTATTCTTTGCGTTTCAAAGCAGGCCTCGAAAGACAGACTCAAGTTGCATGGTTAGCTGTTTTTTTGACACAACACTAAAGTCAAAGAAGACAATTGAAAAATAGAAAAAGACCACTGTATTCCCTGATAGCTACAACCTTGGGGTCTTCAAGTTAAGAGTGAACAGGTTACTTCTAGGCAAGCGTGCTTCAACGTCGACCACCATCTTCGTTTACCATCATTCGAGATAGTGGTCAAATGCCAACTAAATAAAATAAAAAATAAAGGACATCGGCAATTCCGAACCCGAAAAGATACAACGTCGAACTTAAATACAAATCAAAAAAAGATATTTACTATAGTACTAGAGAACTTGTCTGTCTGGGTATGACGTACCGAATCGGGGCGACAACCTTTCAATGGAAAACAACGCTCCGACATTTTATCACTAGTTAGTTTAATACTTATTTTTATCATTATTTTGCTACCATTATCTTATAGTTTGTGCGTTTACTTCTGGGTAGTAAATATTAGTCAATACTATGTAGGTATACGGTAGGCGGAGCAGTGGTGGCCCAGTGGTATCGGCCCCGACTTACGAGTTGTAAGTCGTGGGTTCGAATCCAGGCAGGCGCATTACTTTGTGTAATTTATTTCATCACCACTGCTCTCAAAACGGTGAAGGAAAACATCGTGAGGAAACCGGCATGTCCTAGAACCAAAAATTCGAAGACATGTGACATCCACCAATCCGCACTGGGCCCGCGTGGTGGATTATGGCCCACCCCCTCTCACAGAGAGGAGGCCTGTGTCCCAGCAGTGGGAATATTTATAGGCTGATGATGATGATGATGTAGGTAGGAATGGAATGTTCAAGTTTATGTGAAGTGAATCAGGAAGTCCTACCTTAAGGTGATGAAATTAGGTCTCATTTTTTGTTTCAGTATGTGAAGTGGATATTGCTCTACTAAGCAAAGTCTAGAAAAAGAATGAAGACATTGAAAAAGAAGCTATCATTATTCGTTATAAACAGAATAGGAATGCTATTTAAAAAACTAGGAATTTCACCTGTATCATGGGTACTTTCACAAACATAGAAACTTTTAACATCTAGCAGGACTCGAACCTACGTCCTTCGCTTAACCAACTAGGCTATCGCAGTTCTGCTCGAGGAGATCGAAACTTTCATTCCATATTTAAACTTCATGTCAACAACGTCTTTTGGCAAGATGACATTTATAATAAAAGTTTATTAATACATTCGCCATAAAGTAGTACTGTCCACGTTTAAAAAGACCACTTCTCAAGATTTCAATACACCAAGCCACAAAATTAGAAAAAAATATATACAGTAGGCACTTAGTTTTCTTGCATCTATCTATGTGTAAAAATACAAGCTTTTAAAACTTACTACCCCTCTAAACAGCTTTAAACATCCATAGACTACAGCAAATCTACCAGATATTCCCGCCTAAACGAACCACAGAACAATAACCTCAAAATTCGAAACAATACACCGAAAAATATGACAAGAAGTATTAGCAACAAGAGCGGGGAGGCTAGATCGATACCGGTCGAGTGGACGATTCGACGTCGACCTATAAAACTGCTAAGATGCTGGGGTGAGATCGCCTGGGGTGGCTGTTTGAGATCAGCTAAGATTTGGATGAGATGGGGATTAAGTACTTTTTAAGGTGTCGATTTGTGGAGCTGATTGATGTCAAAAACTTGGCAAGTAATTTTGATCATTAGTTTGAATTATCGTAGACGTTAAACGGTTGCCTGAAGTTTCGCTCCCTCCTTCATAGCCTATAACCGTCTCAAGGATCAAATCAATCTCTGTACCAAAGTTCATCAAAATGGGCTTAGCCGTTTTGACATGATTTCGGAACATACATACACACATTACACACTTTCGTATTTGTTATTATAATTGTCTTCAATTCTTTTAAATGGTTAATTTTCGTATCTATGTTCATATTGACTGTAACTTACAATAATGTCTTTACTTCAATGGCAACCTTGATAAGGAGGAAGTTGTCTACCTTCAAAGTCTCTTTTCAAGAAGTTTTTTTTAATTTTGTATCATGCTGTGACTGTGTAATTTAATCTTAAGACCAAATTATAGCACAAAAAAGATAATTCTCGAATGCGTGAACATTAATAAATAAATATAATGGTTAAACTTTTCCAATTTCTAATAGTCTTCCCAAATTCTAATACCGCATCCATACAGATTTCCCTCCCTAATCCGCGCGTATCTTGAGGGTCAAAGATCCCGAGCGTGTCTGTACTTTTTAGACAGTAGACAATGTAGACAGGCTATTTGTTAGGTTGGTAGTTCGGACAGTACGCTACCGTGGGGTAGGGTATGGTTGGACGATGAATTTTGGCCGTCTGAGACGTATGTGGGAATCTTTATGTGAGTTTTCGTATGTGTGAATGGAAAATTATATTTGGGGAAATGTTTTCTTTGTTCTTTTAGACATTCGATAGAGAAGTGACTGAGTTATGTAAAGTCGAAAAGGTAGTTCCAACATGATAGAATTAGGTGTTAAACTAACAAACATAAATGTGAGCCGCAGTGGTAGCCCAAAGTAAGGCTGTTCATATTCAAAACCTAGTTTAAGATTTAGTTACCTCCGTCACACATTTTTCTTCAAGCAAGTCAAAAACTCCCGCCAAATACCATAGTGACATACCAAACTGACAGATAGGCGCTAATGGCGGCCAAATTGAGGCTGGCACCAGGCCAGGGGCTGTCAACGAGAGTGAAATGTTGCCACATGAGATAAACTTTGCTCCCAGGATGCTGGCGAATACTTTCTCTTGTCTATGGGTTTGTGGAACAGGTTATATTATTCTGCCCCTATCTCCCGGAGTTAGTTTTGGGACAAAATGCCTCAGGGTTAATTCGTACTTGTGCAGAGTCGAAGCAAGAGATAATTGAGAGAAAATCATGGTTAGATCTAGACATATTCTGTCATAGAAAAATTCTGTCGACTTTGCGATATCTTTTTTGTTGTGGATTTTACACTATACTTTTTTTTTTATACAGGGAAGAAGGATGGTACTGTCAGAATTGACTAATAGAATGTGGTGTATACAATAGAAGTACACGCTATACTAAATTGCCATTCCACCGATTCGCACTAAGCGCTTTTAGTCTTCCTTCATAATTCGCACAGCAAAATAATGGAACTCACTTTCTGCGGTGTTCCCGAAAGCATACAACCCGAATCTCTTCAAAGTTAGAGTGAACAGGCTTCTTCTGGGTAAGCTCACTTCATCGTAGAGTTTGTCTCAGTCACCTTTGACCTGGACTAGAGTCAAGTGCAGCAAACCCATGTCAAATATAAATGTAGGTTTCTAGGTATTGCCATTCATAAAAGCTTACCTTGTAAATTATTATTTATTTTTATCTTTTTATGAGGAAGGGCTGAAAAGCATTTTAATGAATAAATATTTAAGTCTATTTCCAATAAAGTTCTAAAGCACCATTGAAAGGTTTCACGTTTAATTTCCTGTCCTATTAGTTATTTAAATTGGAAAGTAAGACTTCAGTTCTATTTTTGATTCTGTTTGTGTTTGTAATGTACTCTTTAGTACAAAAAATACTGAACGGATTTAGATGAGATGGCACACAAATGGTACATGAATATCTACTGTTATACCAGTATGATGTTCCTGTGGGATACATATCGAACTTCAGCGAGCAAAGTCTCGGATGTAAGCTACTTAATTTATTAAACGAAATTGATTCTCGAGTTTGTATACCTAGATAATATGATGTTCTAGTCTAAAAATTAAGGCAAGATACAGGCATGGCACAGAGCGTAAACTTATGTTTCCATTTGTCAATTTTTCTGTAAAAAGTACTAGCGGCCCCCGACGTGATTCGTTACTAACAAAATAATCCGCCGTTTATTAAATTCATTTGTTACAAAAATGTGATAAATTAAGAACCGCTCGTCCAATTTTGTGCAAACTTCACATAAACCATCTACAAAACAGTCCCAACAAAGTCTAAACATTTGGTTTGGATAGGTGAGCCCGTTCTAGAGTTATAAAATTACAACGAAGTGACATTGATTTTTATATATTACTAGCTGACCCCGCAAACGTTGTTTTGGCATATTATTTAAAAAAAAAATAGATAGTAGCCGATTCTCAGACCTACTGAATATGCATACCAAATTTCATAAAAATAGGTCAAGCCGTTTCAGAGGAGTACGGTAACTAACATTGTGACACGGAAATTTTATATACAACATGTAACATATTAATTTTATATACAACATGTAACATGTTGTATAAGATATTGATGATGATGTTTACTGATTTTGACAGTATTTAATAAAACGTAGTCTTCACACTTTTATCCCAACATTCCAATATTGTATCTGAAGAGCTTGTGGCTAAATAAAAACAGCCGCACAGGCCGATCTTTTGGGTTAAACCGCGCTTGCCGAGGTTGGTCTGTAGATGGCTGACCATCTGTCATAGCGAGTTTCCTCCGTGTCTCGGAAAGCACTCATTAAGGCCGTTGTTCCCGGCTGTCACTTGTAAGCTATAAGTCTGATAACCAGTCTTACCATCGGGTATCTTATTGCCCAGTTACTGGTTTGTGGAGGTCCAATAGGCAGTCGCTCCATGTAAAATGCTGATATTCAGCTGTATCTGGTTCAACCGGAAGCCGACCCCAATATAGTTGGGAAAAGGCTAGGCAGATGATGATTCCAATATTGTCTATCTTTACAGGTATCACTTCTTCTCCTACTTACTCCCAATTAAATAACTTAGTAGCATACAGACAGTAGCTAATGAGTACAAATTAGTCTCTGGCATCACGCCACGGATGCTGGGCGAGAGTGAAATCTTAAACTAGTTGTTGTAGTTCAAAGTCGAGGCTCGGTTTATTGAAGGAAAAATCCTACTAATATATTAAAAGTGAAAGTTTGTTTGGATGAATGTTTGTTCCTCTTTAACGCTAAAACCACTAAACGGATTTGGTTGAAATTCGGTACACAGATAGTTTATAACCTAGATTAACACATAGAATAGTTTTTATCCCGATTTTATGTTCCCACGGGATGATTTTGAAGCTGTAGCGAGTGAAACTGCTGGCAACAGCTATAGTGATATCTAAATATACAGAAGCCAGCACATCAAGCTACCACAATCTGTCAGATTTATTTAATAGAATTTCAACCTTATCACAAGACTGGAAGGTTACTGTTTGATTGGTAAAATCTGACAGATTCGGGTAGGTTGACCTGCTGGCGTCTGTACTAGATTTAAGTAGTAATGTGGAGGTTGGTTAAGAAATGAACAATGTTTTTCAAAAAATACTGAACGGATTTTGAAGAAACACAGATTGAATATGAATAGAATTGTCCAACTGGGTGTGGATGACTAAATCCGAAACTATAAGGAATTTCAAAAACCGCTGAAAGGAGTCTCAAGTCCATTTAAAATAACGAAAACTAAAACTGTACCGCACGCAAAATACGCGCATATGACGTGAAGTTGCGGATACCGGCCCCTTATACAATACAATACAACTAAAACCGTATCATTGTATTATTTTTAAATCTATATATCTGCATAGGAATCGGACGCGTTGATTTAAAATCGGTAGGTTGATGAAGAAATGAAAAAAAAATTCGGTCTCGAAAGATGACTAAGGGAAGATTAAAACTGGTTGTGGAACTCTCTGGAGAACTGGGTAGTTTTTAATTATAGTAAGAATCTGATAGTCCCTTCCATTCTACTTATGGTGGAAGGACTCATTTGATGATTTTTTCACCTTATAAAAGGGAAGATTGAAACTGTTTCGTTTAGTGAACTAAAGCCAAATTATCATTCGACAGAAAAAAAGAACAAATAAATTCAATTCTTTTCCTTATTTATTTTCGGTAGGTTTTGAAATTGGAAAATTCGAACTTACAAAATAATGAGTTGTCAAGCGATAAACATGATACTCATCTTCAAAGTTGGAACATTAGACACAATGACATGAAGAACAAAAAATTTGGAATTTTCGTGAAAATGCTTTTGTGATTGTAGGCTCATATTTATGTCGTTTATTTTATTGAAATACACACACTAATCTAAGAAAATCCTTGTTCACATTTTTTTTTTTTTTTTTTTTTTTTTAGGTGGTAAAATCATCAAATGAGTTCTCCCGCCCTGGGTGGGGCGGAAGGGACTGTCAGACTCTTACTGACTAAAATCCACCCGTGTTCCTTCCTATACCCTTTACGTTCCGGGGCCACGGTAACCTGGGTTAAGAAAAAACCCGCGACCCCAGCAGGCATTTGGCGCGAAACACGACGCGCTACCGACCCGGGCTTGGTCCTTGGTCGGACGGCGAGCTACCCATAACTCACCGTCCGCAAGCCCGCTCCACCGCTGTGCCCTCTGCTAATCAGAGGGACACGCGTTGGAGCGTCCACACGACAGGCTATTCGCATACGGGCAAAGAGACCCCTTAGGCACACAGTGCCTAAGGAAGAGTTTTTGCCCGCATCCCAGGGTGCACCGGCCCGAAAAACTGGTCTTCCCCCCGGACGTATCCGAGAGGGAACTCCAGTCCACGGGCGCACGTGGAGGTTTCCTGTCATAGCACCCCATCCTTGTTCACATAATATAAGTTGAGCACGTGCAAACCATATGAGCTAAGCACGTGTTTACCACGCTACTATGACGTCACAAACACAACGTCTAGTCCACAAGACATGCATATCGCACAGTGTGGGCGTAAAAAACACAACTGATTGCACTTTTTGCTGCCAGTATTTATGTTGTGTGTTTTTGACAGATTAGGCTGAATGGATGATTGTCTTGGCTTTTGTTTTCTTTTTGTCTATGCTTTTACTTTTTTAAATCATAAACTAGCTGATGATAATGCACTTTTAGGAATTGATATACGAAGACACGAAGGTATTTGTGTCAATAACTGTGCTTAGACCCTGTTTATGTTGAATCTGACATTGTAACGGTTTTATCAAACAAATAATAGAGCTTTCGTGCTTACGTATAGGTAAAGTACTCATAAAAAATAGCAGTTATGTATCAGGACATTCACGAGTACCTACCTAATGCAAAATAATCATCGTAATTAAATTTTAAATATTATAAAACCATGCATACTCAAATAGTTAAAAATAAATATTACATACTCTACACCAGACTAAAAATAAAAACTAACTGGCCAGTATTGTTGTAGTTTTCCTCATTCAAAAACAGAATTCAACACAGTCATTCAAAAATTTCGAACAACCGAAACTAAAAGCCAGTAACACACTATCAACACCAAAACTAACATTGAACAAAAAAAAAACAAAAACCATTTTCCACGTACAGATAAAACGCCACGAAAGCTCTATTAAAAAGCAAAGTTAATCCACAATACTATCTGTAAACAAATAGTGGCACCGCCATTTTGGTGTGCGGAAAAAAAACATTTTAGAAGGCGGAACTACGCTGGGTTTTTGTTAAAATTCCGAAGTGCGTCGGTTGGGAGGCCCAATGGCGCGAGCGGGCGGGGCCTCTCGATTCCGGTGACTTTCGACAATGACCTGTTTTTGTGTTCGATGATTCTTGCTAGATGCGATATTCTCTTGTTTCGCTTTTGTTTTATTTTTGGCGTCGGGTTGCGTTAGTGTGGTTCGTACTGGCTGTTTTTCGGAGAAGTCGTGTTCGATTTTTGAAGTTCGAATACGGTTGATAAAATAAGTTAAATATGATTTGCAATGGGTGCGGTCTTAATAATGATAGATATGCTTCTATACTCCAAATATTAGTACTTAAATAAAATGAAAAATGACAATTTAAATCCAGTTTGAGTTCATACAAAGAAAAATATTTCTTAATAAACGTTTCTTAATTATATAATTATTTAAAATAAATGTGAGATTGGAAACCGACAGGTAATTAGGGCAATTACACACCGTTGTAAAATTACTAACAAGAACTAGCAGTAGGAAGTCATTAGATATGCTTTTACTTTTGAGTTTCACCGACTTTTAGATTTGAATCAATCAAAATTTTATTATTTAGGTAACTATTTCCTAATTTCTTGAAGCAAAGGAATAAATATTTTTCAAAGTAAGTACTAACATATATTTTTGTTCTTCTTTCAAGTCTACAATTAAATATTACTTAAACAGAATAAAACATCAGAAAAAAGGTACAATAGATTCCAATTATGAAATCAAACAAATGTATTTCACAGAAAAAACCCACTAATTGTTTTAAAGAAAATAACCTACATTGCTTTTCCTTGATTTAATAAAATTTAAACCATTTGAATGCAGAACAAAACAAATGGAACGAAGAATTTATAGATACTTATTACATTTTGAATTAAGACCATTCAAACAATGGACCGGTTTCGTTGAGAAATCCTTTGAGTGTTTTATTAAATTACTTGTTATTCTTCTTCTCTGAAATTATTTGTAGCAAATTGTGTGAAAGCTTGCTTACCTACTTGTAAATACGGAATAATATTGGAAATCAGAAATATTAATAAATTAGATATTTTAATATACTTTTTACAAGCACTTTAGCAATAGGCTGTTTACCTCTATACATTTTTAGTACATGCACTAGACAGACATGGCCCGCGCAAAATCATATCAAATTATCATCAATTTTTTTGCTCAACTATTTTTTACCTAAAAGTTAAAAATAAAAGAACTGCTTAGCTCACAGCACTCTGCTTACCCCCAACAATTTATAACACCACGTCACTGCGTATCTCAGCAGGACAGTAAAGCGTGACGCACACCAAAGCTCTTACTTTAATTGGATGGCTAAAGGCGCGGCCGAGTGACGGTCATACTAGTTTCGGTGTATTTTTATCGAAAAGCAACTCAATTTTAAGTACGTTTAAAGTCTGATGTCGCTTGTCCACTTTAAGTTAGCGTGCATTTTTAATAACAAAATTTAAATTAAAATAAAAAAATTAAAAATGTAGCGCAGTATTTTTGGCATTACGATTATCAACGTGCAATAGTGCTATCGGCCTCGACTTACGAGTTGCAGGTCGTGGGTTCGAACCCAGCCAGGCGATTACTTTTTGTAATATATTTCATCACCACTGCTCTTAAAACGGTGAAGGAAAACATCGTGAGGAAACCGGTATGTCCTAGAACCAAAAATTTGAAGACATGTGACTCTACCAACCCGCACTGGTCCCGCGTGATGGATTATGGCCCACTCCCTCTCACGGAGAAGAGGCCTGTGTCCCAGCAGTGGGAACATTTTTTATAATTTGATGATGATGATGATAATTCTTGACTCTAAAATAAAAAGTGCAGTGAAGTGTTTTGAGGTTAAATAACATTTTAAATTAATACATTTAAACTAGTTACAGTAAATGATTGAAAAACCCTGCTGTATTTTGTATGCAATATAATGAAAATACATCCAATAAGTTATCGACAGGCAAAAATATGTGCATATTGCTATTCACCTGTTAAAATTATTTATTTTTGGAAACTATTTCATTTGCCATTATAAAAACTCTATAAATAAAATTTTCCTGTTTCATTTTACCTAGATGCTAAATTTACCTGAATTTGGCTCTATATTTTACCTGATATTGTGTTCATTTTCAGTTTACTGGATAGACAAAATAAACATGCGTAATTATAAAGATATAAAGTTAGAATTTATTCAAATATTAAAAGCGATTTATGAAAGAAAAACTATTGTGAAGACATTGAGGAAAGAGAACACCTTAACAACATATTTATTTATTTTTTGTAAAAAAAACATACGAATTAACTGAGGCTTATTTTTTTAAGGCGGTTAAAATTTAAAAAAGTACCCTAGTGTTTTTATTATTAAAATTGAAGCGATACTGTTAAACAAAAAAAAAAAAAAAAAAATAAAGATAAAAAGTTATCTGACTATTGAAAAATCAGCCCTAAGCCCTATAAATACTCTTATTAATATGAATAAATTATCCTTAACATCAAATACAGAGTCTAAAGTACTTTTTGCATCAAATTGCAGCAAGATATTTATGTGTTAACATAATAATAATGTTAGCAAGGTTTTCCTGTTGTCGACTTGGTGCATTGTAATTTTCTAATTAATATTATATTTTGTTTAACCTATTTTGATAATGTTTTAATACTTGTATTTCGTTGCATTTGTGTTTGTTTCTGAGATATTATTTAATTAGTATTGCAGTAAGTACCTACTTATTTAACATTTATACTTACACTAGCTGACCCCGCAAACGTTGTTTTGCCATATAAATTTAAAAAACAAATAGATAGTAGCCGATTCTCAGACCTACTAAATACGCATATAAAATTTGGTAAAAATCGGTAGAGCCGTTTCGGAGGAGTACGCGGTAATTAACATTGTGACACGGAAATTTTATAATAAGATAAGATATTTGAAACAAAACTCCACAGTAGTAGAATATTTTATTTCCTTAGATTACAATGATAAGAGGTTACGTCAAAAATTAAATAAGACATTTAATTATAAAATTATAGCACAAACATTAACTTGCATACAAACTACATTTCTTAACTATTAAAAATACACAAAAATTTAATAAAATGACCGCTGGATTCAGGGTCTCTACAGACTAAATGAAAAACCTTAAATATAAAGAAATACACCGGCCCTACCTCAAAAAATTATGTAGTCCTCAAAGTAGTTAAACCCACACATATAACAGTAATTTTCGTGATGTCTGAATCAGATATGATGACAACATTGAAAGGATCCACTTTATACGTATTTTTCTTGTCAGAGCATTAGTTCCCAACCAGTGCACAATGGCTGTCAAGTGTACACTTTGGTCTTCAAAGGGTAATTTGTAAATTCAAAACTTTTTAAATTGCAAAAAAAAAACTACAAACTCATGCATTGATGTAAGTTGAATTTAAATTTTCTTCAAAAAAGTATTGTGTTTTTCTCGTAGAAATGATAGTATTTACAATTATTATTACACATTATTACTACCAATTAATTAAATATTAAAAAATACTATTGAACGAAACGACTACTACTCCTAATAAACACATTCGCAAAGAAATAACACATTCACCTCTAAACGGATCGCATGATGAGAAGACTCTCTGGAGCCCTTATCAGCTATAACTTGGACCATTTTTATTACATTTAAAAATATTTTGTAAAAATTTAAAATAATTTAAAATCGTTCCCCTTAAAGTAAAGGTTGAGACACGCTGTTACACAGATCTTCAGATTGATAAGTCGTGATTGAATCGTGCGTGTCCCGTGACCTACAAACGGTGTTATTATCACACCTACGTGTCTGCTTACTCCCACTTCAGTGAATTCACAAGTCTGAATAATTGGCGTAGTAGAGTATTGAAGTTGTCGCATGTCGTAGTTTTTTTTTCACTTCTCTATCCCAGCCCGGAGACTACATTTCTGAACGATTGATGGCAATAAGCTCGCCTTAGTAATTTCACAACTTGTTTAAAAGTTATTTTCTTTTTTTTGATAGGTTTAATTTTTTCTGTGACACTTTTTTTTTCTATAATGTTAGTTTTTTTCCTATGTTTAATCTAATAAGCTCATGTTTAAATAATGGCTTCTCAATTCTGTGAGAATGCACTTACCTTTTTCGCACAGTATCGGTATCTAGATCCCTTGATTCCCGGGTCGACGGAGCGTTGTGTCCCACGCGCGCCTCAAAGAGCGTCAGCATAATGACGGGGCCAAAGCCTGCCGGGGTCGCGGGATTATTTCCTTACCGTGACCCCGGAACATAAAGGGCTATTGAAGGACACCGTGGATTTTAGTCAGTAGAAGTCTGACAGTCCCTCCCGCCCTGCCCGGGGTGGGAGGACTCATTTGAAAAAAGATCCCTTGATTGGTATATCTTAGAACTTATCTGAGCTATATTTGTTAACAAATCTAAATGTATATTCTTATGCTTATGTGCTTATAATTATGTAAATACTTACAATACGCGAAAGATATACCATAATTAACTGAGACACAGGCCGAATCTCTAAGAGAGGTAGTGGGTCATAATCCACATTATATATAGGCCCAGGGAAACATAAATATTCCTAGACTTTGACAGGTGTGGGCCAAAATCCACCACGCATACAGTTTGAAATTTGAAAATACATGCCTGCACTCTGTAAGAGGGTGTGGGCCAGAATCGACGATGTGGTATCATAATAAATAAATATTAATTTTCATGCTGTTAACCTCACAGGCTTTCTCTCTGTGTAAAGAAATGCGCCGCAATCGGCCAAAAAGTTCTGGAAATATAAAATTGTTTAATTTAAACGTTATCACTACTATCACAACATACTAGCTACCTTTTACCAGTGTCGTGATTGAATCGCACGCGTCCCGTGACCCATAAACGTATATTTGAACACTAGCGCCGCGCCCATGCATTACTATGTGAACTAGCCCTTATTTGCGGGCGATGTTTGCACTCGGTGTGCGCACGACTTTATCCTAATTGACGTTTAGCTAGATTGTTGTGGTTTTAGTACCGTTTTGTTGGTTTTAGAGTTTACATTTGGTCGAATTGGAGGGTAGATTTAAAGGTAAGAATGTAAAGCTGCAGTGCAGTGTTCTGCTATTTATGTTAAAGGGTGTTTTTTGTGTAAAAAACTCGTTTTTGTAAAGAAGGAGGAGGAAATAGCAAACAGAGTATTTTTTTTCAAATAATAAGTTGATATTTCTTTATAGTTCTTGAGAGTTTCCATTACAAGTCCTAGTGCGACGGAAGGTACGCTTTATGGGACACAATGTATTGGCAATAAATCATCAGTGAATGTATGGCGTTTATATTACATGAAATTTAATAGGAGCCAAATTGATTCAAATACAAAGCAATCAAAATAAAATCGCAAACTAGTTGGTAACACTTTCAGAAACAAAAGTGAACTACGTTAAACTTATAAAGCACTAATTTAATTTGATAAAAAATTAAGAATACAAAATTAAAAAGTTACTTTTTAATTATTAGTTTTAGTTTTAATTTAGTCATTTTTGTAATTTTTTTACTAGTTTTTGAATGTAGTAAGTTTGAAAGTTTATTTAAATTACTTACCTAAATAAAAGAAAATAAAAGTACAAACACTACTCTAAAATAAAATGAATAAAGGCAAGGCTTTAAAATACATACACTTACGCATAAAAGAAGATATTATACATAATTTTCCCAACAACTTTTTCTACAAAATGAAAACGATTTGCCGAAGTAAAAAGCGCGGGCAATCAGTACCGCAATTTGGTCGACATTGTAGACTTCTAATGACAAAATTAAGAGGCAGCCGCGCCCGCACCGAGCACGCAACGCAACGATAAAGCGATGCACACATCGTCGATGCGAGTTGCGGGTTGCGGCACGCATCGCACGCTAAATTACATTTAAAAGTAGGCCTATTTTGAAATTTATCTTTGAATTTGATCTAGCATGGCTGGTTTAAAATTAATCACTTTGTAAATGTAGATAATAACGTAGGTACAGTTTTCTTTTTGTGGAGTTGCAACATTTGTTTCTTAGCGTGTAATTGGCAATTTGAATTCATTGGGCCCAAAATTGGGCAACAAGTTAAGTCTTTTTTTTTTTTTTTTTTTTAGCGTGGTAAAATCATCAAATGAGTCCTCCGGCCCCGGGCAGGGCGGGAGGGACTGTCAGACTTCTACTGACTAAAATCCACGGTGTCCTTCAATAGCCTGTTACGTTCCGGGGTCACGGTAAGGAAATAATCCCGCGACCCTGGCAGGCTTTGGCCCTCTGAGAGGGGGGCCCCGTCATTATATGCTGACGCTCTTTGAGGCGCGCGTGGGACACAACGCGCCGTCGACCCGGGCATGGTCCTTGGTCGGGCAGCGAGTTGCCCTTTACTCGCTGCCCGCATGCCCGCGCCTACGGTGGCCGGAGATCATCCGCTGACGTCCGACGCCGCGGGCGCCTACCACTGCGGTTGGGGCGGAGGGAGGACGCTGTCCTCTCTCGCTCGCGGCCCGCCTCCTCCTTCACGAGCATTACTGCCTCGCAGAAGGAGCAGACCGCTTCCCACTCCGTCTCGCCCCGCAGCATGGCCGCAACCAATGCCGGGCGCGAGAGGTCTCCGCCTATCGCCGCCGTGAGGACACGTCGGTGCACCGCCCAAGCTGGGCAGTCTTGCACCGTATGCTCTACTGTGTCCTCCGGGCGATCTTCGCAGTGGTGGCACCCGGGCGTTTCCTCCTTCCCCATCAGGCACAGGCGAAACTTCCGTGTCCGGTGAGGACCTGCGTCATCCGATAGGTCAGGACGCCGTGACGTCTCTCCAGCCACTCCTCAAAGAGGGGTCTTACCGCCGCAATTGCGGCGTGCCCGAAGTTAAGAGTCTACGTAAAAAATAACTTTTAAAAAATATACGAAAAAAAAAATGTGATTTAGTTAATTTACAGAGATTGACAAGCTTTACAATTTCTGAACGTAAACCGGCGCTCAGTAAAGCGCACAATTTGACTTGACAGGTAATGGTTTAAAATTTCATTAATCATCTCGATGAAAGATGAATTCTCAAATAAACCAATGTAAAGATCCAACAAAATAACTAACAGGGTGTCGAGTCTGCTAATTATTAGTCAGAATGGCGCCACAATGGCGTTTCAATTGTAGTGCTTATTCGAACCATTTTTTACTGCTGGTTCGAATAAGCACTACAATTGAAACGCCATTATGGCGCCATAATGGCGTTTCAATTGTAGTGCTTATTCGAACCATTTTTTACTCCTGGTTCGAATAAGCACTACAATTGAAACGCCATTGTGGCGCCATTCTGACTAATAATTAGCAGACTCGACACCCAGGACAGTTCAACGCTCCTTTAAAAGTAACCATACAACTTACGACAATAATTTGCAAAAATTAAACCCTTTTTTATTTATACTCCATCAATATCCTCCTAACACAACCTACCTCAACACACACCGAGATGCGTAAGTGTGTGACGGTCCTAACGCACGCTTTTTTGCGTGCGTCCTACGTGTTAACGCACTCAAAAGCATCCGCGTTACGCACACAGACGAAAATTGTGTGCGGACGCGAAAAATGCGAGTTTGTAGATGTGTGAGTGCGTGCGGTGACACGCACACTGACGCAGGCGAAGGACACGCCGCGAGGGCAACGACCCCGCTTTTTTGCCACAGCGCGTATTCCACTACCGACTAAGAGCATTGGCCGTTGCACAATTTTTACTTTTTTTTCTTCTTTTTTTGAAACACCCGAAGATCGTTCACTCCGTCAGTTGATACTATGCTATTTTTATGCTCTGTGAGAATAGGGATATGATGTCAGTATTTATTTTTATTTTAAATATGTTACCGGTTTATGTATCCCGTTTGTTTTGATTGCCAGTATAATTAATGATTAAGATGGAGCCTGCCATTTTTGTTTTCATAAAATTGTATTTTCAAGTGTTGTTCGTTTATGGACACGTTTTTACGATAATATAATAATGTTGAAGTAATTTGAAGGGTTTCTGATGTCATTTTGGTTGGAATTTAAGTAATATGTATGAAAATAGGGCTGTCTATATTCTGGACAATAAAATAACCACTTCTGTAGTCAATTCAACATTAAAAACATACAGTCGAATGGATTTCTTTAAACATTTTACAATTTTAAATATCAAAAGGAGAAAAAAGTTGCCTGTGAGCATCGTAGCAGTCAATACGTCGGGCAATCGTCAGTCGCTGTCAATCCGTTGAATGTTCCATGACAAGTCATTCGAAGACGGCGAGTGTTTTGTCAACCCGTAACACAAGGTACTATGGTAGACACAAGATAAATGTATTCAAATTGAATCTCAAGACATGATGGATTTTTAATCACAAGTGTTAATGGTGACAAATTTTGATTTGATTGGACGTTGAATATTGTCCAATTTCTACTCTATAATTGAGTACTAAAGCATGATTTTGGAACGCAATTACTAAAATTGGACGCTGTAGGAGCTCAATATCAATCTAAAATGTTAAAATTAACCTTTAACTAAGCAATGACTCCTTAAGCAGTCGCCTAAACACTATTATTCAACTCCAGACAGTTGATTTGCAACCTGCATTGTATTAAGAGATAATTCTAAATCTGAATAAACTTGTACCTGTTACGAAGTTTCACATAAATAACTATCAAATTAACGCAGTATTTCGAAGGTCACAAAATTCAAATACACCTAAATCAGAGGCGAACTTAAATTACTTCAATGTTGCAAAGAGATGGTGATATACAGGACGTCTAGCTTCGTCTCTTTCTGCCGTCGAAGTAAGTTTAAAGATATTCTGCTCTAAAAGATGGTTGTAGACTCTCAGTACCTAGTTTCTACGCATCTAATACATTTCAAAACGCTTCCATATTTTAGTTTTAAATGCGTTTTATCACGCGCTAATGTCAACTAGGCTTTAATGGTCGAACGGATTGAAGCGGTTATATGCAGTTTTTTAGCGCCGTTATGTATCTGGATGACATTTGAGTATGGAATAAGAAATGGATAGGAATTATAGGTAACCGTTGAAGCAAAACGTTTTCATAATTTCGTTTAAACGAAGTTCTACGAATAAATGCTTTTGATCGTAACTTCATCAGTATCGGGAATTGGATTATTTTTAGTTGTAGCAAATTGGTAAAGTTATTTGCAATTTCATCCCTAGTTTGTTTATTTTAGCGGGAATGCTGTTTCGCGGAACGCTTGTTATATCATCCATCAATTATTTCTTGAAGGTTCTGAAATGTTCTTGGAATAAACATCTTTTAAAAGCTGTTTTTGTTTTATTAGCAAAGCAGAAAAAAATCACTTTAATAGAATGAACGAAAAAGTTCCCTAATCGCCTATTTCATAAACTAGTTATCTGTGAATTTGGGAGGTGTCTCTACCTACTGATTTATTTTTTACTTTTCGCAACCAGAACCAAGAAAAAAAATCTGGCATAAAGACGCCAACATCTTACATCCCGACAATATCACAAACGACGCTGTTGAACATTCGGCGCGGGGCCCACCCCAATTCCGTCCCTAACCTACCCCAAGCGGACGCACGGAACGTCTGTGTGCCCCAAACGCACACAACCAACTGAACACCTTGCGAATGACGACACGGCGAAATTCGAGTCACGACTTCTTTTTTCAAATTTTGATGTTTGTTCTTGTTTACAAATTTTGACAGCTGCGTTTTTTTTTTTCTTGCGTTGAGGAAGGTTATTTACAATGAGTTCTGTTATGTTATGTAATTGCTCGTGACATTGCGATCGCGAGGTTAAAAGCGTAATACGTAATCGTGTTATCATACTATACAATTAAATCACTACATTTTCTAGATGTTAGTCGTGTAATACAGTTACAGAAAACTAGCGGTTGCATAACGCCAAAAAACATGTCCTAAATTCTTGGTAGCTTACTAACGGTGAAGTTGTTGCTAAGTATGCGCTACCAAAATGCTTACATCAGCGTATTTGTATGCAGACGAAATAGGTCGTTTGCCTTGACGAATGTCAGTCGGAATGTCTACGGGACAATGTTTTCCGCTGACGGCTGCCGTATCTTTAAAAGATTAGCTTGAGGCTAACTGATCGCTTGGGTCTTATGTCATGCCCGCCTACGGACTTTGTCTGGGAACGAATTAAGAACGTGTTTTGTCCATTTGGTAGATTTAGCAACTTATTTACGTTCCGAATAATTTTAATTCAAATCGAAAATTCATAACCCTACTAAGTACAAACGATTAATCCTATTCAAAACAACAATAATTCATTATTAATACCGTCTTATATGACTCGTCAAAAACATTCATTGTGTTTGTGAGCCGACCCATATAACGCGCGTATGTATGCGTGCCCTACATAAATACAAATTAAACCCTCCCAATTTGTGTGCGTGCCGTGCGCTTGTGTGCGTAGCTTCTTCGCTCGGAATTCCAAGTTTGAAATTGGAATGAATGACGGTTAGGTTACTGACCTACGCCAATGGCAGGCCGTTCCTTTTTTAATTTAGTTTTTTTAATGAAAATAGTTTTTTTTTTCCACCGATTTTTATTTTAAAACTTTTTGTAATTGAAAACGCTCCCTGTTACTTGCCTCTAGTCTTGATCATAGATAAAAATAGAAAATTGTAAAATGGCTTAAATTATTGCGTAATTATTTTAAAAGGAAAATTGTATGTTTGATGTTTCACCTGTCCCACTTAAGTTTTAAGTTATGTAAGTAACTGACGTGGAACTTTAAGTCATAACTTGAGGTAGTATTCTGGAAAATTGGCGCGTCAATTGGGACCCGGGAAGGGACTTAACTATAAAATTGCCTAAGTACTTGCACTGTCATCATCGTTTTGTATGCAGTTTTTTTATTTGTGTTTAGCTAGGAGGTAAAGATATGTGTAAGTGCGTTGCAATTTGATTTTGTCCTGTTAACATTAATAATAAAAATATAAATATAATTTAATAAGTACATTGAAAATTGAGAACGGATAACACAGACATTGTCAGTTGGGATTTCTGGAATAAATCAATTCATTTTCAATTGATTTTATCTTTTTTTAATTTTTTTGTTACTTTAAAAAAAAAAACCTTTAAAAACCTTAAAGGTTTTTTTGAAGAGTTTTACGAGGTTGTTTGTTATTTGTCCCAGCAGTGGGAACAGACTCAAGCTACTCATTTGTCTGTTATTCTAGAGTATATTATTTGATCTCATTACATACTTACGATTACGTAATCTCAGTCCGAGATTGTTGTGTTTAGATCTCAGCGGTTCTTATTAACATCTTGTTGGCTGGACTGGAATGTTAAACGGACAGTTTTAAAGCTGGAAAATAGCGTTAGGTTAGTTAAAGAATTTTATGGTCATACTAGGTTTGCCCGTGACTTTGCTCGCATTAAGAATAATAATAATATCTACTATATACATACAGGGTGTTTCTTTAAAATGGGACAAAAGGGAGAAATCCGAATCCATAAGAGATACGGGAAAACTTTCTTAGAAACCTTTAGCTCTTTTTTGATGTTGACAATTTTGGCGTTTTGATTTTTTTGGTCAAGTGTGAGTTGTCCACAGAAATGAGTGGAAAATGGAGGAAGGAAAATGTCTGGGCAACAGAAGTGGGTCAAATCTAATGAAATACTGACTACTACTGATAAACTTTATGCTGTTAGAAGAAACTTTACTGTTCTTTTGACCCACTTCTGTTGCCCAGACATTTTCCTTCTCATACAATGAAATGATCCTTAATAGACACTAAATCAAATAACATCATAAAAAAGTGATAATTTTTTCGTTCAAACAATTTGTATGAAAAATTATTTTTCAAAATTTAACCAACTTCCGCCGTCCCGATTTTTATCTTGTGATACAATGAAATGATCCTTACATGAAACAGAGTCGAACGGCACTAAAAAAAGTTTTGGCCAATTTCATTCATTTCTGTGGACAAGTCACACTTGACCAAAAAAATAAAAACGCCAAAATTGTCAACATCAAAAAAGAGCTAAAGGTTTCTAAGAAAGTTTTCCCGTATCTCTTATGGATTCGGATTTCTCCCTTTTGTCCCATTTTAAAGAAACACCCTGTATACTAATATTTTAAAGAGGAAAGATTTGATCGTTTGTTTGTATTGAATAGGCTCCGAAACTACTAGACCGATTTCAAAAATTGTTTCACCAGTTGAAAGCTGCTTTAGTTCAGAGTGACATAGGCAATAGCCCCCTATTGCCTATGTCCAACGACGATATAATACTAGACTCCGCATGCACGATATAAGGAACAAAAATTATTCTGCCAACTTGCTGAGGTACTACGTAAGCGAGGGGGACGGGGTACTGCGTTGTGATTGGCTAACTCAAGGTCTGTTCTGTCTCAACGTATGTTTACGGCTCACAGGATTGGTCGAAATGAGACGAATATAAGACTTTTTTGCCTAATGTGTTGACAGACATCGGTCGCCTGTTATTAGGAGTCTAGTATTATATCGTCGTTGCCTATGTCAGGTGGAGGGTGAGTAGGCGAAGCTTTGGCAAAAACAAGTACAAAAATAAAATTTGCGATATTTAGGCATCAATTCACATGAGAAGATTGATATTGTTTTCCTCTGGAACAAGATTCCCGTATTTTACTAAACAGCGTACTTGAAGTATACGAAGTTTATTGTATGAAAAATGAAAGTACCGGTAGTTTACTATACAGGAACTATTATTTTTCCATGAAATTAATGTTAAAGTGACGTTTAATTTACGTCACAAAAACTTGAAAACTCGATCGTGTCTTGTGAAACCTTTCAGGATGAAAGGTACAATCGACAAAGTTGAATCATGACCCATTTTGACAAAAAATCGTTTAAATCCGTCAAATTGACAAAGATCAAAGTCGTTACCATGGATATGTATGTTACGCGAATGTGGACCTAATAGTATTTGAATGTCCGTTAGAAAATAAGCTTACGGTGGGTCATAATTCAATTTTGTCGATTGTACTTTGGCTGTACTTACGTGTCAGTACTTACCTGAAAGCAGGAGAGCAGTGGTGGCCCAGTGGTATCGGTCCCGACTTACACATTGTAGGTCGTGGGTTCAAACCCCGCCAGGCGCATTACTTTGTGTAATTTATTTCATCACCACTGCTCTCAAAACGGTGAAGGAAAACATCGTGAGGAAACCGACATGTCCTAGAACCAAACATTCGAAGACATGTGACATCTACCAACCCGCACTGGGCCCGCTTAGTGGATTATGGCCCACTCCCTCTCACAGAGAGGAGGCCTGTGTCCCAGCAGTGGGAACATTATAGGCTGACGATGATGATGACTTACCTGAAATATTCTTTCAGGATGATCGGTTCAGTCAAGTAGGCGTGAAAAGGTAACCAACAAACTTACTGAGTCCCTTCTTTATAAACTTACATTTCTCTGACTGATTTAAAAAAGTGTTTGAGTTTGACCGGAGCTTTAATCAAAGGTGTTTTTTATTTTGAGTTTTTTTTCTATCTCAACCACTTGACTTTAACAATGGCATGAAATATGGCATAAGTATTTGATGACGACCTAATCCTAATAGATACTTTTCCCATAAAAAAAACTTGAGATAATATTTTGCTTTATAAAATCCCTTTAACATATTTCGCACAGAAATTACCAAAATCCAAGCATCCGGTTTTTTTTAAAAAAAAACCTCTTCCTTGCCATGGTTCCGTAGGTCGCGTTTCCCTATGCGTGTGCAAATGAGACAGAGGATAGGAAATGCTTCGTGTTAAAAAGAGAGAGCGTGAGGGCGACGACCTTTAAAACAAATCGTTGTAGAAAGGGTTCGGTTTCAGTAGCGTCCGCAAATTAGGCGGTAATTATATTTTTAATTACGCTTTTTGGCGTTTCAAAATCTCGCATACATGTTTTTTTACGAGTTTATCTTGGACATCACATTACTAACCAAAAAAAAGAAAGATTTCTCAACTTGTATAGTAGGTTATTCATAATCATATTAATAAAACGATTCTTCGAAAATTTTATGATTCTTTTATTGTGTCTGTTTAATTGTTAATTAGTTAAAGCTAAAATAGAAAGTCAAAGAAATATTAATTTATTGAGTTAGGTAAAATTTGATCATATGGCTTGATGAGTCACTTATTATCACTTGTTACTGTGAGATGAAATAAGATTTAATTAATTATAATACTCGTAAATGGGATTAATTTTATAGGAAGTATCAATACTCATGACGGACGACTAAGTTTAAATCTTATCACATACACTTTTGTTTCTTAAATTAGTCCCAAATAATAATTCTTCATAAAGTACGATTATTAATTTCAGTCAGTAAAATGACAAGTGCAACTGTCACTGATACAATGTTAGTACATTTATTTAGGATGTCATTTTACTGTCATTTTACTGACTCAAATTAATAATCGTACTTTCGTCAACTTTTAGTCAACCCATGCTGATAGCATTCTTATAATATTAGTCTTTCTACTTTTGTCAATTTTGTGTCATATTGGCTATTTAGTCTCATCCCACAAATTAAATAAGATTGTCTATCCAATCGGTTGTCAACGACCATTAATTCCTCTGGACCCGTGAATCTTCTATGTAAATAAATATAATACAAATTAATGGCTTAACTTATGCTAAGCGCAAGATGAGAAAAAAGGCTGGACCTTTAAAGTTTTAAGCTATTGCATAGCTTCTATCGCGGGCCTTGAGCGCGGGGACCGAATCCAGAAATTCCGTAACGAAAAAACCTCACGCTCATATAATTTAATTTAATTATTTAATTATTAATTTAATTAATTAATAAATTATTAATTATAATAATAATAATTTGTTTTTTTTTTTTGTTTTTTCTTTTTTTGTTTTTTTTTTTGTTTTTTTAAAGAAATATTTAAAAATGTAACTTGAATTAATATCAAAGAAAAAGCAATACTGCATGAATAAAATAAATAAATAAAATTATAATTGCATAAGTTGATACAAAATGCTATGCAATAGCTTTACCGCGGCAGTCCCCGAGTGCCACACGTCTTTTTTTTCTCCTTTTTTAGGCAAGGTGAATTAAATGTCTGTCAATTCCCACTTTGCCCGCTTGGTAGATGTCAGCCCACACCTTCTCATAGAAATTAAATACACATTATTGCATCAGGGGGCAGTGGTGGCACAAAGGTATCGACCTCGACTTACGAGTTGTAGGTCGTGGGTTCGAACCCCGCCAGGCGCATTACTTTGTGTAATTTATTTCATTACCACTGCTCTCAAAACGGTGAAGGAAAACATCGTGAGGAAACCGGCATCTCCTAGAACCAAAAATTCGAAAATTTGTGACATCCACCAACCCGCACTGGGCCCGCGAGGTGGAATTTAGCCCACTCCCTCTCTACTTACAGAGAGGAGGCCTGCGTCCCAGCAGTGGGAATATGAGAGACTCATGCAATTTTTTGTTTAATATAGTTTATTTTCGATCTTATTACATTCAAATCATTCAATCAATTTATTTTCAATTTATTCAATCACTGGATGAAATGATTTACCAAAATAATAATAAAAAATGTGTTCTTTCTATGCTATCGCTACATTTATCTAGGCGCACCCTATTCCCTAGCCTCGATTCGGGCTAGACAGGGACCTAGGCGAAAAATTACTAGGGTGCACACACACAAACGTAAGTACCCCGTTATTGTTGTGTTGTGAGTGTGTGTGTTAGTTCGAATGTGTGTGTTAGCCGTTTATTTTTTTGTGTGTTTTTTATTATTAGCTGATAGATACTGTTTTTTGCTATTTTTTATTTTTAACTACCTGCTGCTTCGGCTTTTCCTGCATTATTAATGTCGTAATTTATCCCACGGTATCGTAATAACTGGTCAAAAGGTGTCCAAATGTTTTCATTCATTTCCATTCCTTAGATAATTATTTTCCGATTTCTGTCTTTAGCGGGTTTCGTTCAGATCTGTTCGGTCATTTTGACGTGATTTAATAACAAAATTCGATCCTAAGTTCACATTATAAAATTAGTAAGAATAGTTTCTGTGATATCAGATTCAAATATAACATTTATTGATGTTGATGATTCGTAAGTTAAGAACTAGGTAAATTTAGCAATTCCTTAGTCTGACATATCGCGCGGTAATTTCGCAAATTATGTAACTCTGCCCAGGAGGACACTACATGGAAGTGCCGTATTAATATGATTTTAATTAGCTTATTACTAAAATCTGATGCACTATTATCATCATCATCAGCCTATAATGTTCCCACTGCTGGGACACAGGCCTCCTCTCTGTGAGAGGGAGTGGGCCATAATCCATCACACAGGCCCAGTGCGGGTTGGTAGAGTCACATGTCTTCGAATTTTTGGTTCTAGGACATGCCGGTTTCCTCACAATGTTTTCCTTCACCGTTTTGAAAGAAGTGGGTATTGAAATAAATTACACAAAGTAATGCGCCTGGCGGGGTTCGAACCCACGACCTACAACTCGTAAGTCGGGGCCGATACTATTGGGCCACCCTGCCCCCTGATGCACTAACGAGCATTAAAGAAACATCGAAATATAATAGGTATTATCGAGTGTTAAACCCTGAACAAATATGGAACATTTTCCAATAACCCAATTCCTCAAATTCCTTGTTTCGGCACCAAATAATAAATAAACCTTCGAAAATACTGTAACAACACAAATGTTATATTTGGTTTAATCCACGCAGGGGCCAGAAGAACACGTCCCAGTATGGATGGACGTCATTGTACAGATTATAAATAGTTGTAGGCTGTATGGGAATGTTGTCTGTGCTTGCTAAAAATTTTATGGAAGATTTCAAGGTCTCTTTGGTTAATTTTTTTTCTCTAGCTTATTCTTTCTTCTAAAAACTACAGAAATATTGATAACTAGTGGCCCAGTACGTGCTTCGCTACTTTGACAGCAAAATCCCCATTAACAAAATGATTTGCTATTTATTGAATTCATTTGTACAAAAAATGCGATAAATGAAAAACCGCTTGACCGATTTTGTGCAAACTTTACATAGGGGAAAGGTGTACGAGATGATCCGTTGAGGGAAGATGATCCTTTGATATTGCAACGAACCTAGTAGCGTCATCTAGTTGTTTTTAATGGTAAAACGTAGTCCCCGATATTCCCCCGCCTCAGTCAAAAGTAGTGGTGTCGAGAGTGACAATTAAATTTTTTGAGAAAAAAAACAAATATTCCGTGACTTTGATCTAAGGTAAGGGTGAGTTGAATTTTATATCTAATTTGTTCTAGGTACTTTATTACTAGGCTGTGGTATTAGTTAGCTTTGAATATTGCTCTATTATGTTTTTTTAATAGCATGGTAACAGTTGAAAGCACATAGTTTAAGTTATCGAACATTGAATAAAAAAGTTTATGTTGGGGCAAGATGATTATGTTACCGGTGTACAAGATGATCCCCACGGATCTTCTTGTACACCGGTAACAAACCTACTATCATGGGGATATTTTAACCATTTGTATGTTATTATGTTTGTTTTGTATATTTTTGGTCTAAGACTATGCCTCGTAATTATAAAAAAAAACTAAACGCGGATTGTGGTCGGAAGACTCCATGATCAAAGCACTGGATGCTGTTAAAAATGGCATTCCATATAGCACAGCAAGTAAACAGTTTGGGTTGCCTGTATTATCACTAAAAACGCCGGCTAGAGTCAAAAATAAGGTGGCTGTCAGTACAATCAAATATAGGTGAAAAAATAAACCCAGATTATGGTTTTATTTAGGTTATTCTCTTCCTGGATCCTGGGATCATCTTGCCCCTACCGCAAGGATCATCTTGGACACCGGGGTGTACAAGATGATCCTTTGACAACGTTTTAAAAATGTGTTTTTTTAATAGTATAGCATCTAAAAAATTAAAAAGGTGAGTATGCCAACAATAAGATAGATAAATTTACTATGTTTATACGTATTTACATTCGCGCTAAGTAGAATATCATTTGATCTACAAGCAATCTCCCTTAAGGGAATCATCTCGTACACCTTTCCCCTATAAACCATTTACTAAATAGTCCGAACAAAGCCTAAACATTTGATTTTTGGTGATCCCGTTCTTGAGTTATAAAATTACAACGAAAAGTGGCATTGATTTTTAGATTACTTCTGTGCTACCTAGTAATAAAAATGCGAAGATAACTGTCTTGGTATGGACATGTGATGAGGAGGGATGACACTCATGGGACTAAGAGAGTGATGAGTATGAATGTTGATGGATGGAGAGGAAGAGGAAGGCCAAAGATAAGATGAATGGATAGTCTAAGGAATGATATGAAAGAAAAAGGAAAAAATGATACTACTATGAAGGAAAAACGTATTGCACCGACCCTAAGTAAAATGGGATAAGGGCATGGAAGATGATGATGATGATTATGTAGAGTAAAAAAAACTTTTTGAAAAAAAGAGAACCGACTTCAAAACCGAACACAAAAAAACTGTAAAATAACTTTTCTTTCGGAAGTCGGTGGCTTTGTTTTTTTTTCATTGACTATGGCCACCGACTTCCGAAAGAAAAGTTATTTTACAGTTTTTTTGTGTTCGGTTTTGAAGTCGGTTCTCTTTTTTTCAAAAAGTTTTCTTTTTTCCCTTTTTTGTTTAGATATTCAACAAAAATCTTCATTCAATCGGCGTCTTTGAAAATCTACAATCCTAGTCAGCAACAAAAACGGATCTATGCGGGCAACTTTACAAGGTGTCCATTACTGTTATATACTAAAACCTTTTCCAGAATGTAATGAACACTTTCCTGAAAACCGCATCAAAATCCGTTCAGCCAAACGCAAGTTAATCGCGGACAAACATACATACATACATACAGGTCGAACTGAGAACCTACTTTTTTTTTGAAGTCGGTTAAAAATCAAAAACTACTGCGGGTCAATAGTCACTTAGTAATATCCCAAACACGAATAACTTCGTGAATAATAGCCAGTGGCGTCAATACTGATTCCACCAAAATTACAATATGATTTTCTACAATATGGCTCCTGCCTCCACATAAACACAATAACCTATCCGATCCCCCTAGATCTCGACGTTGTAATTCGGCATTGTACACGTCCTGCCTATAGGTACCTATGTATGTACCGTCTACCTCGGCCATACCACTGCTCATCCAGATAATTATATTACGCCAGCTTACAATCAATATCGGGCTCAGCAGATCTGTAGGTATTAAGAGATAGCCAGAGAATTGTTGGTTAATAAATGTTATGTGGTGTTTTGATTTTGGTGGCGTAGTATGTTGTGGGAATTATTTTGGTGGCATGGTTTATTTATGTTTATGCCTTCTAAAACACTAGCTGTCCCCGTGGGTTTACTCCCGTTGCTCGTCTTCCATTAGTCGTAGAGTGATGTGTTATAGCATAAATCCTTCCTCGATAAATTAATGGACTCATCATCTGCCTAGCCTTTTCCCAACTATATTAGGGTCGGCTTCCAGTCGAACCAGATGCAGCTGAATATCAGTATTTTACATGAAGCGACTGCCTGTCGGACCTCCACAACCCAGTAACTGGGTAATACGATACCCCACCATGGTAAGACTGGTTGTCAGACTTTAGAGCTTCTGATTAACAGTAATGACTGTCAAAGATCTACAAATGACAGCCGGGACCAACGGCTTTACGTGCTTTCCGAGGCACGGAGGAAACTCGCTATGACAGATAGTCAACCATCCACAAACCAACCTCGGCAAGCGCGAATTCTAAGGGCGCCTGCAAAATGTAGTCTACACTAATCTACACGAATGTTATAAAGAGGAAGGATTTTTGTTTTTGTGTGTGTATGTGTGTGTGTGTGTGTGTGTGTGACAAAAACAACTGAGCCGATACAAAAAAAAAAACAGCTTTATAAAGCTACATTCACTCTGAGTAACATAGCCATCTTTGCGAAGCTGGGACGGGCCGCTAATCTGTTATAAAACCTTTCCTTATTGTTTAGCATTAAAAAGTCAATAAATAATATTTGCACCACATAAACCAACCTTGGGTGCTTGTTTTTCACATGTCGAACATAAATAACCACATGTTTAACCTTATGTCTATATTTCCAATTACGCGACTTCTCCGGTCGGCCATAATAGTCGCGGAATAGTGATGGATGTGGAGTAGTAATCTGTTGTTCTGCAAATTTTTTTTTGAGTACGTGCAATTTTGTTGTGGCTGGACTAGAGTTTGTTTGTTCTGTATCGATAGTTTAGCTACAAAATTAATAATATATTTGTATAGAAAATATTTTTGTCGTCAATAAATTAATTAATTTTATTCAATCAATTATAGGTAAACCTTACCTACTTACACATTTACAGAAACAAATAGAGACAGACAAACAGGGAAACAAAATAATTTGTAGACGACTCTATTTGCTTCAAATGAATAACAGTTTAATACAGTGAAGTCAAACTTCGTAGATGATTTTAACATATCTTTTACTTTTACACTTTGAAGTGTCAAATTTCGTTTTGAAACTCTAGCATTCTGTTAATTGTATTCAATTGCAAAAGGAGGAATAACTTTCAATTCTATTTTATGACATTGCATATTATAAGGAATTTTGATGTATCTTCCCTCAATCTTTATAATTCGATATTTTCATATACCAGTTTCTTCAACAACAAGACAAGGTTACTCTACAAAATATTTAGCACAATGTCGTCTCCACTCATTCCCTAGTCTCAATTCAGTTCACTAAATTGGCATTTGTTAATTAGATCAGAACGGTTTAATAATTGAACGTGAGCGAAATAAGAACTGAAAGAGTGAGGGAGACAAGAGGATATTTAGCCTCCTATAATTACCGTATGTGGAACAGAGATGGTAAGAGAAGATAAAAATACTGGTTTTTAATGGGAATTGGAAAATTGTGGTCGCAAAAGGCTTTTCTTGTTGACGTTATTAGAAAGAAATAGGAACGTTTAAATAAATCGATAATTATTGGGGACTTTAAAGATTCTAATTAGCAGTTTTAATGTTGTACAAAATTAGTGATTAAGTCTTATGTTTTCATAGAATGAAAACAAAGCATAACTACGTTTTTTTATAGTAACCTATTACTGAAACATTTAACCGACTTCGAATAAAGGAGGAGGTTATCAATTCGTTGGAATCTTTGTTTTAACGAGGAATTTGAAATTTGACACTTTTTTTTCAACTTTTTCTAATATGCCTCCTTATCTTCAAAAACCACACCATCATCCGCATTTTGCGTGCAGGGGTCGCGGGATTGTCTCATCAGGTAACCGTGACCCTGGAACATAAAGGGCTGTTGAAGTATCACCGTGGATTTTAGTCAGTACAAGACTGACAGTATGGGTAGGAAGACATATTTGATGATTTTATATAGAAAAAAAACATACGCATTTTAGATAATCTTCTCGCTAATTCTCTTAAGACGCTACACCATATTTCGATACACCAGTCCTAATCACTCAATACACCACATCAATAACAGTATCCAGTTTAATGCGAGTCCTGGCTCTAATAACAGAGTGTAATCTAAGACGGACAGATGCTCCTGGCTATCAGAATCTGGGCAGGTTACCTTACGATCTGGCTCGGGATGTGATCATGTAAGATTGGGTAAGAAAATGATTGAAAGCAAAGTTACAAGTTCGTTGAATGTTCCATTGGCAAAATCATTGGTTATAAAAACTTACAGATTACCGAATTATTTATCAGAGAATAAAAAGTAAAAAAATTAAAAAAAAAACTAACCGCCTTCAAAAACCACCACAAGAAAGTGTAAAATAACTTTTCTTTCGGAATTCGGGGGCTTTGTTTTCAACCGACTTCAAAAACATGGAGGAGGTTCTCAACTCCACTGTATTTCTTAATTAATTTTGACCACTGACTTTCCAAAGATTATTTGAATAAATGTTTAAAAAATTATAGGATTTAATAAATAAAAAAATAGTATCACTTTGGATTTATCAACTCGCTCATAGGTTACAATGCTGCTCATTTTTCAATGGCGGTAGGTAGAATCTACCAAGAGCTGAAGAACTCGTGGCTAAATAATTACAGCCGCACAGGCCGATCTTCCGGGCTAAGCCGCGCTTACCGAGGTTGGTCTGTGGATGGGTGACCATCTGTCATAGCGAGTTTCCTCTGTGCCTCGGAAAGCACGTAAAGCCGTTAGTCCCGGCTGTCATTTGTAGATCTTTGACAGTCGTTACTGTTAGTCGGAAGCTCTAAATTCTGAAAACCAGTCTCACTATGGGGTATCGTATAACACAGTTACTGGGTTATAGAGGTCCGATAGGCAGTCGCTTCATGTAAAATACTGATATTCAGCTGCATACGGTTTGACTGGAAGCCGACCACAATCATCTTCATCATCATCATCAGCCTATAATGTTCCCACTGCTGGGACACAGGCCTCCTCTCTTGTGAGAGGGAGTGGGCCATAATCCACCACGCGGGCCCAGTGCGGGTTGGCAGATGTCACATCTCTTCGAATTTTTGGTTCTAGGACATGCCGGTTTCCTCACGATGTTTTCCTTCACCGTTTTGAGAGCAGTGGTGATGAAACAAATTACACAAAGTAATGCGCCTGGCGGGGTTCGAACCCACGACAACTCGTAAGTCGGGACCGATACCACTGGGCGACCCCAATATATTTGGCAAAAGGCTAGGCAGATGATGGTAGGTAAAGTCTACCTAAGATTACTTACTACCTTTGATCCTTAAACATAGATACACCTTTTGCCTCGCCCACATACCACCTCTTTTTAAAAATACAAAACAAACCGATCAGACGAAAAAAAACAAAACACAATCATAGTTCGATCTTAAAATTCGTTTCTTAACCCTACCGTCGCTTGCAAACTAAAATGAACTCAGAATTAGAATACTTGTGTTGCATCCGAATTGGCTCATTAAATTACAATAGATATTGTTTCGCGTACCATACATACATACATACAAACAGCGTAGGTTAGATTAGCATAAAAGTTTGAAGCTATTGTGAAAGATCAAGCTGGATTGTTTTTTTGGATTGGCAAGCAATACTGTGGATCTTGTATTTAAACTAACGGTCCTTCTCTAAAAAAAAACATTATTTTAAACTAATTAGGTACAGCTTATAAAAGTATTCAAATTGGTTAAGAACTTTAGCTGTAAAAATTGTATAGCTAGTATGTTACATTATAAACTATCAACCAGTTCCTAATAGCAACTAGAACTGGAATCACAAGCTACCTAGTCACTGTGTTCCGTCGATGCGCAGGAGTTTCAATTCCTTCTATGTAGGCTCGCTCCGTCTTGGCTGTCATCTTTCCTTCTGGCCCAAATTTAAGGTCAAAAATAAACTCATTTTAAGTAAAGAAAAAAAAAACATTATTTAATTTTAAAGAATAGAAGATGGAGCCGTGTAATAACTGGAAAATCAGAACGCAATATTCGCGTCACACTTAATTCAAATTAAACTTTCGCGCCGCTTCCAAAGACTATGCTAATACCTTCACAATTCCACTCAATCCAAAAACATTCCACTTTCATTCATTCACTCATTCAAACTTCAACAAAATATTCCGCCACTTTCAAATAGTTCTAAACCTTCATTTCGTTCAATCGATTGCCGGCTCCCCGACGTAAGAAAGAAGTCACTTTGCAAAACAAAAGGCTGAAGTCCAAAGAAAAAGTCCCAATTACGCTCCTAGAACACCCCCCTCGTCCCCCTGACGTCCCCCTGACCGCTCTTCCCATTCCTGTGACGACCCTTGTTCCCCCGACAGGGGTGGGTCCCACTGACAGCGATTAATCGCTTATTGATATTAATGTTACGTTTTATCTTGGTAGGATTTTAAAGTTTGGATTAGGGATAGTTTTTAACAAAAAATGAAAAGTAATAATAAACTCGTAGTTGATTTTTAGCAATAATCTCCGAGCATATTGGATAAATTTTTATGTTATATTTGTGGGTTATTAGTTATTATTTAGGAGGCACCTTCGAGCAGTGGAGCTATAGAGGCAAGCTTAAATACAATTTTGTCGATAAGTATTTTGCTTTTAGTTTGCTTCTTCTTAGTTTTCAGTGCTTGTTCAATTATACCTAACATTTATTTTTTATATTTATAAGGAAGTAAGGTATTTGCACCTCAAGTATTGGCATAAGCTTTAATGTAATTATATTTATCGCTACAAAATCAGTTTTAATTTCTAGTGGCCCATAAAATATACAGCCTAGATTATATAAAATCAGCTTAAAGTACATTAAATACTGTGTAGTAATAATATTTAAATGGCGGCTCGTAATTTAAATTGATGTTTACGAGTATTGCGACATAAAACTACAAATAATTAAAATGTTATCCGTCGGTGAGTTTGAAAGTAATAGAATTCAAACTCAAACAATGTTCTGTAGAAATAATAGTTTTATCAGTCCTGTAAAAATTATATCTGCTGATATAAATATGACGTCTTGTGACAAACTTACCCACTAACTTAATACATAAATACTGCTACCGACGTTATGATTTCTCATTGCTTTTCAGTAAAATACAAAAAGTTTTTAAGCATAATTGTCTTAGATTTCCTCCAGCCCACCTCTACGTCTACTTTTTCATCATCATCGACGTCTTACGGCTGATAATGATGATGTTATCAGCCGTAAGACGTCCACTGCTGAACATAAGCCTCCCCTATAGCTTTTCAATAGGACCGGTTTGAAGGCTTGCATCCAGCGAAATGTTATCCATCGGTTGCAATATTTTCCAAAAATAAAATGGCTTTTGTAAATAAAAAAACTTAAGCAACCGACAAAGATTTGCATCAATATCACAAAAATTAACACTTCGAAACCAAATTAAACCACCACTGCACTCATGAATATTTAAATCCCTTAATCCCGCTGGCAGTGACGCCCAACCTTTTCCCCAAAGAGTTTTATTGCACTGTCCAAGGAAGTAATTTCGTAGGTCAGGACTTTTTACTTTTTAAGAAAGTTCATTTTCTTTAGCTAGACATTTTTCTAGCAATATACACGAGTCTAACCTGGCGCTGCTGAGAACTTGTGAATTGCTTTATTTCCAAAGTAGTTTCGGAGTTTTTAAGGCAATTTGTAAGTTTAAGTGAGTTTCGGAGATAAATGATGAATTTTATTGTTATGTTTGTTGAGAGATTTAAGTTCTGCTCTCTGAACTTTTGTTTCCTTAAAATAAGCTTTAATTTGGAGAAGTTAAATCACAATTTGGTGTAAATAGAAGTGGGTCGGAGAGGCATATAATATTCAGCTATATTCGTTAGACTTGAAGTTCACACTAACTTAAAAAATATAGGCTAGGCAGATAATCATGATAAGGAACAAGTCAGTCACTCCTTATAGACTACTAGTATCCAGCTACATCTGGTTAGACTGGAAATTGAGACAGAACACCGTGGATTATAGTCAGTACAAGTCTGGTAGTCCCTCTATAATTCATTGGAAAGGTTGCCAGTTCTCTTTTCTATTATGAAACTGATGAGATCCAAACTCACACTATATTCAACAAGTACCTTGACTGAGTGTTTTGAGCCTTGAAAGACTTCCCACAGCTTTTGAATATATATTTTTTTTATACAAAAAAACTAACAAATCTTTTCTCTTTAAAATATTAGTGTAGACTTACTTCAGGCACTTGCCAACGAACAAAGAACAAACTGTATTTTCTTTGTACCATATTTCATTAAAATAAAATACTCAAGACAACAACCATAACAATATCCATCAGTCTGAAGGTCTATTACCAAATTATCCACTGACCAACATAACTCAACACGTGGCTAAAATCTGAACTAAATTAAAATGTACTAAATTTGACATACCGTTGACGTTTTCACGTAGACAGTGGCGCCGCTATCAAGTTTAATGTTATGTTGGCTGTGAGCATTATGTCTGCTCTGACCCAGTTCAATTGGCGTGAAGGTTCATGGACGAAGCTTTTGTTTTTGAATAAGTTTGTCAAGTAGTACAAGCTAGGCAGTTTTTTTATTTAGCAGTTACTGTAGGAAGATAGAAGAATGATACAACATTTTTGTGAACCATAACCATGATTTAACGCTGAATGAATGTTGGACATACCTACTAACATAATATTTTTATAATCATGTATTAAATAAATATAATAATAATAACAATTTATTAATAAAATAATAAAAATAATTTATTTTCAGACCACAGAGCCATAAATACTAAAAACTAAAACAAAACAACTTACAAAATAAAAAAAAACAAGTTACACAAACTAACTAAAGCTCATATCTGAAAGATAGCCTGTGTGCCGCCATCCATTGACACATTATTTGGCCATCAACCCTGCCGGCTACAGTAGCCACGAGGCTGTTGGGGCTGTCACGCACCCGGCGCATCAGTGATGCGATTCGCAGACGCAGCAGCTAGCCGAAACCCGGAACGCGTGCGTCCGCGAACGTCCGTATTGCCCTATTTATTACATCCAAATACATAACTCATACCACACATCTTTATTTGAATGATGTAGTTAGATTTCGATAAAAACTGTAGCACTAACATGTCTGTTTTTTCCTTTATTCATTGTTTTTACGTATTTAGTTACACTTTAATTTTTTTTAATTCAAAAATAACTTTAAAAATATCTCCTATTTTATATAAAATAAAAATCACCTGATTTACACTTTATACAGTGCATGTCTAACCATTACGCCTTATGATTTATAGCATCCCTATCGCTCTCGCTTCGCCTTTACACTGTAGCATCACCTTTATGTGCAGTCTACCTATACATGACATTATATTTATAATTGTATGTATGTATGTGTCACTCTTTGTCCTTTTTTCGTCCGTCCGTTTATTTGTATGTTTCGTTAATGAATTATTGAAATTATTTCGAGAACACTGACATACTTTTTATCCTGAACAGAAATGAGGGTATTGTGTGAATTATTTTTAAATGAAACTCGATATTGAGTTGTGATTGTGATATTTTTAACATTTTTAATTATAGTATGGCAATTAATGATTTATGTTGTATGAGATGATCATGTATAGAGTCTTTAGGTAGATTAAAAGAGCTAATTTTTTACCGACTTCAAAAAGGAGGAGGTTCTCAATTAAATCGGCATTTTTTTATAACAATATTTTAATATTTTAAAGTGAGAGAGAGGTATTTAGTTAAAACTCTAGATTATGAAGAGACCTCCAAATGAGTTAAGAGAATTATGATTCTTAATTAAGATTTACTAATTAATGCGAAAGTTTGAGAATGGACGGATAGATGTTTTTAGGCTTTCACAAAATTAAATATTAAAAAAAAGTTATTTTGAAAATCAGTTCAATATTTGATGTTTAGGCATTTATTTGGTTGTTACTTAGTATTAGAGAAAAGGAGCAACATTTTACTAGACCGTACTTTGTTGTCACTTCATGTTTTAAATAAGTGTTTATGTTAAAATTTACGACTGGCGCCTTCTTCAAGTACACGATAGCATAATTGTTAACAAAATATTTTCAACAGCACTCAAGAATTCCAGTATTATAATTAGACGGACATACAAACCTAAGGATTGAACTACTTAAATATATTATGTATATCTATAGCATATAAACGCAGTCAATTTATCAGTATAATACCTAGCCTATACATAAGTAACACATACGCTGATAAAATGCTAATACGGGCTGTTATCAGCCGTGATAACAGTGATAACGTATCACAGTCAAGTGCAGTTCTGTTGCAAACCGAAAATTAGTTTGAATATTGACTTTTCGACGCCATTTTGATTTTCTGAAATGTAATACCGAAGGATAGTGACTTTGCTCTAGGTATTTTATATTTACTATTATTTTTAGCGTCTATCCAAGCTAAAAATAAACAAATATGGACATGTGATGAGGAGGGATGACACTCATGTAACTAAGAGAGCGATAAGTATGAATGTTGATGGATGGAGAGGAAATGGAAGGCCAAAGAAAAGATGGATGGATTGTCTGAAGAATGATATGAAAGAAAAAGGAGTAAATGATACTGTGACGTCTGATAGAGGAGAATGGAAGAAGAAAACGTGTTGCGACGACTACAAGAAAAATGGGATATCTAAGGACAGAAAATGATGATGATTCTTAGCTTCGTAAAATCATCAAAAGGCTCTTTTCACCCAGGGCGGGACAGGAGGGATTGTCAGACTTGTACTGACTACAATCCACGGGGATCTTTCAATAGCCCTTTAGGTTCCAGGGCCACGGTTACGTAATGAGACAGTCCCACGGGCCACGACCCCAAAATTTAATCATGGGATTGCTCTTGGCTAGATTGAGCTAGGCCATGATTTTCCGTTAAAAAGAAGAATAGTGGACAATTTGTCTTTGTTTCAAATTTGTAATAAGGTAGAAATTATTTCAGTCTTGAAATACCTAGAACTCTCGAGAATCATTCATAAATTACCTGCACTTGTAAAACCTGATAAGAGCTAAGTACTTATAATATCTAATTCGTTTCAAATTCCTGTTAATTTGTTTGTAATGATAAGATATCAGCAATGTCTTATACTCGTTTTGCATAAACTGTCTGTATCACTGTAGGGAGGGACCAAAACTATTATAAAACACAATATGTATTGACATTTCTTTCTGCGAACCAGTCATGGAGGAGGCGGGACGCGAGGAGAGGACATCTTCCTCCTCACGATCCAGCAGCCGCGGGAGACGCCCACGGCAACGGACGTCATGACGCGATTTCCAGCCACTGCTAGTAATGGTGTTGTAGGAGTGATATTTAGAAATAGCCATCCTCCAGATTTGGTAAAACTTTTTTTTAAATCTAACTGTGCCGTCGTGCCACAAACATCATCAAAATGGCATTTGACGTTGACATAAGGGTGCCTTTCCACCAGACATGTGCTATGTAGCTGTGCTGCGAGGATGTAAAAGCTGAGCTGCGAAACTGTGTGACCGTTTCCACTGATGCTACGCTATGTAGCTGTGCGAGTTAGATGTGTTATGAATATCCATAGCTGCGCTATGAAGATGCGCAGCTGCGCTATCATATGAAGATGCGTAGCTGAGCTATGAAGATGCGTAGCTCCGCTATGAAGATGCGTAGCTCCGCTATGAAGATGCGTATCTGCACTTCGAGGCTGCGTAGCTACGCTATGAAGATGCGTAGCTGCGTATGAAGACGCGTAGCTGCGCTACGAAGATGCGTAGCTGCGCTACGAAGTTGCGTAGCTGCTCTACGAAGATGCGTAGCTGCGCTACGAAGATGCGTAGCTGCGCTATAAAGATGCGTAACTGCGCTACGAAGATGCGCAGCTCGAGCTATGCGATGTATCGATACTAGGGAAGACGACCCATAGCACGCAGCCATATCACGCATCCTTCCGTATAAAAAAATCACATCTTAGTGGAATCCGTTTCCACCAGTGCTGTGCTATGTAAACCAATGAATATGATTGGTGGATATCAAACGCATCCGCAGCAACGTAGCATGACGCATCTCTGGTGGAAAAGCAGCAAAGAGTCGTTTCGTAGTGACACAATTTTTAGACAAAGTGTTCAACAGTGGTTTTACTTTTTTGTAGTAAGACGCATAGTATCCAGAGATTAGCTCATTCAGGCCAAACATATCGATCTAGACATGCGGGAGCGTGTCAGAGCCAAGCATATATTACCTACGTAACAAGATCCTCAGTGAGTCAATTATTGATAAACCAAGTTATATCCGTTTTGGTGGTGACCAGGGGTGTGTAGCTATCTAGAATTCATATTGATGTATAGTTTGTACTAATTGCCTCGTTAATAAAGCGGTTGACATGGTAACAGCTGAAGGTAGGGTCCTGGATTTGTTTTCCGGGCAGAATAACTTATTAACCGGGTTTCCAATTAGTAACTGGAAGCTGCACCTAAGGTTTCAGTACGTCAGATCGCAGGGCTGTCTGTAAAAGTAACTGTGACCCTAGAACGCAATAGACTACTCAGTAAAAGTCTGTCAATCCCATCAAACTTAGAAGCAAAATTTAAATCGTACTATCGTATGTTGTTTCAATTTTGTTGACTTTTTGTCGTGGCCATTTAGTATTTTAGGATACCTAAACTCCGCGGGAGACGCCCACAGCAATGAAGGACGGCTCCTTGCGGACGGCGAGTAATGGGTGACTCGCTGTCCGATTATGGAACATACCCATATCGACGGAACGTCGTATTCCACGCGGGTCTCAAAGAACTGTCAGCTATCTGACGGAGCCAAAGCCTGCTGGAGTCGCGGGACAATTTTACCAGGAAATCATACCCGGAAAGGCTTTTGAAGAAACTTCGATTTTAGTCAGAAATTCTCTCGAATCTGACACTCTCGTCCCGTCTCTCGGCGAAACTAATTTGTTGATTTTACCAATTAAAAAAAAGGATATCTAATATTTTTTAAAGAAGTTCTGTGACTACTAAAACTTCGACCTACTTTGACTCTTATCAAACAATTTAAATTCAAATATCAAAATGTTTATACCCAAGATATTATGCCTAACATTACAAACAGATACTTTAGATCTGAGATCTACCTACTTACATGTGACCTTGGACAAGCTTGTTATTTCATAATGTCGTCGTAATGGTACCTAACCTAGTGACAGATTGTCTGAATTTAATGGGACACTTTGAATAACAATTTTATTTTTGTTGTTTTGTGTTGTTGGATTGTTGATAATAATGAGTTGTTTAGGAGCTGAAACATTATAGTTTAACCGTCTTCCCACAAAAGAATATACATTATAATTATAACCAACATATTCTGTTGAACGCCTGTCTAATAAAAAAAGTGTAACTGCACAACGACCCTAATATCATCATAATTTAATTGATGTTCCAAAGTTCTATAAGTCATTTATGACTGACAATTAATAGACAACACAGTTAATTTGCCATACAAGCTCTATAACAACATCATGACAGTAGATACAATACCATAATGCCAGTAATTTGGCTACCAGTGCCGAGTTCCCATGACAAAAGTAGTTCATGTGAAAATAATCAACGCGGCATGTCTTTGTACTGAAAAAAAACATGTTTTTGACTATGTAAGTAGTTGCTGTTATTTGCCAGAACGTGATGATTAAAAATTGTGGAAAAACTGGCTCGTCATCGTTTTTGAACGTTGCTTTTTTGTGAATTAAAAATTGTGCCTGTGTTTTGGCAGAGTGTCGTTTCAAAAGCTTGGCTGTCACGCTGTGATTAAAAAAAAAGATGATTTGGTTTTGTGAAGATAGGTAATACAAAGTTTTTAAAATGTAAGTAGGTATTTCTAAATTATGTACTGCATTTAACCCTCTGCGGCTGATGTGGTAGTCCAACAGACACCGCGAAATACAAAATCCCGTTTTTTAACGGCAATTTTCAAATTTGAGCACCGCTGCTGCAAGTACCTTCCTGTAGTGGGCTCACACGTCGGTCAATGTGCGACGGGTGGTCGCATTCAGCTCACGCTCGCGTTGCGGAAGGAAGGTGTCTACGAAACTACCACGTCAGCTTTAAAGTCAGTGTCCACGAGACTACCACCTCAGTCACATGGTTATATCTTTATAGTGTCTCCTAAACTACCACATCAGCAATAAGTTTAAATGATGTATTATTTCGCGTTATTTTCCATTTTTTATGAAATAAACCATTTACATAAAATACATTGTATCTATACAAATACTACAATTAGGATTGATTTCTACTTTTGCATGTTATCAATCAACTATTAAAACCTAAAAGAATTATATACACATACTAGCGACCCGCCCCGGCTCCGCGCGGGTGCAATCTTTATAATATTATTAAAATTGCGACTATAATTTGAGATTTAAACTATCCTATCTCTCAAGTTGGATCGAACTGCACATGGTGTGCGAATTTTATTATAATCGGTTAAGTGGTTTAGGAGTCCATTGAGGACAAACATTGTGACACGAGATTTATATATATTAAGATTATTACTGAGTAACACAGGCTACTGAAAATAATTATATATATAGCACACGCGAGTGTAGTCTCGGAGGAAGGCTAACAGTAATGTACCTAACTTGTTTTTAGATGGATATTATCTCAAGTTACAACCCTAAACCAAGGACTTCTGCTCATAAGAGAACATCAGCTGAAACTTTTGGACTAAGCTGATTAACCCCACAATGCTAGAGTCCATGGTAATCTAGTGTCTCTCTCTGAACTTAAGAGAGGAGTTTTTTTGTCGAATATGGCCGGAGACTTAGTGCTGGATCAGAAAAGCCGAGTGTATAGTGAAAGATTGCCAAGAAAGCTGCGAATGATTATCACTAGAGTTTTTAGGCAAGGATACCCCCCCTCCACCACCATTAGTTCGGTCAGTTCTACTAAGTAACAAAAAATATATCATGTTTGTTCAAAAAAAAAAAAACAAATAAATACCCTTGCTGTGAATGTACGAAGCCAATTTGACTTCAGTGCTCCGAGCCACTGTGTGATAATTTGTCAAAAAAAAGTGTGACTTTGAAAGTCTCTAGTTTTTAAATTGACCAACGAATGTATTTAATTTTTCCTACACCGATTAAAGGAATTGTGAACTTTTAAAATGTATCATGTTAAATTTGAAAAACGTTAATTTGATATTTTTGTTATATCATAAATGTCGAAGTAGAAATTTGTAGACAGATTTATGTTAAGTAAATAAAAGTTGTTTAATTTTGAGAATACAAATTGTTCTTTAATATTTCAAGTAAATTTGATACATTTAAAGGCTAAAAATTTAATAAATATGAATTATTTATCTGCATACTTTAAATCTACAAAAATATTTGCTGTTGAAATGGTGTCTCGTGTACTACCACGTCAGTTGAATTGTAAAACTTAAGCCACATCAGTTGCAGAGGGTTAAAGCTGTTTAAAAAGTTTTAATTATATTTCGACAATTAAATTTAAACTTTTAATTTAAAATATCTGGTCTAAAACAAATTTGATTACATATTTTGTTTTTTTTTTTTGGATTTGTAGACTATGACCAATAAAGAAGACTGGCCACATTTTAGCAGAATCCATGGAGAAAATCTATTAGCTATTTTCTGGAAGAAAGTAACAAATAAGTTTAATACAACATCTAAAGTTATTTTAATTAATAAACTTTCACAAGACAGTTCGAATGAAATATGTTTTTAAAGTTCCGATGAGGAGCGTCTTCAAGTTTTTGAGTTTACTCAACTGTTACATCTAAAAAACTTTTTGTTTGGATATTGTAATTTACCTGAGAATCTGGGACTTGCACTATCTCCCTTTTTATTTATAAAGAACCAAGTTTTTTTTTTCTTTCTGTTTTTTTTTACTTTTTTAATCTGAGACTTGCACACAAATCTTTATTTTTGTAAAGAACTAAGGTTTTTTAACACATCGTCAGTATTTTAGATTATGATTGGCAGGACTGTCGGGAGGGAGGAACTGTCAGACTTGTATGACTAAAATCCACGGTGTCCTATAAGTTCCGGGGCAACGGTTACCTGATAAGACGGTCCCGCGGCCAGTGTCCATAGACTACGGTGAGCGCGCACCATCCACCTTAGTCATTTATTATCACCCCACGGTTGGGCAAAGATCTTTCGTTTTCCAGGACCACCTATTTTGTCCAGCTCATCCAGTCGTCTTTTACACTTTCTGGCTGTGTCATGGCTCCATATTATAGTATCTAGTTAATTATGTAGGCCACAAAATGAATAAAAAAGACCAAAATGGGTTACAATATTAATTCATAAATTTTTTAATAATATAGGTCTACTTACTCCACAAATATATTAACTGCATTAGGATTGTAACATAAATTACGTAATCTTGCAGCTATTTCAACTTTACAACCTCAATCCACATAGGAAAACATACTAAATCATTTTATCTTGAACAGGAAGCCCTAATTACTAATTAAATTCACTCCAACACGAAAACATCAACATCCATTTCGATCGACAAAAACAAAAAAAAAACGAACAAACATTCAAACAAAACAATTCTCTATGGAAGCAATTAATATAATAAAACCTTCATTTAGGCCAAACAAACTACCGAGTCAGCGTTGACGACGCACGCACAAAAATATATCTATCCCGTTCTTTTATAAGTAAAACTACGCCATCTATCTCTTTCCCCCGTTCGAAATACCGTAAGCAAGTAGTGCGGTGGGCGGGCATTGGGTTTTTTTTCACGGTTAGATAACGGCCCAAACGGTTCCGTATCTAAGCGCTTTCCCGTAACGATGTTGACTTTTGGTGACGATAAAACGTTCTCTTCAAAATGGCGGTAATATGATTGGTACGCTGTTGTATGTTAATGCGAAATCAGTCAATATTTGTGCCATCCTTCGAAGAAATATTAAAAGGTTGTGTAAGAATATTTTCATAGAACGTTTTAAATGCAAATATAAGTTTATTTTTATGTTATTTTTCAATGAGCACAGTGTAAAAGCCAGTATTGTTTTTTCATAATGAAAATATGTTCAGTACACAAATTATACATATTATCCTAGAATAAGTGGGTGTAATAGGTGCATTCAGGGTCTTTACATACCCTGATCTATTATGTCCATAGACAATAACACCCAATGGATCATCATACCATGACGTCAATGACCAGCTATTGAAAAACCAAGAAATATTGACAACACGAATACAATTGTTATGGCTTCCTTGATCGCCGCTATTTTTTTCTGATTAATAGGAATGAATCATCGGTACTAGTCTGTGGTTGGCTGTTAGAGTCAACACATTACCTAATTGGCCAGTTTTTAGCTAGTAATAATAGACAGATGTTTCCTCCTAAGTTTGTCCCATTCCGTATTCTCGTTTGAATAATAATTTAAATTGTGAACACGTATGAGTCCTTGTTGCACATAATTATGCTTGAAAAAAAAACACAGCATTGACAGCTGTCACATTTACGCGCGTAGAAATTTCAAAATGGCGGAATAGAACACTTGGTTTCCTAAAACGATCAGAGAATCAAAGAGCAAGTGTGGTCCCTACTTTAAATTCAGCACAAGTTGTTGAAGGCAATTGCAGGAAATAGGTTTTGTAATGCACTAAGGATGTTCAAATTGAGACTCCAGTACCTAGGTAACGTTTGAAAACACTTCATTTGAGTATTACTAATAACGTTGTAGAATATATAAATGAAATAATGATAAACTCTTAAGTTACTAAGATTTTCTTCTCAATAATTTTCAAAGAATATTTCGACGGTGTATACTTACAAACGGAAATGTCAAAAATCGAGGTTTACACAGGAAAGCGTCCTCGCTCTAGATATAATTCGAATATGCATAGAATTTAAATAAACCTCTCTAGAAATAATTCAATGTAAACAATTTCTAGAGCGATTTCAACATTAAAAACGCTTTCCTGTAAACCTCGGTTTTTGACATGTCCGTTTGTACAAACGTACTACGTAAAGTATGATACGTAGGGACCATCGATTTTCTCATGAAACCAGAATATCTGTAAGTCATAAACAATTTGATCTTTTATTCTCTTTAGAAAGGATCATTATTTATACATACACGTATATTTGAAATATAATACGTTCTTAAAGATGAATGACCGCAAAAATTAATCTATAGAAAAATATTTCTTCAATAAACTCATAGAATCTAAAACATAAATATTTGTTTACAATTGTTGAGAAGCTAAATTGCGAACACAACAGAAAGCGAATTCCCGGGACACTCACAAACTTTTCCAATCTAAACCGAATATTTTTAGTTTTCTACTGCGCACCTACTTAGAGTTTCATACAAACCGGCTTGGACAAGCCGCGGACATTGGATTCTGACAGTTAAATGTATTGAAGTAACTGTCAAATCTATAAATGTAAAAATCAATTGTAATTCGTAAGTCTAAAACTCGAGAATGGCTAGATTTGGCTAATTTTGGTTTTGTATTATTTTTGAATCCCAGGGATAATTTAAAAGAAAATGATACTGAGGTGGTACGAAGTTTGTAGGGTCATCAGCTAAGTAGTTCATAACTTATATAAATAATTCTAAATGCGAATGTTTTGAGCATGAATGTATGTTTCTTACTCTTTCACGCAAAATTTTCTTAATAGATTAGAATTAAATAGTTTGTAACTTGGATTTTTGCTACAAAAGATACTTTCACTATCATCAAACTCCACTCAGGCATGGCACTATATTTTTCAATTACACCGGTTCTAGGCACTTAGTGTTAAAGAAGAAGTCTTAGTGCTAAAGAATTTTTTTTTTTGGGAGTAGGTACCTACTCCCAAAAAAAAAAATTCTTTAAAAACAGTAAAAGATGAAGCTACTGATCAGACAAGGCATAATTACTAGGTACTGTCCATGTCTATGTCCGGTGTCCTCAAAATGTCTGCACAGGTACTACAACCAAACCTTCATATTTGTCAGAGTACATTCGAGAGACGTGTAAAATAATCTAGGTAGCAAGGTCTTGCCCTTGGCGCGCGACACCAATACCCTATATGTATGTAATTACATATTTATTTAGTTCTACAGCGATCTGTGAGCTAAATTTAGATGACTAAACTCGTGTTGGAGGTAGAGCAAGGTTAGTTTTTAGTGGTGAAGTGATGGGACATGTGTGAAACGGATAGTGATGAAACTGGGCTGTGTCATCATCGTATATTCTGTTCTAGCCATTCACATAGCTTCATCTTTGACAGACATTACTAATAGTCAGAAGCTCTAACGGTCTGACAACCAGTGTTACCATGGGGTATCGTATTAACCAGTTACTGGGTTGTGGCGGTCCGATAGGCGGTCGCTCCATGTAAAATACTGATATTCAGCTGCATCCGTTTTGACTGAAAGCCGACCCTATGGAAAAGCTAGGCAGATGACGCCTTGGAATGGGCATCTACGATACTTTCACACTTTATTATGTCTTGTGATTGGGACTGTAGTACCATAATTTTGTAGTATTTTTTGTCTTTCGATATTTCCAAAGTGCCCGTATTTAATGAGAAAGTATAGATGAAAAGTGACGTCACAAATAAAACAACAAAATCAATTCTTCACTCACAAATACGATACTATTACACTTGTATACATTGTATAAATAATAACAGCTGTTTAACAATCACATTACATAACTAACATAATCCATAACTCAGTAACTACATTGTAGCATACATTTTAACACTATAAAATGTCATTAACAGTGAATATAGTGATTGAACAGTAGAATCGTATGTCATTCATTAAACCATAGAGTATAGTAATAGATAATTGATGGGCAAAGGTGCTTAATGAAAAGGCTCGTGTTATTACAATGTGTAGCAATTTTATTGTCTGTGGTCATTGTTACTGTAACAGGTGATATACTTTATGGTTTTTGATAGAGGAGCTCGTGGCTAAATAATTACAGTAGCACTGGCCGATCTTCCGGGTTAAGCCGCGCTTGCCGAGGTTGGTCTGTGGATGTGTGACCATCTGTCATAGCGAGTTTCCTCCGTGTCTCGGAAAGCATGTAAAGCCGTTGTTCCCGGCTGTCATTTGTAGATCTTTGACAGTCGTTACTGTTAGTCAGAAGCTCATAAGTCTGACAACCAGTCTTCCAAGTTACTGGGTTGTGGAAGTTTGATTGGCAGTCGCTCCATGTAAAATAATCAGCTGAATCTGGTTCGACTGGAAGCCGACCTACCGAACCCGATAGTTCGGAAAAGGGTCGGCAGATGATGATGGTTTTAAATAGACAATTCAATTCCATTGTCATTTTGTGGATAGGAAATCATCAAATTCGTGAGGAATGCTTTGGGTGGAGTAGCCAGGGACTGTCAGACTGTTTCTTCAATGTTTCCCCTAACTCTGGTAGACATTTGACCCGATAGAGCCCCATCAAATCAATTACACTAACAGCTGTCTGAGGCTTTGAGACTCGCGCTTGATCCCTAACAGACGGTGAGCTACCGTTTACTTGCCGTCCGTAAGTCAGCGCTTTATGGCTCCTTTTTTGTATAAAGGTGACAAACATGTCCACTAATAATGGAAAGCGGACACCGTAGCCTGTGGACGCCTGTAACACTTGAATTGCTTGTGTTGCCGACGTAGGTACTTTATAAGCGTGTTAAGAAAGTAGGAACAAGTGTTATATATGCCAATAGTTTTACGTGGTACAATCATCGAATGAGTCCTCCCACCCAGGGCAGGGCGAGAGGGGCTGTGAGACTTGTACTGACTAAAATCCACGGTATCCTTCAAAACCCCCTTAGATTTAGAGGTCCAATAGGCAGTCGCTCCGTGTAAAATACTGTTCTTCAGCTGAATCTGGTTCGACTTGAAGCCGACCCCAATATAGTTGGGAAAAAGCTAGGCAGATGATGAGATTCTGGGGCCACGGTTACCTCATAAGACAGTCCCGCGACCCCGGCAGGCTTTGGCCCTCTAAGGGGAACCCGTCATATTGCTGTCAACTCTTTGATGCGCCTGAAACACGACGCGCCGTCGACCCGTTCGCATACACATAACTTGATAATTTTAAAAGCTTCCAAATACCTCAAAAATGGTGCCGACAACAAAGTTATTTTTAAAACATACCTAGTCAAGGCTTCAATTTCATAACTTTGCATAATCCCTAGCTACATAAAGCGAAATAAGCTAGATTTATCAGTGAGGTTGAGTCGAAAACATCACATTACACTATGTAGGGCCCTTATCAGTGTGATAAGGAGATTAGCACGTCTCCAACCAACTGATAACACGTTCCATATGGATTACACTCACTAAATAACGCTTTCAACTTCAAATAGTCATAAAAGTTATTTGTTTTATGTTTAAAATATAACCCAGAAAATATTTTTTTTTCCTTTTCTACATTATACCAGCCTGCTGACCCCGCGAACTTTGTAGCGCCACAGTATCAATACAACTACACTATACTAATACTACTAAATCATTTGTTACAAAAAAATGTGATGAATGAAGAACCGCTCGACCGATTTTGTGCAAACTTCACATAAACCATCTACTAAATAGTCCGAAATACACACATTTTAGTTTTCATTGAACGACTGCCTATCGTACCACCACAACCCATTAACTGGGTAATACGATACCCATGGTAAGACTGGTTGTCAGATAATAGAGCTTCTGACTAATAGTAACGACTGTCAAAGAAACAAATGATAGCCGGGGCCAATAACTTTACGTGCTTTCCGAGGCACGGAGGAAACTCGCTATGACAGATTGTCACCCATCCACAGACCGACCTCGGCAAGCGGGGTTTAACCCGGAAGTTCGGCCTGTTCGGCTGTAATTATTTTACCACGAGCTCTTCAAGTGATTTAAGATAATGGCATAAAATTAATTGATTTTAACCATCTTCTATGGCATTGTTCCAATCTACTTCCCCAGTATTTCATCACCAATTCTATCACAAATCCTTGTGAAATCGTTCAGGAAAATGTGTTACGAAAATGTATAAGGAATCTTGCATTCTAAGCTTGTCCAAGGAGATCACAAGGCGACCTGCTGTTTCCGTATTTTACTTGAATTAGTAGATTGGCACAATAGACATTATACGCGGAGAATATTTTAGTATCCATTGTTAAAGATTACATCTCCGTTTATTTCCTTGAGTACTTGTACACCTTGCTTTAATAAGTTACAGATAAGGAAGTGAAATTGGTCGGTTATATTAATTTTCTAATTTTATATTTTACGCTGTACAGTAAAATAGTATATTATGACTAAAAAAAAGGTCAATTAGTTAGATTGTATTTTTTTCTGTTTTAATGTTCATTAAAATTGACGAAGATGAGACGCTTTCAAAATTCAATTCAAACTAAGATGCATATGAAACCATGTATAAATTGGTACGTTAGCTAACATGGTTAATAATTATATAATTGAGGGAAAATCTTGAGGTTTTTGAAAACTTGTTCATGATAAATAGGTTGACCCACAAAAAAACAAAAATCGATCAAATGTTTACCAATTGCTGGCCACTACATTACAATATTTTAAATAAAAGAACGCTTGGATTCTAATTTCAATATGTCAAAATACGTTTATATTTTTTTAAACGTATTTACATGGAATTACTGCTATGTCGTATAAGATATGAACTTACTAATTTATGTTTTTTTTTGACATATTTTGTTATTGCAACCAGATTTTCAACATTTTCAATAACTGTGATATTTGCTTGTAGGAACCCAAAAACTTTCAAACAGATATCAAAAAACCTGTAGCAATCTTCGATGCTTCCATAGTACAAAATAATACTCTATTCCCATCACGTAAACGGACTTAAAATAGCACAATTTTAAATTCTAACCTTAGATCGTTGATTCGTTGAAGGCCAAACCAGTAAAGTGGACCAATAAATAAATAGATACGATTGTATGTCTGTAAATGTCGTATTAATTCAACTGAGTTAGAATAGAAACTACTTTTCATATAAATTTATTATGTAACGGTTAAGTCTATGGGTTCGTTTACATGATATTTTATAGGTTTTAAAGCGGTTATCTGGAGTAAATTATGCTCTGTGAATTGTAGTGTTATTTTTATGTTTAAATGTTATTTGTTGGAAGACAAAGAACTGTTAATTTTAAAAATATTTTTATGGTATAATACATTACTTTAATTTGAACAATGTATTGTTTGGTTTCAACATATTTTTTTTTTTTGCGTAAAAAAATCTTGTTGCATTGCATGCCCAAAAACTAAGTAGTTTTAATAATATAGGTATTATGTAAAATTTATCATTTACTGACTAACTTACGACAAGTTAAAAAAACACAAAGTATAAATTGTTTGGAGAATAAAACAAAGAGATACAAAATCTCTGCTACGCTTCTTCTACGAACATCTGCTACGGCGTAGCTTGGCGTAGCATCATCTTATAAAATTATCTTACTACCGACCTTTAGTTGTTTTTATTTCTTTTGGTATTTTTTAAGATTTAAACCACACACAATGGTTATTTTATGGGTCAAATAATTACTATAGATTCGTTTTTAATTGCTAAAGTTCACTAAATCACATTATTAAAAGTATATAATTTTCTAAATTAAACGAAACATTTTTTCTTGAGCTACTGAAAGCCGTCGGGTTTCATTTCCCGTCGGCATTGTGTTTCAACTCTTACGTTTAGTAATTCCAAATCAAATTAGGAGTTAGTTTATTAAAAAAGGCGTAATGAAACTAACAGGCACCTCGGAACCATAGACAGTTTTTAAAAGTAAAAACCGTTTAAAAATAGAACAGAAAACTTCTAAAAATGGAAAGTGGTTACATTTTTTTTCTATAACATCAAAATCGACGTGTAATTGAATTTTACGAGTGCAATAAATAATGTATCGGTTTCTCTTAATTTACAGTTAAATAGATTATATTGTTACATACAAACTGCGTTCGAAAGTTTTCACTCTCTCAAATAAAATCTTTATTTTTTAAATTAAAGAATGAGATTACTAAATTAATTTATAATGTCGTAGTATCACTCTGTTATTTTCATGATGATTGGTTATTGTAAACGTCTTTTATTTTATACTAGCTTCTGCCAGCGACTTCGTACGCGGATCCTGTTGCCTATGCCAGCGACAATAGGGTCGTCAAAATCGAAGATCTGAAACGTCTGATGTCGAATTCTTCGAGCCTGGGGACGGGAAAACAACGGGACGCGCATGACGATTCCAGAGGTTCCAGATCTTTTATTTTTGTAAGTCAACAGGAAATGTCCATCAGACTAAACAACTCTTGCTAAGACGTCGTTACTGTATAATTATTATGTTATAGTGTAGCTAGGCTTTTGGAGTTCCACATCAGGTTTTCCAGATCTTCAGTTTTTATACGACAACAGGGAGTGCTCATCAGGCTGAACAACTCTTGCTAAGACGTCATTACTGTATATGTAATAGTGTAGCTGGGCTCTTGGAGATCCACATCAGGTGTTCCATATCTTCAAATTTATTTTCTCAGCAGAAAATGCTCATCACGTGGAACAATTTTTGCTATGGCGCTATTTTAGTATCTCTTATAGTTTAGCTGATCTATAGCAGTTCTGCATCAGGTGTTCAAGTTTCCAAGATAAATTATAGCCTATATGTTGCCCAGATTTAATAGATATACAACAAAAAAAAACAACAATCAAATCCGTCCAGTAGTTCCGAAGATTAGCGTGTATGGAGTAACTTCTCCCGTTTTCCTAACATTTCCCTTCACTGCTCTGCTCCTATTGATTTTAGCGTGATGAAAAGTATACTATAACCAGCGCAGGAGTATGACAAATAATTGTACCAAGTTTCGTCAAAATCCGTCGAGTAGTTTTTGTTTCTATAACGGTTATACAGACAGACAGACAGACAGACAGACAGACAGACAGACAGACAATAATTTTATTAATTGCATTTTTGGCATCAGTATCGATCCCTAATCACCCCCTGATAGTTATTTTGGAAATATATTTCATGTACAGAATTGACCTCTCTACAGATTTATTATAAGTATAGAAGATAGATAGATAGATAGATATTTTCCTTCAGCGTTTACCAGTAGTGATGAAATAAATTAAACAACCTAATACCAAATAGCAGAGTTAAAAAAAATGCCCGGATAAACGGCGCGTCGTGTTCCACTCCTAAATGTTATTATGTCAGGAATCTGACCATAGAGCCAAACGCCTGCTTTGGCCGCAGAACTATCCAAACCAGGTAACAGTGACCACGGAATTAACAGGGCAATTGAAGAAACAGGGTGGACAACTCTGCCAATGAATCCATTCAGCTCCAACCACGCCGGGAGGACTAATTTGATGATATTACCACGAAAAACAAAAAAGAAAAGGCTCCGAGGGCCACCACTGCTCTCAAAAGTATTTAATACATAATCTAGTATATCATTCACAGTATTAACTACAAATACCTTGACATACTAAGTGACATCAATAGAGTGCTAACATTTAGTTAACATGAAACCTTTACTGAAGGTAAATAGTATGACCTTGTTGTCATCCTGCTGTTACTGATTTTGAGGGTAGGCAGATACATAGTCATGCACGTAGTCTTTTCTCCCCTATGTTAGAGGTGGTTTCCAGTGTAACCGGATGCAGCTGAATATCAGTATTTTTACATGGACTGACTGCCTATGTGACCTCCACAACCCAGTTATTTGGTAACCAGATACTACGCCACTTGATAAGATACAAATGATAAATTATATTTATTTTGTAGTTTGCTTTTAAGCTTCATTTTACTCGTCAAAAAAATTGTTTTAATAAAACTGAAGTGCCCAGTATTGCTGTGAGAAGGAACAGCCGACACAAATTCAGAGGTCACAGTCTCTTTTAAACTTAAGGAATAAGATATAAAATAGAGTCTGAATCATCTTGTGGAGAAAAAGTAAATTCTTTCTTAAAACTAAAAGATACTCGTATATCGGATAGGTTATATCCAACTAAATTATTTAAATTCCAGTATTCCTGCAACAATAATTTCTAATTTCCAACCTCCAAACAGACAGAACCGTGACCAAAAGCAAGTCAACCACATAAAAAAGTAAAAACCAATCCTCCTAATTTCCACCAGTTTTTTTTTCCAATTTGACGTTGAAGTATGACTCTGAAATGACCTGAATAGCATCACGTTAGCCTAACGAGGGTTTATCTGTCATTTTGATAAACGACTGTTAATTGTGTGGTCGACAGGGCTTGTGCTAACACTATGGTTGATCTTTATCGGTTACTATATTTGGGTGACCTAATTTTTATCGAGGGAAATTGGGTTTAGTTGGGTTTTTTAAACCTAACCTAAAATGGGATATTATTACTTAGGTTTAGTTGTTCAAAATTATTCAGATAATATCCAGATTCAAATGATAAATATAACCAAACACTATTTAACCAAATATAAGCTCAAGCTTTTTTCTATAGAGCTATAGAGTGTAGTACCAACTATTTAAAAATGTCATTTGCCACGAGCTTCCATACAAGAAAAAACTCGTATAACTGTAAGGCATTTGTTTTTGCAAAAATGGTTATTGCCTATGTCAGCTGAAAATCATTAATTTTAGCAAGAACCTCCCACTGATCTGATCCCCAAAACAGTGAACACCAAACGGCTTCTTTTTCGTGCTTTTGACATACTACGTCATTCCTCATCAGTCACTTACAATCAAGTGGGTGATGGAGGTCATTATTCCCTTTAACCATTTATTTTATTAAAAGAAAACTTAATACTTGAATAAGTTTCGTATTTATTTATTTTTGTAAAACATACAGAAATAGAAGGTCTGTAATAGCCTGTTAAGAAAAGAATACTTACTTATGCATTTTTTTTTTTTTTTTTTTAGCGTGGTAAAATCATCAAATGAGTCCTCCAACCCCGGGCAGGGCGGGAGGGACTGTCAGACTTCTACTGACTAAAATCCACGGTGTCCTTCATAGCCTGTTATGTTCCGGGGTTACGGTAAGGGAATAATCCCGCGACCCCGGCAGGCTTTGGCCCTCTAAGAGGGGGGCCCCGTCATTATGCTGACGCTCTTTGAGGCGCCGTCGACCCGGGCATGGTCCTTGGTCGGGCAGCGAGTTGCCCTTTACTCGCTGCCCGCATGCCCGCGCCTACGGTGGCCGGAGATCGTCTCGCGACGTCCGTCGCCGTGGGCGTCCTACACCGCGGTTGGGGCGGAGGGAGGACTCTGTCCTCTCTCGCTCGCGGCGCGCCTCCTCCTTCGCGAGCATTACTGCTTCGCAGAAGGAGGCGACCGCTTCCCACTCCGTCTCGCCCCGCAGCATGGCCGCAACCAATGCCGGGCGCGAGAGGTCTCCGCCTATCGCAGCCGTGAGGACACGTCGGTACACTGCCCAAGCTGGGCAGTCCTGCACCGTATGCTCCACCGTGTCCTCCGGGCGATCTTCGCAGTGGTGACACCCAGACGTTTCCTCCTTCCGCATTAGACACAGGTACCTCCCGAAGCACCCGTGCCCGGTGAGGACCTGCGTCAGGCGGAAGGTAAGGACGCCATGACTTCTCTCCAGCCACTCCTCAAAGAGGGGTCTTACCGCCGCAATTGCGGCGTGCCCGTACTTACTTATGCATAAAAATGTTTTTTTTTTTTTTTTTTTCAACAAATCCAGTCACATTTCGAGATAATACATTTACTTGAAACAAATACCTATCAAGACTCTACAACCCAGTTAGTAGGTAAGATAATTATATCAAATCATGTTCCTGCCCTTATTCCATTTTACTTGTGATTTTTTTCTTCCATTTTTCAACACGTTTTCTTCTTCCATTCTCCCCTATCAGACGTCACAGTATCATTTACTCCTTTTTCTTTCATATCATTCCTTAGACTATCCATCCATCTTTTCTTTGGCCTCCCTCTTCCTCTCCATCCACCAACATTTATACTCATCACTCTCTTAGTTACATGAGGTAAGTAAGAAGGTAGACTGGGTTAAAACAAATCTTCTTAGTTCCCCAGAAACGTGTCACCAATCTCATTGAAATACAGCCACTAATTAGTCATACAATCAATTGGTCCCAGTCGACTGGCCAGCAAACTTGACATGTTTACTGCCAATAAACCTGGCTGTACTTACTAATTTTGACGTACTGTTTGTTCTGTGGCCATAGACTAAGGTATACGACCTTATTTACATGAAACTGGAAACCATAAAGTCTAGAATATGTTTTGAATGTAATTTTGTGACATTCTTGGGATAATTCTGAAGGTGTTTTGTGAGAGTGTGGTGAATTAGGTGTTAGTGGTGTTTGAAATCAACTGTTATTATGTTTAGCTGAGAAGTTTAAAGTTGATTAGTTTGTTAATTACATTTTTAACTAGATGTTGTCTTGTACGAGTATAACTCAAAAATTATTCCACGCAAACGTAATACTGGTATTAAAAGTGTCCTATATGCTTATAATCCAGGTTATAAACTGCTATCTGTGCATTCAATTTCGTCCAGAAAGAGTAATCCATTCTCACGAAATGTTGCATTTTTGATATTAATTTCATTAAGTAATTTTTATATTTTGGATCGTGAAATATAAGTTAATGTTCCGTTGATCTTTTACAGTAAAGTTTAGCTTTGAAACCCAACTTAAATTCCATCCATTTCTCACAATATTTCCTTTGCAACTTTCCAAGATTGAACGTCTATGAGTAAACGGTAAGCTTCTTGGTCAAAGGCCTGCGACCATAACCATAAACTCGGTAAATAGAGAGATAGGCCATAAAGTAACAGAGTTACAAAAACCCACCATCAATCATTACTAATTAAACTGTTGAACCTATTAATAAACGTGATTGAATGTTTGCAAACTGCACAGCTGAACGGCCCATAACAGCCTGCAGCAGGGCTGATGAACCTTCGGTAGTAGATACAGAAGTAGTAGAAGATAATTGTCGCGGGATTGACTAAGTAGAATATACCGTGACCCTGAAACACAAAAGGCGACCGAAGAAACAGAGTAGAAAGATTTCGGGAGGATTTAATTTGATGGTTTAATCACACCAAAAAAAAATAGTATAATATTTTTGCTATGTTAATTGTCGATCACAAAATATTTGTTTGAAAGAACCAATGTGAAATGTTGTGGGTGTATTGTATACGTAGATGCAACTCTGCCTAACTCTACGGGTATAACAAGCATGATGTTATGTTTAAATAACGTCCCTGAATGTTTAAATTCAATCAATTTAGTATATCGCAGTTTATTGTTGAACGTAGCACTATTTATAAGATTAACATACAAATATACTGAAAAATTTAGAAGAGACCTAATTAGAGTGGCTATAAGTTGAAAAAAGAGAATAATTTCACCCATATTTTCTACTACACCGGTATTAAAATATTTTTCTCCATCATCAAATATCCACACAAGCACGAAAAGGTTCACAATCCCCCCACTTTACTAGCTATAAGATCTGACTGCGCGCCTGATGCGCGGGCGCAGTAAATAAAGCGCTCCGGAGCGGTCTAGGCCACCGCCGCTCGCGCACAAGGTCGCTAGGCTGACACCATGTAGCGGAGGTTGGTGGGACAGGACCAGGAGTTGGGGTGAACTAGTTTGGGTTAATTTTGGGATGAGATTGGGATAGGTACTTTGAAATCGTTAATTTTAGTACCGAAATAAAATTGTAGATGGTATAGTTTCCTCCATTTAGGGGATTAATAGGTTGTAGGGAACTGGGGTTAGTTAGGGACTTATTATCATCATCAGCCTATAATGTTCCCACTGCTGGGACACAGGCCTCCTCTCTTGTGAAAGGGAGTGGGCCATAAACCACAACGCGGGCCCAGTGCGGGTTGGCAGATTCTTGGACTTAGGATTCAGTTCTAGGACATGCCGGTTTCCTCAAGATGTTTTCCTTCACCGTTTTGAGAGCAGTGGTGATGAAATAAATTACACAAAGTAATACGCCTGGCGGGGTTCGAACCCACGACCTACAACTAGTAAGTCACCTAGATTTGGGGTTTAAAGTTTACAGGGAAAAAGCTGAATGTGGTAGAAGCTTGTAGGACAGCACTTAAACTAGGGGTGGATACGTTTTTGGAAGATGAGACTTGTATGCTTTAAAGGGAATGAAATCAAAGTGTTTTTGTTTGTTGGCGCAGTGGCTGAGCGTTTGACTGATGCACTGCAAGTCGCGGGTTCGACCCCCGCTTGGGACAAATATTGACTCCAAATGTTTGTAAACGTAACCACGATACAGAAGGAATTCCTAATGTGGAGCAACGGCACTGGAAAATCATCATCTTTAAAGTAGCGACGATAATACCTACTTATTTTTAAATTCAAATATAGCAGCTCACAATTTGGGACCCATTAATATTAGTAGTCATTTTTACCCGGTGGTGCTAGGCAACTGGGCTTCTCCCAGTTGTAATGTCCCTTTGTGCCTATTGGCCGTGTTTTGTTCTGTCTCCTGCTTGCATGGAGGGAAGATAAAACATATTTTTCCTACTCCTCCACTATTCTTTTCTGAGTAATATCGTTGCAGGATCCAAGACAGGTAAATTCATTCTCCGGGACACGTCTAGCTTCTCTTTGTAGTACGAACTCTGTGCAGTACAAATTAGTAGGTTTCCATGTAATCTAGGCACTATTCATACTAATTAGCCTTCAACTCTGTGACTTACCTAAATATCGACCCACGCAATACAGAAACCCAGCCCTTACAAATATCTAAAGTCACTTCATGTCATATTCGGCCAAAGCCTGCCGGGGTCGCGGGACTAGGGCTATTGAAGGACAACTGATTTTAGTCAGTTGAAGTCTGACAGTCCTTCCCGTTTTGCCTTGGGTGGGAGGACCCATTTAATGATATTCATTTTATTAATTTTTGAGAATAATGATGGCCATTGGAGTTTTTCTTGTCATTTACAAAATGTCTTGTATTTTTCTGTTACCGCAAGGCTTTGTATTTTCGGTTCTAGGAAACGTTTAATACATTTAAACGTTTCCTAGAACCGAAAATACAAAGCCTTACGCCAAAATTCAGTTACGGAACTCCAAATCACTGACGCAATAATAAGGTCATCAAATATTAAGTGCATAGATAGCTCTAAATGCAGTTATATGTAACTACTTAATAATCTCAAGTTCATTATAATAATAACTACCTATTAAAGTCCACAATCTTATCAAACAAAAACAAAAACGCCGACACAAATCTAACCAACCAATCACAAACGTCCAAAGAAGGAAAAACACGAAAAACCGTCCGCGCAGCCTCATGGTCACAGTACACGCGCGCGCACATGATCTAACCTAGAAACGGGCTGGATTTCGTGACATTCGCGGCGCGCGCGCATGTGTGCGTCCCCATTCAGGCAATCGTGCGCCTGCGCAGCTGTGTGTGTCATTAGAATCAACACACCGACACGGATATCTAAACAAGTTTAGAATAAACCATTTTGAACTTTATTCCGTTGTGTTAGAGGGGCATGTTGTGGAGGTGTGACAGCAAATAATTTGTTTAGCCAGTTGACATGGCATTGGTCGGTTTTGGTATGATAAATGGGCGTTACTATATTAGTTTGACATTTATAGAATAGTTACGGTTTAGCTGTTATAGTGGATATTTGTTAATTTTTTTCGTGGTGCATGAGCAAGTAAGTTTGTTATTTATTAATTATTTTGATGATAACTAATAATTATTTTGTGGGCCAATAATTATTTGGTATTCTGTGTCATTTTTATATTTTTGAAGACAGGAAAATATCTAAATTTTTATTGACCGAAATGTGTATAAAGACGATTCCCAAAATTCCATGTCAATTTAAATGAATTACTTTGGATAAAATCGTAATGATTCGTTTTGCGTAACCCCAAAAAATAACTTCATAAATAATTATTATCGGTTGTCGTTAAAATGTAACCACGCGGAAGGAAAACGTTGCTAACCTAGTTATTGAAACATACAAAACGTATATTATTATATGCCTTTGGAATCTACTTAGTTAATAGTTATAACATACTAACTTGATAATTATAACATTCTAAGCAGCTCGTTCTAGGTCTTAAACAAATTTTCAAAATGGCGACTACAGAAAATCTGCGCACGATCATATATCGAAATTCTTTAAAAAATATTGTCTAGATAACGTAAGTGACATTTTAAATTTACTAGATAGTTACCGTTCTTCATAAAACAAAAAAAAAATACCGGCCAAGTGTGAGTCGGACCATTCTATGAAAATGGCCAAAGAGTCATCTCTGTTGTATGGGAGTCCCCTTTAATATTTATTTTATTCTAGTAAGTGTTTAGTATTTTAATACATCATCTTAGAAATTTTCAACTGTCTAACTATCACGGTTTATAAGATATAGCATGGTGACAGACAGACAGCGGAGTCAGTAACAAGGCCCTGTAGTTACCCTTTGGGTACGGAATCCAAAGTAGAAAACTGACCCATTTTCTTCTCTTTCTGGTGATCAATCTTCCTTGAACCCCAGCTCCGAGCCTAACTCACCATCATCATCATCAGCGTATAAATGTTCCCACTGCTGGGACACAGGCCTCCTCTCTATGCGAGGGAGTGGGCCATAATCCACCACGCGGGCCCAGTGGGGTTTGGTAAATGTCACATATGTTCGAATTTTTGGTACTAGGACATGCCTGTTTCCTCAGTATGTTCTCCTTGATCGTTTTAAGATCAGCAGTGGTGATGAAATAAATAACACAAGTAGGTAATGATGGCTGCAGAGTTTGAACCCACGACCTGCAACTTGTAAGTCGGGACTGGTACCACTGGGCCACCACTGCTCCTGGCCCAACTAAATAAAACAAATGACAGTCACAGCTGTATGTACTATGTTACTATATGTACTAGAGAAGCACATGTTTGGTGGCCATGACACACTATGTGCGCTCAGTTACGAACGTAGAACGAATGCGCAGTATATCTATACATGCGCTTTATCTACGCGCACTTTTGTTGACACCCTTGTGGGTTTGCGAAGGTCGGTGTTTATGTCATTTTTGTTTGAAACTGTTGGATTATAGAAGGGTAATTTTATTTGGATTTTCTTTCTTTTTCGTGGATTTGGTAACGTCACTTTCTGATGTCAGAGTTCAGATAACACGTTTCCAACCTGGAAATCGAACCAAAGAACTCATAACCAGCAATGGTTCTTTTCAACCACAGTTTAGTGGTGGACAGCGAAACTTTTATTAAAAAATGTATCATTGTCCACCAGTGGTGGCCAACGGTAATCATCATCTTCCGGCCTTATTATCCCAATTTACGAGTACTTGTGGTCGGCGCATCACGTTTTTTTATTCCATTCTCCCCTATCAGACGTCACAGTATCATTTACCTACTCCTTTTTCTTTCATATCAATTCTTAGTGGCCAACGGTAATCTATACATATAAATAAAATTGGAGTGTCTGTTTATAATATTGAAAGAACCGTTTTTTTTCTACATGCATACGACGGTGCAACACCAAAATATTTTTTTTTAGAAGTTTTGTCTGTCTGGCTGTTTTTAATGGCTAATCTCTGAAATTGCTGGACCGATTTTGACGGGACTTTTTTAGGCAGGTAGCTGATGTAATAAGGAGTAACTTAGGCTACTTTTATTTTAAATTTTCTTATTTTTTCAAAAAAAATTGGGTTATGTGGACTTTTGCAGCTTAAGTTCCGACATTCACGCGAACGAAGTCGCGGGCACAGCTAGTATTTACTAAAAATCTTATCACTATCCACCAGTGGTGGCTAGACAGAAATTTTATATAAAATTTTCATATGCTCCAACCCGGGATGGATGGAGCGAAATTTTTATATTAAAAGTTTAATTTTTTAATTTGAGGTTGTATGGTCACAGTATCATTTACTCTTTCTCAATTCCTGCATATTTTTTTTAGTCTTCGTCTTCCACTCCATCCATATATCCATCCGTTTTAATTGCGTGTCAACTATTTTTTTAATTTTACTATTATGTATTAAAAGTTGACGATAACTAAACACACGTCATAATAATTCAAAGTGCAATTAAAATTATTAACCTAGAACCTTGGTCTTAACAAATAAAATAACACTAACCGGAAAACATAGTCAAAAACTATTATATATTACCTACTAGAACAGTAATACTGCATAATACATGATAAACAAAATACATATATTATACGTTTTGCTATTGGCTAGAATTTTAATGCATTTATGTATTAATCACTAATTATGTACTCGCTGGTTTTTCCAATTTACGTTATTTACTTAGTACTTGACGATAAATTAGAGTATATAGAAATATGTTTCCGTTGTAGTGTAGTAGTGTTTACTATCTAATATAATTGTTAGAGTTAAACTATTTACCTATTAATTTCAAATAGATATAATCAGATCAATCTAGCTATGACATTTCATCAACACCATCCTCCTGTAATCTTAAATAATACATCAGCCTTTTCTTCAGTTACCATATCAGGAAGCCCAAAATATCTTTAATTAATTTCATTCGATGTCAAGAATTTTAACAAAATACACGAAACTAATTAAGTAGATTTTCCGAGTCGTAAAGTATGGAACCTATAAAATTTCTGTGTGTAGTATACGGTAGCTATAAAACGAAACGCGGGTAATTCCCATGTTGTATTTAATGTAATACACCGTTTTTATAAGTTTAATTAATTTTCATTAGCATTTAGATGTTTTGATAATTTACTGTATCTACTCTTTAATGATTAGAAAAGTTGATGTGGTCATGAAAATTCTTTATTCTTGCTAGTGCATGTATATTATCAGCCTATAATGTTCCCACTGCTGGGACACAGGCCACCTCTTTGTAAGCCAATCCGGGTTATCCACCACGCTGGCCCATGCAGTGCGGGCTGCTAGACGTTACAGATATTCAAAGACTATAATAAGTACCTATTTGAATTTTTCACCGAGCCGTGGTGCTAAATTAATTACACAAAATAATGCGCTTGCCTGGATTCAAACCCACGAGTTTCGTGGCTTATCACTGAACCAACATGTTTCTTGTTCTCCATTCCTTCAATAAAACTAAAATAGTGCATTAGTGGAAGTTTAAATGGCAGTTTTTCTACTGAAAAACAATCATTTTGTTAATTAATTTTGATTAAATAATTTGGCTTTTTCTGAACCTACCATATTTTGGTAGATACATAAGATAACAAAGCTTTAAGGTAAAATACACCAAAACTGCAAAACTTTTGGAAAACTCTTATGTGCAAACAAAAACGTTTTGTGACCATTCCAACAATGATTATGTCGTATTCTTTATACGCCTTCCTTTTGATGTTCAATCCTACAATATTTGTTCTAAAACCATGGCACACTTCTAAGGCGGTCCCTCACCGGGAGCATTCGCGTGTAACATTATAGATTCGACTTTGATCGTTACATTACAATACTACCTCCCTGACTGACGAGCATTCGCGCACTATAGATTTGACACAAGGTGCGCATTGTAATGCTCGGTTCTCCTCCTTCACAGATGCCTAAACTCGTTTTGTATCATTACAAGGTGCGCATTGTGATGCTCGATTTTCCTCCCTCACTGATAAAATGTTAGAATCTGTAACGCTACATTACAGGTGAATGAATGCTCGCAGTGAGGGAGCGCCTTTAGATAGCAACAATTTTATAACCCAAGTTTTTCTCAAGCCACATAGCTGCAGGGACAAAGATCAACCTCACATAATGATATATTACGGCACATAATTTTCTAATGTCTCCTAAGTTCACAATGCTTATAGTTTCTCTATTTAGGCGATAGAAAGCATTTGACCCAACGATCTCTAATCTGTGGGTATCTACCGACGCATTCTTGGAGTTAAGATAAATTGCGTCTTAAGTTTATGGAAAGATTAAGTTGAATTTTGATTGACTCCGTAATTTGTGCGTTGTGATGTGTGAAGTTCGCGGGTTTTTCTCGTGAAAAAGAAAATGGTTTCTTGTTTTGTTTGTAAAATTCTAATTTAATTTATTGCTTGATGAGTGATTCTTCGATTTTTCTTACGCTGGAAATTAAACATCTATCTCTATAGCAATCTTGATCCCGATGTTTGCCTGTAACCAATCAATGTCTGAATTTGCTTAAGCAAGTCTTAAAATAATAATTATGTCCAATTAGAAACGGCCGTCACATAAAATGAATTAAGTTTTTGGTTGAGATGGAATATTATTTTTGCGAGTTAGACTAATAAGTAACTAAAAAAACTTAGACATTTACGTAAAAACAAAACTAAGTATTTGTGGTGAAAATAATACACCTGATAATGTTGATAGCCTTTCTTACTTTAAGCTTTTTGTTTTAGGTAAGAACTTTCTTTAGATTTTAGTTGCCCACAGCTTCTGATCATGAAAAATACATTTTCTGGCCATTAACATTTTTCGGAAGATCACACTTATTTTATTACATCGTACGAAACTGTTGAATGTGATTCCCAAAGAACAATAAATTCCATTTTCCTCAATCACGGAAAATACCGAAAGAACAAAAAACAGTCACAACACGTGTTTTAAATTGCGTAATATTGGCTTAATATTAGTCTATCAACGATTTTTATTACCATTTTTCTAAGACTAGGCTAGACTAAGTTCTAAGTAGAACAATGATTCACGACACGCATTAGATGATTTCACGATTTATTCGTCTTAATAAGTAATTTTCCTTTGCATTACGCGGAAACATAGTTTTCCTCACAACAAGTTCAAGATTCAAGTTAACAAAAGAAGTTAATTCGGTATGATTTGAAACGCACCATCATTTCTTTAATGCAGCCGCCATTTTGGAATTTGCGCGCGCTTCCAACTGTCATTAGGCAGTGATGCCAACATTGTGAAATTACGAGTTATGGTTGCGTTCAACTATTAAATTATGGGTTCTTAGGCAGTCGTTGTGTGTGAGGCGTGCTTAATTTTGTGACGGTTATAAAGTAATTTAAGACACATTATAGAATGGTTTTGGATTGGCACTAAAATGTTATAAAAGAAAAGAAAACGGTTTTTATTATGCCATTACTATAAAACAAGACTCTACTGTGTTAACTTGGGAGCGAGTTAATCTTGTTTGACAACAAAATAATAAAATTGAAGTTATTGCGTCTTTCTGAAAGTTTAAAGGTAACGTCACATACATTCAGAAAATATGCTTTTACGCAAATCAACTTTGAGTTACTAAACTAACAGAGAACTACAAGCTTCAAAACGACGAAAGTTATTAAGCTTGAAACTCCTCTTTCATTAACTATCTTGCCCATGCACACTCCAGAACATATTTTAATATGAGCCGTGTCTGTCCAGCAAAATTCGCATCAAAAGCAAAGTTTTGTATAATATTCTGACCACGAATAAAATCAATATCGTGTAGTTTAAATACCAAAACAATTTCAATGAAAATAGTTCCGCTAAAGTTTTGTTGTCAATGGCTAGCAGGGTCGTCAAGTTGGTACAATGGCTGCTTATATTAAAATAGTTCACGAGGTTTAATTATTACTTATCTAACACCTGCGGCCTAGTCATCTATTCAATTGATTTTTTACATGATTAACAGTAAGTTAAACATAATATTATGAAAGTGTTTCACAGAGTTGGTTTCCCAATGCCTTTGTTAAAAATTGGTCTGTTTAAAATCATGGTAACTATTATAGTTTTATTGATAATTATTATGTTTTGAAAATAAATGATGTGAAGTAGAGTTCGTTGTTTTAAAATAAGCTTCGTAACTTTTATGATCCTGTGAATTTATTATGTCTTCCATTGTTTGCTTACTTTTCATTTTATAATTAACACTTTCTGTCAAAAATCGAACGCAGTTTTTCATTCCATGTGTTGGCAATAAACTTAATACCAACATTACAAACCAAAAAACACAAAACAATAATTTCACAGCTTGTCTCAGTCATTCTTTCTTTAAAATAAGCCCTATTTACCGTCGCAACAGGCACTCACAAACTTAAAGCTGCAATCTAAAAAGAAAGGCACTCTAATTGTGTACAATTAGTTTTGAAGTAGTAATGATATAAGGTAGCGGTTACGTTACGCATCGACGAGCGAGCGCGGACACCGTGAGAAACTATCGCGAATCAGAATACAGAATACTTTGATGTCATGTTTGGAGTTCAAGTTATTAGGGATTATAGTTTTTTGAAGTTGGTAACGCGTAAAAAGTTTTTTTTTAATGATGGTAGTTAAAAAGTTTTGGTCATGCTATCGTCTTGTGAGGTAAGGTTTTTGATCGCAGATAGAGTATTTTTGATACTTAGTTGTTTTTTATACCTAAGTATTAATTAAACTTATGAAACAAATAGTTATTTATTGGTTGTGACTTTTGGGTTATGGATCAATTACATTTTTCAGGCTTTATTTATAAAAGTTTCACGCAGAACTTAATAAATTCATAGTATTATTTAAGAAGTATCTGTTGGAGCCAGCATAGTAATTCTAAAAATGTTTTGATCAGAAACTCATATGAATAACAAACAAAAAAACTCCCTCTTCCTTATCGACTATTAATTTAATCTAATTGTATTTTTTGTGCGAAAATAGAAAAATTCTTACATTTCTTGTTTACAAGCCTGATGTCTAGTGACGCGTAACATTCTTATGTTGGTACCCTTGAGCCTAGGAACTAGTTAAATGTCATTGATGCGATTACCAGTAATTGTATTTAATTTTCGTCTAGAAATGATGGAAAATTAAGTAGCACCTGCTTAGAAATAAGTATTCTAATAAAGAAACTAGTTTGTAAGGTGTTTTAAAATTATGGGGTTCATATTCTACAGAAGTGCTTTTTGATGGGGTAATAATTTATAAACTTTTATTCGCGCCATTGCAAAATTGTTGGCTTCACTATCGATTCCTGTTGAGAAAAATATGCGTTATTTTTTCTAGACAATTTAATTATTACTGTCTATTTAAAAAAAAATAATGCAGATATTTTATGTGGAATTAGCTGTGTTATTATTAATTATTATGCATAAATTGTCAATTTTGTGATTACCCATTGTTCAAAATATAAATAAATAAGTTATGAAAACGGTCTGTACAAAAAACAGGAATAATTCATACCTATATGGAAAATGCTTTTTTTATTCTGTACTAATTAATATATCTGTTACTGCCCATCATAATCAATGTTCATCCTGTATAACCTTGGTAACGTGTTTATAGAAAAAACTTATCTTAAAATACCGTAAAACTACAATAACAAAAAAACACAATAATTGTTATAAAGACCGGAGCTTTGAAATCATTCATATGGCAACTTGAACTATACCTCGTATAATAACAAATAACATAGTTTAATATAACTTTAATCTATAGTGATTAATACTTTAAACACTAACTGTTGATACTTACAGTAATTACTAGATAATGCTTCGTTCAGACGGACGGTTCCAACGAGCGTTTTAACTTGGGCGAGTTACTGGCTCATTGCACACACTGTGTATAAAAATTTATGTGGGTACGTTTTCATGTCATTTGTCTTTAAAGTGTGTTTAATATTATTTGTTCTGTACTCGGGAGATTTTTCATTATGTTAGTAAAAATATTAGATTAATAAAATTTGTAGCTATAAAAAAGTTGTGACAAATAAATAAAAATGTTATATTATTATTAATTCGATGATTTATCTTTTTAGGCTTTAATGGAGTTGTAAATTTATATAAAATACAGAAAATTTTTGCTGATTCAATATCACAATACCATCTTTCAGGTTTTTATATTAATTCGCTCCTTTCATACGATTGATTTCGAAGCAAAGGTGGATTGCTGTACACTCGCAGAAAAGAGGCCTGGGGGGAGGGTATTACAACGTCTTTAAACCAGGCTTGTTCCAGTGAGCGAACGAGATGGCGCTAGACGACTTATATAGCTCTGTCTCTTTCACTCTCCGGAATAATAGGGACATTAGAGGCTGAGTATGCTATTGAATTCGAGCAATTTTGTTTCTATTTTAAAACATAAAATAAAAAGCCAACACAATTTGATTTCACGAACAGCTGTTTAACAAAAAGACCAAGAAAAATATCAAAATTTTCTTTGAAATATCTATTTTTGGGATAATAAAATAGTGTACCAGCCTCTAAGTTGATTTTTGCACTCGTAAAACCGTTTGGAAGTCATAAAAAACGTCTGGACGGAGTAAATGAGAACGTGTGGGTTCTGCCACCTCGTTACCTATCATTATTGTCATTTTAAACTGCGGAATGATTTGCGGAATTACCGTAGTCCTGTTGAAGTAGCCGCTATGGTTGGCACTTCCAGGTTGTATGATTTAGGATTTTAACGGTACCATTACTGATTATAATTTTCTTTTTAGAAAACAAAAACATTTTAACGGAGAAGTAAGATAAAATCTAAATAGCTATTTAATATTTTTTAATCTCAAATAACTATTTTGTAAATACTTATATTAAAAAAGTCTGACTAATATAAAAGTCTATATTTATTTGGTATTCTCCTACTTTTAAAGCCCTCATCTCATCCTCATTTAGATGATGCATAGTTTAATTACCTATAAACTAAAATAAAATTCCTAATTAAAAAAAAAAACAAAAAGGCGGAGACACTTAGGCGTCAAAGTACTCCTCCGCATTGCTGTCATCCGGAAAGTAAAATTCTATTATTCATCAACAGCAGATTAGATAAGACCCCAACATGGTTTTTTTTTTAACGTGGTTACATCATCAAATGAGTCCTCCCACCCCGGGCAGGGCGGGAGGGACTGTCAGACTTGTACTGACTAAAATCCACGGTGTCCTTCAATATCCCTTTATGTTCCGGGGTCACGGTGATAGAATAAGTCCCGCGATCACCCCCCGCAACATAGCTAGGAAAAATTCACGCAGATGTATTATTAAAAAAATAAAACCGCTCCATGTGAACACACTCTTACAAAGCATGCGCGCTCAACCTTTTAACAAAAACTCTAGTAAAACCGTTTCTATCGATACTATCGATAAAACTGTTATCGATAATTTATTCGTTCCACGTTCAGGGCGGCTCTAGTTGGAAACTTGTGAAGCTAATTGGAGTAATCGGTACATTTGTAATTTTATTATCTTTATTTTCGATCATTTGTAGGTATTTGTCTAGTTTAATAACTATCTTTTTATGGTTTGCTTTGTGAAAGACGATAGTTCTACTAGATAGCTGTGACAATATTATGACAGTGCATTTTTTATAGCATTTTCACATATTTTTTTTAGATCAACATTTTTTTACTCATACAAAATTAATATTTCTTATTGTCTAAATCCAATTAGTAATGTAAGTTAGGTAAACGATCTAATCTGTCAGGTTTTAGAGGAAAACTATAAAATTATGTAACACAATAATTTAAAAAAATAGCTGCCGCCAATTTAGAGTTTTTTTTTTCTATTCATGAAAACACACTGTTAAAACTGCTATATTTGAAATAGTGACTTATATACCTAATAATAATTTAGCTCCAAGTAATTGGTAGGTATTTAACCCAATTAAATAATGTAATAACAAATATTGGTTCACAATAGACTTGTTTAATTGAATTTGTTTCCTTATTTTACGGTTATTTTTTAATATTTTGCAAACTAATGAGATCTAGGAAACTTACCTACCTAGGTCTGCTATCAGCATGCGTCAATATGTTTTGAAAACTTAATTGTTATGTATTATTCGCTAGGAAAATTATGAAATAGGTAACTAAAATAATTGCAGCATTTTCAACATAAATGTTTAGTGTGAAATAAAATTTTTGTTGTTTTTAACTCGCTTTAATATTTATTCTTTATACGGATAATTTTAGTACTTATTATTGTGTCAAATTAACACCATAGAGACCAATAACCATAAATTAAGCTCATTTAACTGTCCATACTCGAAGTTACTAACTTACTACGTCCGAACAAGATTCCTACTCATAAATTAGATTCCTTATAGTCGCACATTTAAACTAAAACGTCGGACGCAAAAACATCCCTCCGACCACATTACTATGGCCATCTGCCCACCAATAGGTGACCAGCAAAAAATAATTATAATTTAAAAAACATTGTGGGCCTTCTTCCAGCAAACACTGACCTTAAAAGGAACCCATTCGATGGGAGATGTATTAAAAATTGAAATAACAACTTGCGTGCAACGACCGCGCGATAGATAGCTGCGAAAAAGCAACAAAAGACGCAACTAGGGAATTGCAAATGAAATCTTAATACTATAAATTTAAAGAACTATTTCGAATAAACATTAGCGTAGCAGATGTTGTTCGAAATGAAGATTAGGGGAACTAAGGCATAAAAAGCGGTCAGCCAATGGCGTCCCACGTATATCGGTTGTCTCGCTCGCACACTGGTCGCACTGCTCTTTCTAATGCTCATATTTTTTGCCATCTTATTCTAATTCCTCATTCAAATGGCCTGCGTTCGATTCCAGGGGTCTGTAACCTTTTATGTCATACAAGTTTTTTAATTCTTATTTTATTCTTTGTCACGTATTTCGGTTAAATTTATAGCGTAGTATTTTTTTAACAATTATAATTGCTATCATAGGTTATGATCGATGGGTTATATTTTTTCCATGACCATGGCTACGCGTGGTTGCGTGTGCCGCGGGCGTGATGGAATATAGATAAACAATGTTTCATGGTAATAACGTTTTTTTTATGATATTTTTTCGTCAATTCTCGTTGTGTTTCATTAATTCACGCGAATATTAACTGGCGACGCGGTAATTACATATTTGAGGTATGTATGAAGAAGTTTGTTACCTCGAGTAATACATAACAGTTTTTTTCTATAGAAATTGATATTGTCAGTAGTAGTCACGTAGGTATATAAAAACTTGTGGATAAGAAGTCAACTGAGTTACGTTTTCTTGCGTGCCGCACTGTAATATAGCGAACATGAAAACATGACGAGTAAAAAATGAAACATGAGGGGGTTAGTTCAAAGCTCAGAAGTCAAAACAAAAAAATGTCTTTGACGATAATTACCTTTACCTACTTTGTATTTTATAAAAAAGAAACTATTTGCAATGTAATATTAGTTGGCATAAATCCTTTAAGTATATTAATGCTATTTCTCCAATGTAACACTCGTCTTTCTCATAACATAAATACTATGAAAATATTTACTACAAACTAGCTGCAGTTGCCGATAGCTTTGGTCGCCCTACCCCCTTTTAAAAAACTACAACCGTTTCTAGTTCCCTATACAATAATATGTTTTGACGTGAAAACGGAACATACTACAAACAAATGTGAATACTTTTGTATTTTAATATGCAGTAGAATAAATTTCTAATTTTATTATCCTGTCTGTATCTGAATTTATTTTTGGTCGGCACTACATCTTCTTCTTCATATATCACCTCTTTACTAGCCATATCATCCCTCACACAATTCATGCACCGTTTCTTCAATTTACTAATTCCATTATAATTTTACATTCAAGCTTGAAGCTGACTATAATAATCTAGATAAGGGCACAGATACAAGATCAAGTGCTCCATGAGGCTGGGATGCACTACATCCGGCCGACAATTGTCTTTACCGAGATTCAGAACCGGTTCCATTTGGCATATGTCTTGCAGGCCTTTTGTTTTTGCACTCATTATATTTTACTTCGAGAATTTTCTATTGGAGTTTACGATTCTCATGGTTATTTTGTTAAGATGTCAAGTTAAAAAATAATGGATTAAAACGTAGTACCTTTAAAAACGTAGATGAGATCAGGTGATGAGGCTTCAAAGCGACGTCTTCATGTAAACTGCAATAGTTCGATACAATAAATATTGAAATATATTTTGTCAAGGTTCTGTTAAACAGTGCAAATAAGTACCTATTTAACACATTTATTTTTGCTAAACACTTCCATGCACTAACCGGTGCTAAATTCAATATTCTACCCAAGTAAACATAACGTAATAAAATCGTAAATATGAACATATCTCTACACATATTTACAACAATTTTCAAGGCCATACAATCCACGTAAATACCAACGATTAAGTTTTTGTAATTCGCAATACTACCTATGTCCGTGTGTACCGTTTTTATTACGCTACTTCAGAACCTTTTATGGTGAGAACATGTAGCCATAAAGATATTAGAAAAAAATCTTGAAACTAATGCAGTGTAACCAGAGAAGGACATAGTTTAATAATGATAAATAATTAAAAGCGAATAATATGTGCAATTCCGTGCGCATATTCGCGATGTGCCAAACAAGGACAGCGGCTGTTTCCGCGTTGAATCACTTGTTGCATGGCACAAGTCATGAACGAGAAGATTTCAAATTACTGACTGAGTCATATGACATACCTAGAAAAATTTAAATCTGGTAGTAAGTAGGTGATACACAAATGATAGGTATAAAAAGGGAAACATTGAGCGGATGATTTATCATAATAACTTTGATCTATGTATTGTCAAAGCCTTTGTATCCTTTCTTATGAATGCCATTCTTAATTTCCTATTGAATCATTGTTCACACCTTAAGTTTGTGTGTCACTGTCACAATGTGTAGGTAATAGAATTAGTTCCAAAGGTCTTACAGATGTCTGTTTTGTTAGCCTTCATCTAGATCTGATGGCTTATCCGAAATGTTCGTTGAGTCATTATTGTTGAAATTGAATCCTTCCTTTTATAGATGATTAACCTTTAGATACTTAATTTATTTGTTTTGTAGATGGTTTGTCATATTTTGTTCTGGTCTGAGAATTTTAAACAAGACCTTGATCCTGACGTCTTTTATCAATACCAGCATCCGCTAGCTCTTTCATCTGGCACCCCACAATCAGGCACGCATACACAAATGCAAACTGACTCACGGCGACCTTGAAATAGACCAGTCTAATCGTAGTTTTAGCCAATCAGTAGTCAGAACACGTTCACACACCATCCTTTGTTTATCACGCCTCCATCACGCCATTTTGTGCATCCTTTTTAACTACGACAATTTTTAAAATTAAAATTGAAGTTTTATTATCTTTAAATGGCTCTTCAAATTGGCTATTGTTGAGTTTGAATAATTTTCTAAGGAGAACCAGTGATTTGAGGGAATATTTTTCATTGTATGCTTATTTATATAATGAAAATGTTTGATGATGGTTTTGGCATTGTTTTTCGGATATAAACGGTGTGATTTAGTATTTTTTCTCCAAATATCATTTGTCAGGTTTATTATGAAGCAAGAACAATACAAAATTCAGGTTCACAATTACAACAGTGATGTCTGATAGCCAATGTAATCACTAGGCGCGACTTCGTCCGCTTCTAAAGTTTACGTTCCCACGGGAACTTCAAAAACTGTAAACATGTTTCTAGGTTTGGTTATTAAAACGAAATGTTTATAGCTGTCTTATTTATCCAGTAAATATTAAATTTTCTTATTCATTCTCTTGTCTTTATCAGTTATTTTTCTTTCATTCTTCTTAAATTCCGCGGAAATGTCTAATGTGATCGCGGCTAAAATCATGTTTTTTTGTCTTCATCTCTATGATAAATAATTTATCAATTTTCTTGCTATCGTTCATAATTTATTTTTGTTTTGAATTTAGTTTGCCTTTCACTGCCATCGTCTTACTCACCACAATATTTTCTTCTACTTGAATTCGGCTCAACACATTTTCTTCTACCATTCTTCCTTTTCTTTCATTATCAATTCATTAATCTTGTTTTTAATAATTGAAATATCACCTATAAAGAGTAAATCTATGCAACAATTAGGCGATTGCTTACTACTGCTGAGATCTTACGGTCCGGAGATTATTCTCGCTTTCAAAACACATTAGCCACTCCGATTTACTTGGAAGCGAGTCTAATATGTAATTATTTTTTTATTATTCCACGCTATGGGAGTTCAACGGCGTCCATTAATTGCAATATTAACATGTGAAGGTTCTGCTTCAGTGAACCACCTTAGTTCTGTTCAGTTAAAATAGTTTCGTAAAGGAAATTGTAGAGAACTGTTTTTACAGTTTTTATTTTACTTAAGTTCTCCACTTTTTTTCTTATTTTTTATTTAACAAGAACAGTAATGAGGCGGAAAAATTGTTTTCTAATAACTGTTGTAGTTTGTAAAAGGATTTGTTTTATTGTACAGTTTGTTGAGTTTAATGAGGAGTTTTATAAGTTAAATACTGCATAGATGTGTAGGTATCTTTCAAGAGGTGAGGTTCCTTTACGATGGTTTTATGAAGAAAAAATCTAATTTGTCGGAATCGAATGATTTAATTTTACAATGAAAAGAAAACTGTTGTGCAGCTGTCAATAGCAAGCCACTCCTTAATGTCATTGCAGTTGGTGATAATTTTAAGTTTTTCTATTGGCAACTTTTTTTTTATTACGTATTGTAAAACATTCAGAAAGATTAAATTAATTCTTATCATTATTATTAAAAAAGAAACAAAACCAAAAACCCAACCACAAAAAAAACTTCCTAATTCAAAAACAAAAACAGTTACCAAAGGTTGACGGCCCCGAACGGATGTAATAGACAATGAGCACTTCTTATAGTCTATGCTAATACGCACCATTTTATGATTGCAATTCAAATGATGACGCGTTCGTTTTTTTACGATACACTTTTACGCTGCTGCGTAACGCGCGCTTACGGGAAAGTTACGGTTTATGTTAACATCACTACGGCTGGTTGTAGTTAGTTAATGTGATTAGGTTGGCTATAAAGTTGCCATTGTTAGGACTTGGATTCCTGTGTAGAGAAGAATTGAGACATAATCTGAACGGTACTCCCATTGGTGATTGGTAGCATCAGCCAATTTCAATGTTTTTTTAGCGTGGTAAAGTCATCAAATGAGTCCTCTCACCCCGGGCAGGGCAAGATTTCTAATACTATTTTTGAATTTCTACATCTATTATTAAACTGTCCTTTTATTTTTTCATAAGAAACGAGTATTAGACCTGTCTCACAAGATATTTTAGTACATAGAACCACATTACATACAAGTTCAAGTGGTATACCTACTCGTTAACTTTTTTTACGCTAAAGTTGTCACCCTATAAAAAAGCCCACGTAGGGCGGAAAACTGTCTATTTTTCTTCGTTTTAAATATAGACAGACACAGAAGACAGTTTTCCGCCCAATGCGGACTAAAAGTCCATCCTGTTTCTGGTTTGCCTTTTGCGTTCCAGCCTAGATATCTTGCTTAAACAGTGTCGCGGGGTAGAACTAAAATAGATACCTAATTAAATTTTTATTGAAAGAAACGGGACCACTTTCGGTTGTAGTAAGTACGCGCGATTTGAATCTCTTTTTCTTTGGTCTAATTCAGAAAACTTCCTTATATATCTTCAAATAATTCTCTACACGCAGACAAAGCCAAAGGCAATCCTAGTATAACATTAAACATCCGCTATAAGATTTTGATGTGCGACGAAGCAAAAAGTCCACAATCAATTCCATCCCGCGATACTAATTCCATGTGAGCCAGGCTTTAGCTCTCAAAACCAGTTTCTACAACTGATCATAAGGCTAATGTCCGACCGCAAGCGATGAAGCGAGTTTCTAGCTAACCAATTCTTTTCTTGGTAAAGAAAAGTACAACTGATTGTGTTAGTAAGAGAGATACTCGTACATAGGTAAAGTAATTGTTAGCAATGAACAATGACGGGATATAAGAACCCTGTCAATTATAGTATTAGTAGCAATTATCTTCTCATTATCGGCTAGTTTTTCCGACTTTGTTTGAGTCAGCTTACAATCTAACCAGATGCAGCTGAATACGGTGAATACAGCATGTTTTATGAAACGACTGCCTATCCGACCTCCACAACCCCTTATTGAGACTGGTTACAAACTATCTGTAATGACTGTCAAAGATCTACAAATGACGGGACCAATGGCTTGTTTTCTAAAGAAGTGTATTGTGTAAGAAGTATTTTGGGAAGCGTGTAAGACGTAGTCATTCTACGAAGACTCTGTGAAACATCTCAACAATCTTTTGACGAACCTACCTTTAATTGAAACTCTTTTGCAGAGTTTTACCCGCTTCCCGCGATGCGCTAGCGGTGGGACTGCTACCTAAGAGCTAGTGATGTCGTTTTTGCAACTTGACATTGGCAGCGACTGCAAATTGCAGTAATACCTGCAAGTGCAGGGGTACTGTATTTTGTAATCAGCCTACTGCACTTGGCAGTGGGCTGCATAAATTATTTTATCTAGTTGCATGTTATGTAGAAGTTGTGGTTTGTGATTGAGTGTTTTAGAGTATTATTAACTACTATTTTATGCCCTCGGCGTTATTTGAGAACTTAAAATATCTGTATACTTTTAATTCGCATCGTTTTCAATTTTTTATGTGAAAGAATACCTACTAATTATCCTCACAAACATTCGTATTTATAATATAAGTAAGGATTTTTTGTGATTATCTACTTATTTAGGATTGTACATTGTCGGTCCCATGGGCTTTTCTATCTAAACTTAGTAACTTCTATGTAAACTTTTATCATTTAAAATAATATACGATGGTTCTCATCCTCGAACCCTTGTTTAAGATTATTTTTTCTGAATAAAATAAAATTGTTGAATCTATTCAATCAATTCAGTTCTCATCTATGTTGGTTGACAATACACAAGACTTTTAATAACAAGAAGTTTTGGATTCGAAATTCACCAAATAAGTCCTGTGACTTTTCAGACTTGACTGGCACTGGACTTCCTTTTGCGTTCAAGTGCGCTCTTAAGACCTCCATGATCATGAAGCTTTGACTCCTAAACTGCAACAGAAAGAATACAAATGATGCTCTGTTCCTCTTCAGTGCAAGATGTTTTAAAATCCTCTTACCACATCCATACCCATCAGGAACGGAATAACAAGCAAAATAATAAACAATAAAATGATAAAAATAAAAGAAAGTACCAATAAACTATTTGAAGTAGATAAAATAGGTGCACTGACCCTTTTGAACGATGCAATTATTCATGCCAGCTGATAATAGTGTGAAAAATACATTTAAACAGTAATTCGGCCCTTGGCCGAGGTTTCGACGTGATATCAACATTACAGTTGGAGACATTATTTTATATTGTTATATGAGTGGTAAGGGTGAGGTATCAGTAAGAACTGATAGCGGGAGCGACAGCGATGGTAGAAAGAAAATCTTACCTTATGACATAGGATTTCATTAATTACTCCGTGGTAAAAAAGTAGCACCTTATCCATTACATCAAAAAAAGTTATACTGAACTGATCAGTAAGTATTTTATAGATCCAAATCCTTCTATAATATGAGATTAAAATAATAATCATAACTGTTTTCCTTGAAAGATATATTTTTTTTACGTTTTATGCACAAGTTAAAAATATATACATATACAACGGTGGATTAAATGTCTTGGACATTATCTGCCAGTGATACTTTAGGAACATCGGTATATTCAATAAAAATCACTCACAAAAGCCAATACATAAATTACACTACATTTACTCAGTTACCCTAATTACTACAGAACACTATAATAAATATGGTATCATATCATATCATCTATTTTAAAAGTAAAATGCACTAGTTAGATGCTCAGCTAGTTAACTCATCAGATTTTATCTGATTGTGACAGCTTGATAGTTAGGAGTGAACGTTATTTTAGATCTGTGATTACTGAGGTTTATAGCACTAGTATGTAAGGTTTTGATGTTTTCTCCTGTGATATGATAATTAAAATATTTTATTTTAATCCCAAAAATCAAATATTTTGAGTAATTATTTCAATTTTTTTTTTGGAATAAGCACTGTGCCAGCAAATGGCCCATTTATTATTTGCATGGCATGTCCAGTATTGTCCAGTTCTTGTTAAAAATGACGTTCTCCCGTAACGGATCTACACAGATTACGTGGACAACGGGAACACAGGAAAAAGATAACATAAGAAAAATATTCAAATATATAGTCAGCATCACGGTGTGGTTACCACCCTTGAAAGCACAGGTGTACTCAAAGAGGCTGTACACCCATAATGATGTCACCAATATTTATGTTTTTTCGTGGAAAAATATATGTGAGTAGATAATTTTTGAGCACACCAAAGTATAATTATGATAAGTCAAAATGGAAGCATATGAGCTACAATTTGTCACTTTCTGTCAATATTGTCCGATTTACCCGCTCTCCGCTTTCACAATAGCCTCAACCCATCCCATTTATTCCGTGGTGCCACACAAGACCGCTTATCACCCGCAATAAATAACCACATTAATTAATATTCGATAATTATTTACTAGAGACGAAAACACCGCTATAAATTGCAAGTACAGTTCGACGACTTTTCGGTCGCGCGAAAGTTTTATTAAATAGAAAAGTAGCAAGACTGGTTGAATTTCAATACCGTTGTACACTTTCGATGCAATTAAATGTGTTAACGATTTTGTGATGCTGAAAGATTTTAGGTTAAGAAGCTGTGGATTTTAATGGTATTTTACAACTTTTAATTTTTTATTGGGTTGTTCAACAACCCATGTTGGGCCTACATGGTGGATAATGGTCCATTCCCTAACAAAGGGAAAAATATGGTTTTTTTGGCAGTTGTTTTATGGCTAAGGAAGATACAGTAATTTTGTGTAGACTTGGTTCTTGTACTTAAGAGTCTAAGTGTCTAAGCAAGTTACCGTAACCCTGGAACTCAAATGGCTACTAAATAGTCTGGTAAATGAGTGCTCAAAAGGGGTATGTGGTTGGAAAAGTCGAAAGCAGAAAATCTGACTATTGAAGTTTGTTTGGACTAGTTAGAAGATAAACATACTAAAAGTCCTGACCCCTCCGAGGTGAGCCCGGGGGAGGGGGGGGCAAAGAAGGTCCCTTTTTTTGGTTTTTTGCTTATATCTCGAAAACGATGCGTCGTATAAAATTTTGTTGTACTACATAATAAAACCTCATAAAATTCTCTACAACCTTGTTTGTCACACTTTTTATCTATCTCCAATATTTGCATAGCTGTGAGCTCCGAAAAATGACCGATTTTCAAAAATGTGTTAAATTTTCTGTCTCGTTCTTTGTTTTCTTGTTTATATCTTGAAAACGGTGCGTCGCATGAAATTTAGTTGTACTAAAGAATAAAACCTCATAAAATTCTCTACATTTTTGCCTGTTACACTTTTTATCTATCTTCAATCACCTAGCTATGAGCTTCGAAAAAAGTGGATTTTTTAAAATATGTTCTTCACTCTAACGTTTCTTATCGCACATCGCTCTTTTATATTTTTTTTTCTTAAAAACTAGACAACCGGACTATTTAACACTCCCGCCTCTTTGGACATGACGGTCCTGGTTGTGGTTCGTCAGGGTTCGCCTCTTCTTCTGTTGAATTATTTCAGAAGATGGAACGCAGGCTGCTACTTCTGCTTCATATACCTCGTCGTCGCGCGTCGTCGTCATCGTCGTGTTGCAACGAATGAATGCCATTTGTGCAACTTCCATTGCAATTGTGACAAATAGTAGAGCATAGTATGGAGGCTTTCCTACACCCACATCTAGCCCTACTACAATCAGTGGTGCATCGGCAAAATATTAACTTTAGTATTTCTTCCGGTGCAGCTGGTTCTTTGGTTTGAACAGGAAACAAAAGGTTGCTTTCAGTCCGTTCCCATCCCCATAGTTCAGGGGAAAGGTCTTGTCCAAGCCAAGCCAGGACCTGATGAGTACGGACAGAATGCTCCATCGCTGCTCCCTCAGTTGGTGGTAGGGAGGAAATGTCTGGTTTAACATTTGATACTGACTGGAGGAAACGCTGGTACCGATAGTTATTAAGAGAACTCTCCTTCTTGCTCCATACCACCTTAAAAAGCATAACTTTCTATTTTTTCTTATGTCATCATGCGATGAAGAGGGGTTTAAAAACACTTCTGCGGCTTGACGGATCTCGGGACTTTTTAAGTAAAGTTTACAATTGTATAAGGCTTCCGCTGCAACAAGATCAAATTGACGCTAGACGACCCACTACTTCTTCACCCCAATCATCTCCTCTTGCATGCCCAGTCTCAATGCATGAGTCTTTAAAGGCTACGTTCCTAACAGAGTATACTGTCTGTCGTTTTTCTAAAGGTTTTTTCTTTTCAACTTTGAATGGACATGCACAAAAAAGGCATCGAGATGTGACGACAACTTTTGGTTTTGATGACCTCAAAGTATGAATCCCGGAGGGTCCAGCATACCGAGTATGTTTCCTTAGATTTGCTTTAATGCTGTCGGGTCTTGTGTATTCTTTCTGACAAGATGTGTGAACCCTTAGAGACTTCAAATCTTCAAGGTGTGGGCTCTTTTGATCATTTCTTTTACTGGCACAAATCAGAGAATTTATCCCCTTTTGACCGACCTTGGAAACATTTTCTCCACCTTGTTCCAGCATTTTACCACGAATAAAACACATTTTTGTCATTTTGAAATCTTTGTTGTGACTGCTTCCCTGCGTTATCGAGTGCACAGTCACCAAACTCAATAAGTCACGAACGAAATAGCAACATAAGCCCGAAGGCATCTTGATAGATATTATTGGGAGTTTTAGCCAGTTTGAAAGTTAACTGTTCCGCCTTCACCGCGTGGATGTACTCCCAGTTTATGTTATTTTTTAATAGCGTAAGTGAGAAATAATAAATAATTGTTACAATGTGCTATAGAGATAGAACAAATTTTAAAAATCGCTCGTTTTTCGGAGCTCACAGCTATGCAACTATTGATGAGAGATAAAAAAAAGGAAAGACTAAATTGTAGAAAGTTTTGCCAGCTTTTATAATACACTACAATATTATCCCATGTGGTGCATTGTTTTCGAGATATTATAAAAAATCTCAAAAACCGGTACAGACAATTGTACACATTTTTGAAAAATCTTTTTTTTTTCACAGGTCATAGTTTTGCAATGATAAGAGATAAATAAAAAAAAATATAGCAAAGTTGTAGAGAATTTTATCAGGTTTCAATCTCTAGAACAACTAAATTTCATGTGACGCACCGTTTTCAAGATATAAACAAGAAAACAAAGAACGAGACAGAAAATTTAACACATTTTTGAAAATCGGTCATTTTTCGGAGCTCACAGCTATGCAAATATTGGAGATAGATAAAAAGTGTGCCAAACAAAGTTGTAGAGAATTTTATGAAGTTTTATTATGTAGTACAACAAAATTTTATACGACGCATCGTTTTCGAGATATAAGCAAAAAACCAAAAAACGGGACCTTCTTTGCCCCCCCCTCCCCCGGGCTCACCTCGGAGGGGTCAGGACTTTTAGTATGTTTATCTTCTAAGTAGTCCAAACAAACTTCAAAAGTCAGATTTTCTGCTTTCGACTTTTCCAACCAAAATCATTCATTGCCCAGACTATAAAGGAATAGGGTGGATTTTAAGTCAGCAAAAGACAATACCACAGTTCCTTCCACTTCTCTCAAGGTGGGAGGAGTCATTCAAATATCTAAGAGAGACCACCACAAAAAGTCAGAAAAAACATCTCCTCATAGGAGTTATCGGTTAATCATTGTATGTATAGAGTTGTTATCCTCTGTCCTTTTGTTAAGCTGTCCATTTTTTGGATTGATGGAAGACACACTTTTGTTGGTCTGTTTAGCCTATAAAAAAAGTATACTAAAAAAATCCTTTCCCTTCTTCCAGGTCTAGAACGGGTGGCGGAGGAGTTGATGGGTCGAAGAAAATGGAAACTATATCAGGACGCATTAATTCCAAAACGGGGGGAGGCCGAACTATCGAGCGACGAGGAATCGGTACAGACAGACCCACCACCGGGTTTAAAGATCAAGACTATAGAGCAGATAAACGAGCACGAAGCAGAAAGGGTGGGAGAAAAGGTGGCTCGAAGGCCGGAGACCATTCTAGAGTCGTTGATCAAGAGGCCGGCGACCCAACCCAAGCTGGAGGTCTCGGAGGAACCAGCAGACTGGAAGCCGCAGGACAAATGTTACTTTTGTACGGATGGTGAGCCAGGAGGGGGCGAAAACAGGCCGGCTGGCGCTATGGTAAGTAACTATGCTTTTTTGTTTTTGCTCATAGAGATATTCAGGTTCTTCATGTGGGTTACCAACTCTAGTATTTTCTGAGTTTATCAATGTATCACGGAGTAATTCTGATTTTCTGGTTCTGATAAACAAGGTACCTACTCTCGAAATAGGTTTTAAAATAGGTTCGCGTTTGTCCACTACCTCGCTTGATCGTAAGCAAAGATGTGGTCGGCAGTGAAGCATGCTTGCCTAGAAGTAAAAAACCTTGCCCAAAACTTGCCTAGAAATCAAGAAACAAAGACCTCGGCAGGGTTTTTAATTTAAAAGATGTTTGGAAGTCATTATGGCTTGGTTCTATTTGAGAAGTTTTAAAATTGGGCACTTATAATCTTTTTTCAAGGTTTTCTAAGTTGCTAAAGGAACCTTACCCCTTCTTTATCGTATTAGTATTATTTTAACATTTTGACAAAACCGTTTAAGTATCTTAAAAAAATACTGTGAGATTCCTTCAAAAGAACAAGCCTCATAATCCTTACTAAAGGACGAAGTCAGACCTTCAGATTTGAATGTATTAAAATTTCTTTAAAATGCTATGAATTTATGTCGATTTATTATGAGTTGAAATAAACGAGACAAAGAAACACGAAGCAGAAAGGGTGAAAAAAGGTGGTTCGAATGCAGTTGTATCGTGGGTTTGAACTCAGATAGGCGCTTTATTTTGTGTAATTCGTTTCATCACCCACTGCTCTCAAAAAGGTGAAAGAAAACATCGTAAGGAAACCGGCATGTTCTAGAATTAAAATTCGAAGACATGTGACATCTACCAACCCGCAATGGGCCCACGTGGTGGATTACGGCTAACTCCCTCTTACAGAGAGGAGGCCTATGGCCCAGCTATTAGCAGCAGGGAACATTTTATGGGCTGATGATGATAATGATGTCGATTTAATAACATTTTGCTCGTTCTTCACTAGGGATGTAAATATTTAAGTTAGAAATGTTCACGTACTTTATGACAGTAATTTAGCTAAATTTCATCAATCAAACTCTACTAGATCTTCCACAACACCTCACAAACTTCCCTAATACACTGAAATTCAGCCACAAGCCCAGGTGCCGCTATAACCTGCACTACGTTATTACAGACAGCTATAGCGAGTTCTAACATAAACTGAGCAACTAGATTGAACACGACTAGCATGCCAGATGTTCAGTAATAGCCGCGTGTGTTTATATGTATGTGGTGAGGCATGTGGCGATGTGTGGCTTCAAGATTGAAGATTGATTTGTTGTGTTTTAAGGTTTTGTAGTACTTTTTTAAATAGGATTAGAGTATGAATTAGATTGTAATGAAATTTGAGGATGAAAGGTGTTATGGCTAAGAAGGAAGCGGCTCATGATGAGGCTTATTAGAAAAAAACCAGCCGTACCAGTCCCATAATTACGAGTATATCAATGCTCATTCTCTTATATAATACTTTTATGGGTGCGAATGCGGAGCCTCATCGCAAACGATGGCCCACCTCCTCACTTGAACATATGAACCTTAACTCTAAGGCCCTTCGTACACAAGGCGACTCAAATTTCTGATACCTTACGACTTCGGTATCCAAGCGGCTATCGCAATACAAACCCATAGAAGTTCGAACACAAGCACGCGTCAATGAATACCAAAAACGTAAGGTATCCGAGACTTGCGTCGCCTAGTGTACGAAGGGGCTAAGGGACCTGTCCGAGGCCACCACCAATGTGGCAGAATTTTAGTCGCACAAAGCAAAAAATATTTGTATGATCTACAAGTACATGTTTAGGGTCTGGACGTTTGTGTATGTGAGTTTATATGTTTGTAAACGCATCCACGATACAGGAGAAATTACGAGTGTGGAGCAGCATTTAAAAAAATCAAAGGAATTATCGACACGACGAAGAACAATTACTGCTGAAAAATAGCAATAGGACACACAGTTTGATTTTATAAAATTACCCAACAAACAGTATCTATCTAATGCTTTCTTTTTATGTCGTGCTGATGATTTTTAACCGACTTCAAGTAAAGGAGGAGGTTCTCAATGACAAAAATCTAATTAAATACTACACAATTATGGTGTTACAGTCCCAGTCACAAGACAAAAAAAAAGGTTGCACTCCAGGAGTGCCGGTAGAAGTGAAAACTTTTTTGTTACTATGTTTTATTTTTAATTTGAATGACGTCTTACTCATTTTCGATCAGGGTCACGTGACCCTGACGGTCACGTGACCCTGACGGTCACGTGACCCTGACGCGAGTTTTAAATTTTTTACCCATTACAGAAAAAGTGTACAACGCCGCTAAAGAAGTTTTCACTTCAAAAACTGTGAAAGTACTGTAGATGGGCATTCCAAGGAGTAGATCTCTATGAAGAAGAACAGGCAAGAAAATTCATGGACACTCTTTTTAGATTGCCAAAATTATTACAAAACCTTTGTTACATCATTCATTTTGAGATGATGAAAAATAAAATAAATGAAACCGTGGAAGCTTAGAGATTGAAATAAAGCAGTCGTCATAAAAAGAAAGAAAAAGCAGTTTATTAGACACAAATACTAGTCTTATAACAAAACAAAATGCACATGAGCCAAGTGATATCATCAAACTCTTGCATAAGAATGCAGTGCTGACTGCAGCATGACTCAAAATGATGAGTCCTTGGCCTTTAGACTTAGAGGCTGTTAGTCATGACGGAATATTTAAGGTATCGATGATTACTGACATCCTGTACTACACGTGGTTGGGATGAAATCTAGGAACTCTGGAGTTGAAGATTGGGTAGATAATTTGGTCATATTTTTTTTATTTAGCGACTAGCTGTTCCCCGAGATTCAACCCCACTGCCCGGCTCCTATATTTTGTAGCGTGATTTTGTATATCCTATAGTCTTACTCGATAAATTGACTATCCAACACAAAAATAGTTTTCCATTCGAACCAGCAGTTCCTGAGATTAGCGCGTTTAACCAAATCAACTCTTAAGCTTAATAATATTAAGTATAGGTAGATAGGTTCGTGTTTCACCACTATTACACTTGATAAGCGACGATTTGGTCGGCGATGAAGTACGCTTGCCTAGAAGTAACCTGTTCACTCTTGACTTGAAGACCCCAAGGTTGTAGCTATCAGGAAGTACAGACGCTGGCAGGGATCATTCCTTAAATATGCGCACAAAAAAGCATTTTTCCTTTTAGGTTTTTAAAATGTCTCTCTGTCATTTGTAGATCTTTGACAGTCGTTTAAAGTTAGTCAGAAGACTCAGAAACTCTAAAGTCTGACAACCAGTCTTACCATGGAGTATCGTAATACCCAGTCACTGAGTTGTGGAGGTCCGATAGGCAGTCGTTCTATGTAAAATACTGATATTCAGCTGCATCCGACCCCAATATAGATAGGAAAAGGCTTGGCAGATGATGTTGAAACAAAGTTACACTACTTACTTAGTTGAATGTTACATTATCTTTTGTATCCTAATTTTATAGAATACGAAGAGATATTTCCCGGGCTGATTTTTCAATAGTCAGATAACTTTTATGGTAGCCATACACCATACTGCCTATTTGTGAAATCGGCATGATACTGCCAATTTGATCAGTTAAAATTGACCGTTTGTGGGCGTGGAATCCATCAAATTGGCATGACATGCCAATTTGATAGGTGATCCGATCGATTTGACACAACTTCAAATCAGCAGCAGTGATGCCAACTTAGCAACTTTATAGCTAGATCTAGCTATTATACGGTGACCGATAGCAACAATTATATAAAGGTGCTAGAAAAGTACCTAAAAAGTGTAACTTGTGGCCAAACTTTTTAGCTACTTTTCTAGCACCTTTTCATTTCATCATGAGACTTTCAAAATTAGTCAAGTATTAGTGTCCCGAGTCGAAAGACAAGAATGCAACAGTGGCTCATTCTGCATATAAATAAGTGGCATTCTGAAGAAATAGTTCAGTTTTGGGTTTAACTAAAAAAAATAGTGGGCATAAGATCTTTTGCGCAATATTTTTTGAAATTCATAGAAAAGTTAAAGTATTGCATGTGCTAAAATCTTTTTATTTCTGCCAATGAAATCATATCGAGCTTACTTATCACCAATTAAAAGTAGAAATGTCATATTTTAGCTAAAATAATAGAAAAGGCTACGCTAACCATGGGTTTTGGCATAGAATTATCAAGGCACAGTTATGGGGTAGTATTGTAGACCATGGGAAATTCACAGGCAATCACAACAAAATTATTGCGTTAGCAGCAAAAACATACCATAGATGAGGAGTATTTTTTAGGGTTCCGTGCCTCAAAAGAAAACTTGAAACCGTTTTAGGATCACTTTGTTGTCAGTCTATAATTGTCTGTATGTCTGCCCTTTTTCTCAGAACGCAAGAGTCGAGAACGTTGAGAAGAACTGTAAAGAATCAGCTTCTAAGTTTACGCAGTCAAAAAATATTAAATCCGCTATTATTTATTATTTTGATACTCAGTTAAATCAAAAAGACTTTCCGTTGACTTACAATTATGAAATTTTGGATGAAGGAAGATCGAAAATATCCAAAAAAATATAATTACGTATATCGCATTATTTTGGGATAATATCTTGTAGATATTTCAACAAAAAAGTTGTTTCTTTTTGAGATATATTATTTTTATCTGCGGAGGAACCCTTCATTGTGCGTGGTACTACACGCACTTGGCCATTTTTTTTCTATTGTCTATAGATCTTGTTTCTGACATCAATCTCGAAAGGAATAGAATTATGACTATTTCTTTCTTTTTTTGAGAAAATAAATGGTTTTTTGAACTATGATTAATGCGTTTAAGTGCGTTCATTAGGGTTTACGCGTCATTGGTTGGCAAAAATGGTAATGAAAATAAATTTAAAATGTTGCTAGCTTACAAAAAATCTAGAATTGAAAAGCTTTTCTAGTCTGCTTCATTATGTAATGGTTTTATAGAATGAAACATTGAAGGAGAAAATATTTCTTTGGCGATGATTTTTTTTAAGTGTCATTCATATCATTTCCTAGGACGCCCTTGGAAGACCTACACTGACCTTCTTGGTGAAGTGCTTCAGAAAGGCTGGGTGCGTAGTACTCGTAATCGGCGTGCTTGATGACCAGATGTATGAATGTGGATGAGTCGAAAAGGATCGTAGCAAGAGACGCTCTGTATTTTCTGCCTATCCCCATGAGAAAAGGGCGTGAGATTATGATAATAATGTTTTATTATTTTGTAATGGTAGCCATACACCATCCTGCCTATCGAACGATCGATTTGACGCTTGCAATTGTTTCAAATTGGCAGTTCGTCCATATACACCATACTGCCTATCGTACGATCGATTTGACACAACTTCAAGTCTGCAGCAGCGATGCCAACTTAGCAACTTTATAGCTAGATCTAGCTATTATTCGGTGACCGATAGCTACAAATTTATAAAATTGTAGCTGTCGTCACCGAATAATAGCCAAATGCATCACTGCTGCCGATTTGACGTTGTGTCAAATCGATTTGATGACCTATCAAATTGGCATGTCATGCCATCAAATTGGCATTTTTAAACAATTGCAATTTGAAACAATTGCAAGCGTCAAATCGATCGTCGATAGGCAGGATGGTGTATGGCTACTATAAAATGTTACGGAAGTAGACAAATATGGTTTAATCAAATAGCGCTCACGATGGTAGAGTGAGCCGTTTGGTGGTAGTAAATTTTGCCGAGGTCTGTCTCTAGAGACAGATCTGGTCATCCATCTAGATGGATGACCAGGGTTAAGCAACGCTTGCTAAAGTCTATCTTTGGATGGGTGACCAAAGGTAAGCAACTTCTACCGAGGTCTGTCTGTGGATTGTGTATTGTCTTAAAGTCGAAGTCGAATTCGTGTTGCTTATTATCAAAGTGTGATGTCAGATATTACACAATATCATAATATGCGACTTCTTTAAGGCTCATAATAATTTAAGGTTGATAACAGGGTTGTTCTGCTGTCTTTTAATTGTTTTATAAAATGATGGGATAGAAATAAAAAGAAACATCGCGTTGTATTGAAGGAACCGTATCAAGGATTAATTACAATCAAGAAACTGGATAGGTATGTAATTAAAGATTCCAGAGCCAACTATAAAAACCGACCAACCAATTTAATTATTCTCAATTTCCTCTGTCGGTACTATTTCATCTTTAAATGGAATGCAATAAAATGTAGACTTTAATGCCTTTGAAACTGGATCTAATTTAATTAAGCTATAAAGGCTATCATCTTAATAACAACACATTCTAATCATTGTCCGTCCGTAATTACACTTTATTGTAAACCTTTAGCTTGCAATAGCAATTATGTATTCTGTCTAAACCAAGCAACGATACAACCAGTCTCATAAGACCCCTCTTCTCCATACATCCCGAACATATCCCGACGACACACGAACGCAAAGAGGCCATCTTAAAACGGTCGTGCAAACCATAGTTTCAATTTAGAAAACAATGGCTTATCCATTTTCTACGATTCCACGTCAAAGTAGAGTCGGTATTTTGATTAATACGCGCGAAAGAGACGGGGTGCGTTGCACGCAAAACGTAAAGTATTCTCAACCTTGTATGAGCAAAAATAAAGTCGAGTTCTCATTTCCACGTTGTGTTGTTACTGAAATAGTGAATGTGTAGGCGTAGAGCATGAAAAGTAGGCAGTGTAAGAACAGAGCTGCGAGTGGAGTGGACATTGTCTCTTTGTGCTTTTTGAGTGTACTTTTTAATGTGTTGTTCGTACTTGTGGTAATTAATTTTGTTCGCGTTTATTAAATTGCGTGGAGCCGTGGTTTTAATAGAATTGTGAATTGATGTTTTCTTTGGAATTGAATTCGTTTAGAAACAATGAGTTGTAATCTACGAAATTGTGTGTTTTTGATTGAATTGTAGCTTGGGAGTAGTTGTGAATTTTTAATCAAGTGTTTCGAAAACGTGGATAATGTGTATCAAGGTGAGATTTTTCTCGAGATTTAGGTATACATTTTTAAAAACATTTCACATTCCATTTCTTAGTTTATATAATTTTTAACGCATTGATGAGAAACTAAACCCATCCATAGTCAATTTAATTCCATTAAAAAAAAAAACAATTTCATCAACAACTAATTCATCAAAACAGTGTTCACGATAAAACGTGCGCACCTGTCCACTTGAGCTATTACAATTTAACAGCGAAAGAAGAAGAAATTATATAAAAAAATGTAAATTAATTCTACCATTTACGTGTTGTATAAAAATTAACGTAACCAGCAATTGTTTGGCTGTTAAAAACTATGAAGGTATTGAGTATAATTGCACAGGAAAAGTGGGCGATGCATGAAATTAATTCACATCATACTATCGCTTTAGATTTTTCAAAATACACTCTTTGATAATTGTAACGTTACGATGATCTACTTTTAATAATTCGTGTTTCATTAGAATTGTAATTTTTTGTTGCTATTGTTTCGTATATAACTAAGGTTTTTATTACTTATCTTTCACATTTTACAATAATCTTGCATACTATTTAACAAAAAAAAAAAATAAAGTCTGCGACCGTAATGCGAAAAAAAATTTTACGTACTAGTCGACTCCGCGGCTCTCGCAAGCCGATCGGTTAAACAGCATAGGCCGGACAGAAAAGCCTATAGGGGCGGTCCGCGGAGGGTGGAAACCTGGGAAATTTCACGTGCAAGACCCACCCCTCGGCGAAACACGTGCGGCCAAATAGCCTCGCAGAACGAACGCCTTTACTAATCATAGCCGCTCGCGAAAATTAAAAAAAAAAACATTTTGACGTTTCACGTCAATTTTTGACATACAATTGCGATTTGTTTTTTTTTTTCTGACGGGCCTGTTCTGTTGTAACCGATGTTAAGTGCGCGTTTTGTATGAGTGTTTTTATAGAGTGTGAAATGTTAAATGCAACATGAGCAGATTTCATGGTTAGTTGGAGTTATTAGTATCAAACATGAAATATACTATGTTTAGATTGAATGCGTCAGTTGGTTCTTTTTTGCTTTTTTCTTTAACTTAAGATAAACTGAAAGAGGTTGATTGGTTGCCATTAATAAAGTGCATTAGTGCATGTTGACGAGTGATTAGCCGATACATGCTTCTTTTGTTTACGTTCGAAGATTAACACTTTTTTGCATTCTGTAATCACTGTATCTTGTAGCATAGACAACACTCTATATTTAGATTTTTAGTTTGCTTATGATAAGTAAATATTCATAAAGAAAAACTTTTTACTTAATCTAAGAGTTATTTAGAATATTTATTTTTAATATTCACATTTAAAATAGAAACTTAAAAGAATTCTCTAGTCTGTAAGAAAAATTGAATATAAGTATTTTTTAATTATAAGATACCTTATTATGCAACGTCTAATTTATATATTAAATTCTTCACAAACATTGTTAATAAACCTTTTTGTCTTAAAAAAAATATTTTTCCCTCTGTAAAAATATCCATTGCGAATATTTTCTTCAACTGAGAAAATATTTTGAAAACTAACATTTTCATCTAGACTTTTCAGAATCACATTTTCTGCAATGCTTTTCTTAACTTGTTTGAAATCATATCCTAGTTGTTTCTTCCAAAAATAAGTTTTCTGTATAAATTCATGTTTATAACGTCCTACGTCCATCATCATCTATTTCATTTAACTTTTGATGGACAGATTAAGAAAAAATACCGTGATAATCTGAGTTTGTATTCCTTATCAGTTATTGAATATGAAGTATTTACTTCATCAAGTAAGTATTTCAAATAATATTGACGTACAACATCTGTAAAATCTGTAAACAAGATTAGGTACCTACCTAAATATGTCATCAAGACAAATTCTTGCAATAACCGATAGACACAGACATAAAAACATAAAAACTGCATAGTACTCATTTGCCTTGACCAAAACAATTATGGTCGGGATTTATAATTATTAAAAGTAGTCTATTTTAATGAAACTCTGAGGTCTTTCGATACTTCTCGTAGAAGATGTCAGACATCCCAACAGCCAAATCAAGTTTTCCAAACATTTGCATGTTATTAACATGCAAAAAGTATTTCTACCAAAATAAATATAATTGCAAAAAAAATACGATTGCTTTAAAATTATAACGTTTCTAATATTCCCTCAAACCACTTGATGTAAGCTGCAATGCTTACGGCCCTCCAACCTCTTGATTTGCCAACTCAACGCTTCAGCCATTGACTTTTAGAAAATAAATATTATTGCAACTTCCATTGGATCTACTTATAATTCACGTATTATGGTACAATCTTAACTTTAAATAGTAATTTTTGATCTTAAACATCCAGAAGAACGACAAGACTATTGAAGCATGGAAGCAAAATATTGGATGTGATGACTATTCGTCTCATTAGCTTGTTCGTTTCTAAGCCTTTTAAGACACATTCACTAACACATACGCAAGGTGCAGTGAATCATCATATATCATATCAGCCGTAAGACGTCCACTGCTGAACATAGGCCTCCCTTTAGACTTCCAGTAGGACCGGTTGTAAGCGGCCTGCATCCAGCGTGCAGTGAATATTTGGAATAAAATAAAATAATTATTTAAGTAGTGTTTAACTTAAGAATTTTGCCGAAGATAGGATCCAATACGTAAAACCACAGAATTAAATACAATAAACTAAAGAATTATTTGAGTTTACTAACTTGTCATATTTTTTTGGGTCCTTTTATCTTGCTTGACAGTTCATTTAAGAAGTGCCTTTCTGCTTCTTGCAGAGAAACTTTTCAAGACTATCTAATCTAGCTAACAAATTTTATAAATGCGAAAGTTTATGAGGATGAATAAGTTTTCTTGGGAAAAAAATCGATTTATATACACACAAGCGAAGCCTCTGGCAACAAGCTAGCTAGTAGTAGCTTTAATCAATAAAAGGCAAAAATACTATACTATATTAATATTTTCTACATTCATTTCAGCTTTTATCGCCTATAAAATCACAAAACATAGTAACAAATTCACGACCTAACACATCCAAATTCTTTTCACAATACCTTGAACCATTTTTTTCTAATTTAACCGTCAAATGCTTCACATTTTACTAAGCAACTATGTTTAGTATTTACGTCAGGAATACCTAATTCTAGTTTATGACGACCTTGGCTTAGATAACGTGGGTTATCAACAGCTTAAACTATGCTAGAAGTGCTGATAATATGTCTTGTTTGACATAACCTCGGTTTACTAGTGGTAGTTAATGTAATCTGGGATTAATGACGTGTCTATAATGTTATATTTTTTCATTATTCATTGGTATAAGGACCTCGTTATTAGGACCTATAGAGTAGGAAGCAGGTGAAGGCTCAATGATACCTCACAATACCGACGTACGAGTTGTATGTCATTGTTCTGAACACATGAATTACTTTGTGTTAATTATTTCATCACCACTGTTCTCAAAACTGACAATGAAGGAACACATCGTGAGGAAACCAGTATGTTCTATTTTTATCTTCATAAAATCATCAAATGAGTCCTCTCCCACCCAGGGCGGGACGGAAGGGACTGTCAGACTTGTACTGACTAAAATCCACGATGATCCTTCAATAGCCCTTTAAGTTCTAGGGTCACGGTTACCTGATGAGACTGTCCCGCGACCCTGGTACCCATTACTAGAAGCAACGTTTTTTACAAATGGTTAAATATGTATTGGATTTAAAAATATTGTTTGCTTAATTATTAATGAAATAACTGGCCCTAAGGCAAAGCCAGACACGGTTAAAGTTGTGGTAATCGTCTTTGTCACATTTTCTATAATTAATACTAGTTTAGGTTCTTATTACTGATTAAAAACGCGAACATAATCAATTGATCAACGTTAATAGTCAGTTCCATTTATTGATACAATTTACTATGTACCAAAACGTTTAATACTTGATCTTGCAATTTTAATGAACGCTTAGTTATAGTTCAAATTAGATCAGCAACTATTTATGGCTCATTGCAATTAATACAATTTATATTTTTGTCCGTTTTAGATCATGATAGCTAAAATGGTAGAGAAATAAAATGTACTCTAAGAAACGTTTATAGGCACTTTGTTCAATAAAAACATCTGCCTAAGCTGTTTTATAGCACTAGAATAAAGTTGTCTATCTATGGTGAATAATAATTACCTATTATTAAAAACATGAACATACGCTAAACGTTCTAATCCACTTAGCATATTTATGTATACGAATACATACAATAAGCCAAGGCCCCTAATTCTAATGAATACCGAATTAGAACTCCACAAGAAAAAAATCCAATTGTTCTCGAACGCATTAATAAAAATACTATTCTAAATTCAAACGGCCCATTAACCGGTTCCCACGGCGGCCATGTTGGGTCGTCCTCGCCCGCTATTGGTGGAGGCCGCGAGTTTAGAATTAGAATGTAGACCCCACCATTTGGCGAGCGGCAAATTATGTTGCCAGTTTTTACGTTCCAAGTTCAAATAAGCAGCTGCTCGTAATTCGAACGCTGTTTTTTTAATCCTAGGAACGGTTGGGCCGTTAGAAAAAATAGATTGGGATTTGAACCCGTCAATTATTTGTAGACTGGTAGTTAAGTTCTGGCTATTAAAGTTTTATCTGGGGCCATTAAATGAATGAATAGAAATTATAGTTTATACGTAATAATTTCATTTACGGCCGTAGGATTATCTTTAGCTATTTCCTTTTTTATTTAACCTTTGGTAGCGTTTATACCAAAACGGGTGAAGTGTGAATATGTAGCGACAAATGGCATTGACATGGTTGCCCTGCCCTTTAAATTCTAAATAGTTGTGGGTCACCAATCAACGAAATAACTCCTCAGTTAGTTATCGCCTTTTATGGGTTTCTAAGTGGGTATCAATTACAACTCAAAGTAGTTATGTGCGTAAGATTTTTAACGAGCCAAACAGTGTCAAATTCTACTATAGAATAGTTGTTGTTTTTCTCCCTTTTTTCTACATAACTACCAATCTATATAAACTTGAAAATATCTATTCTCCTTGACTGCGTTATTGTTAGAAAAATGATCGATTTCTACAAAATGTGGTCCTTCACCTGTATCCGATTTAGACGATTATAGGACGATTGCGTATCATTCATGCAGAAAATTTATGTTTGAAAGACTTGGATAGGTCATTGTGTTTGTTAAGACTGCCAGCATGTTCAGTCCAGATCTTGGAATAAAAATTGTTTGCGAAAATCCATCTTACTATTGTTTAGAACGTTGGAATAGTATTAATCTCGTAACTATTTGATCCAAATTATTCAAGACTGGATTTGGAAAGGCGGGCCGGTATTCATCGTATAAAACTTTTTTATTTCCAGTTTTTGGATTTTTCCAAAAACTGCCACTGTTACTTCATCTTCCTATATCTTTAGGGCTGATTTACATTAAAGCATTAGTAGTTGGATCTATCGTCGCTAGATTAAAAAATAGGAACTTACTCTATTCTAAAATAAAATGATCTTTAATCGGTACTTAAAAATCGGTTTTACACGTCAAAAAGAGATAATTTTTGAACTAAATGAGGCCGATGTTTCGTGCTTGACTACTCTAAGAAGTAACATTCGAAACAAACACAGAGGTCACAGTCTCTTTTAAGGGTACGGGACACTGTACTGGAGTGGATCATGTTTACATTAATCCGGTGCCAATTCAGGGTCGCTGAATCCAGCAGTCAAGTAGATTTTGATCCAGTAGGATCAAAAGCGTATGCCACGCTTCAAAAACCTCTATCTTTTAAACTATTGCTAAAAACAAAAGTATACACAAGTTATTTATACACAATTGTACGTATATTTATGTAGGCAGTGACGTGAGTCTAAACGAGCCGTTAGTTAATATTCAAGGCGGCCATGATTAGCAAAACATCAAGGTGAACCTAACTGGTTGCTCCGCCTAGCTTAGCGAGGATAATACCTGTTCGGTGATACTTTTAGGATAGTGGAAAATTTTATATAGAAGCGGTTTCATGGTGAAGAACGCTGCGGAAACTGGATTTGTGATCGCTTGAATACCGTTTGATTTCTGGATCGAGATTAGTGTGACTGAGTTTTTTTTTTCAGATATTGCTCACAGAGTTTGGGTATGTGTCTGGAAGATGGCATTAGGCTTGTCCGTTACTTAGGACTTGAACATAACTGGTAAAATGTGGATCTTGTTTGTGACCACCTTTTCTAAAACTTCCAGCGTATAAGCGAGATGATATACTTATTATGTGCTAGCTGAGGAAACTAGAAATCTCTTAAAGGTTTTAAAGTAAAGAAAACTTCGTATGATGACGTTTATCAATCCGGACTGGGCTCCCATGGCCGACAGTGGCCCACTTCCTTCCATAGATAAGATACCTGTGTTCCTCTAATTAGAACATGGCTGAATTACTAAGGAAGCCATAGTTACAGCTTGGAAAATTAGAGTAGAAAACCGGAAGTCGCCACTGTGCTCTCGCTACCAGCACTTTGAATGGTTTTTTTTTCACTTATTACGTTAGTTTTATGGCACAATAATAAATCTAACAAACCTGCGTTCTTTGTTGACATCAAATATCAAAGATTTTAAAACGTTGTCAGCAAACAAAAAGATTAGTTCCGTTTCAAGACGTTCTGGCCAAGCTGTATGTAGAACTAATCATAGGCATACGGAGTAAAGAATATCTACGGGTCTACATAATTTTGAATGCTCAGAAAAAATGCCTCAAAATCAAAACAGTAGGATTCACAACGAAAAACCGTTTTCAAAACTTCGGAACAACTACGGAGATGGAGTTAAATAACTGAAATGCAGATTTCTGGATCTGTACCCTTATCACGAGTTTTCACTATTTTACTTTACAGCGTCTTTCCGGTATTTACAGCGTTCCTTGTATGGAAAAATGGAGCAGCGCCTCTGCTGTGCGAAGAAGGAATTATTTTTTTCCTTGAAATTTGTCAATTTGAAAATGTCAAAGTTCCAGTTTACTTTACGTCAGAATTATAACTGAAAACTCATGATATGGCCTCTGATGACGTCTTATGTCTATAATAAAAACAAACTATGTAGGTATGTAGAGGTTTTACCCTAAAACCTAAATTAAAAATTATAAAACAAGATAAAAATAAACGGTATAGCAAACCGCAATACAATTCTGTTAACACATGAATTTAAGTATACAATCAAAAGTGCGAAGTCCAATGACAAAGTCCTGCACATGAACTCAACTGAAGGCTGCATTAATTACTTATAACTCTGATTTTGATTGTTTTAATTACTTTAATTACCTCACTGGTCTAGTGGACGCTTATTCTACATCTAGCTTTGAGATCCTGGGTTCAATTCCCGGAAGGTAATACTATATACTTTTTATCGGGATCTCAGAGCCCTATCACGAGTTTTCAGTATTTGAGACGTAAAGTAAACAGGAACATTTGAAAAAGGACCAATGAAAAAATTAGTTCCTTCTTCGCACAGCAGAGGCGCTGTTCCATTTTTCCACACAAGAAACGCTGTTAATACTGGAAAGACGCTGTAAAGTATAAAATAGTGAAAACTCGTGATAAGGGTTCAGATTAAAGAATGACCAGATTTGTAACTGGCTATTGAGGATTGAGGTAAAAAAAGGAAAAAAAAATACCCCCGTCGTTCGATTAATTGTAAAACAAGTGAACATCTCCAAGGAAAACATTTAAATGTGTGCGTCACGCTCACCCACGACTTTATAAAAAAGTTAGTTTCACGAAAAACGTACCTAACGCTTTGTCTTGAATAAGATCCTCTCTTTGCTAAGATCGGAAGTTTCTAAAAAGCAAACTGAAATTAGGATACCGCTCGGTTAGAGTCAATAGACTTGTCTCCTATTTCAAGAGGTCTAAACATTATTGCCTAAATGTGGGTCTACTATTATTAGACCTCTGTTCTAACCTTTCAGAGGTTACAGGTGTGATGTTAAATCATTTATAGGTTGTCTCTGAAGTTAGTTTCTTGGTACATATTAAAACTCATCATTGTTAATACGTGGTCTTTGACTGCTAGCCTTTTAGAGAGACTAAGAGTCACTCAACGAGCAATGGAAAGAGCTATGCTCGGAGTTTCTTTGCGGGATAAAATCCGGAACATGGATATTCGGCGAAGAACCAGAGTCACCGACATAGCTCATACAATTTGCAAGTTGAAGTGGCAATGGGCAGGCCACATCGCTCGTAGAACTGATAACCGATGGGGAAGAATAGTACTCGAGTGGCGACCACGGACCGGAAGACGCAGCGTAGGCAGGCCTCCCACTGGTGGACCGACGACATCGTGAGGGTCGCGGGCAGGCGATGGATGGAAGTGGTGAATTGTCGTTCAGCGTGGCGATATAAGGAGGAGGCCTATGTTCAGCAGTGTACGTCTTCCGGCTGATGATGATGATGATGATGACTCATCATTGTGCGTAAAATACTGATATTCAACTGCATCTAGTTCGACTGGAAGCCAACCACAATACAGTTAGGAAAAGGCTAGGCAAATGATGATATTTTTGAAGTTTGACTAGATTATCGTGAATGTGTTAGGAAGATTTATAAATACACAAGATCATGCATGGAATTTATATTGTTTCTAAACAATACTCAAAGGTACGGTAATCGTAATCCTTTGCCAAATGTGTCATTCCATATGTGTCACTTGGTCTTTAGGAAAGGACTGTGGTCCTCATTTGTCATGTGGTCTGTAGCACTCATTCCTAACTAGCAACATGCCCCGGCTTTGCACGCTTTTTTTTTTTTAAAGTTGTAAAATCATCAAATAAGTCCTCCCACCCCGGGCAGGGTGGGAGGGACTGTCAGACTTAGGAGGCCGCGCCTACGGTGGCCGGAGATCGTCTGCCGACGTTCGACGCCGCGGGCGCCTACCACTGCGGTTGGGGCGGACGGAGGACGCTGTCCTCTCTCTCTCGCGGCCCGCCTCCTCCTTCACGAGCATTACTGCTTCGCAGAAGGAGGCGACCGCTTCCCACTCCGTCTCGCCCCGCAGCATGGCCGCTACCAATGCCGGGCGCGACAGGTCTCCGCCTATCGCCGCCGTAACACGTCGGTGCTCTGCCCAAGCGGGGCAGTCTTGCACCCTATGCTCTACTGTGTCCTCCGGGCGATCTTCGCAGTGGTGGGCTTTGCACGCTAACATAAATAATTATTATGCCTTTATTTTCACCCACCCTAGGAATTTCTTCATGTATCGTGGGTGCATTTAAAAACATAGAAACTCACATACACAAACACTCAGACCTGGAACAAATACTTTCAGATCATACAAATATTTGTTCCATGCGAGGATCGAACCCGCGATACGTTGTACAGCAGTCCATCATTCAGCCACTACGCCAACCGTGCATCTAATAAAGGCTTAGCCCTTCATCATCATCATCATCTCAGCCATAGGACGTCCACTGCTGAACATAGGCCTCCCCTTTTAATCTCCACATATACCGGTCGGAAGCGACCTGCATCCAGCGTCTTCCGGCGACCTTTATAAGGTCGTCTGTCCACCTTGCTGGTGGACGTCCTACGCTGCGCTTGCTAGTCCGTGGTCTCCACTCTAATACTTTTCGACCCCATCGGCCATCTGCTCTGCCCTTGTCTTTTAACTATTATCCACAGTTTCACAATCATCATGTTCCTGCCTGTATCTCATTTTACTAGTGGTCGGCTCAACACGTTTTCCTCTTCCATTCTCCCCTATCAGACGTCAAAGCATCATTTACTCCTTCCTTCCACAATGTATCCACCTGTTCTTTGGCCTTCCTCTTCTCTTCCATCCATCAACAGTAACAGTCAAGATCAAGTTTTTTTTTGGTTTGGTAAAATCATCAAATGAGTCCTCCCGCCCTGGGTTTAGCGGAAGGGACTAGGTATAAGACTCTTACTGACTGAAATCCACCCTTTCCCTTCAATTTTCCCTTTACGTTCCAGAGTCGCGTTAAAAACACTCAGTTATTCACCTAATTGCAAAATATAGCATGACGTCATTGAAATGCAATGCGCAATTATTTCAATAAAACCAATTATAATAAAATATGTGGTTTTGTATGATGAAGGTTTAAAAACGTTATAAATTAAAGCATTCGAAATACATTATTTATTCTAATACTTGACACGATTCTTGGTCATTTTACATAGGTTTATGGAAGATAGAACTTCTATATGCGTCAGAGACCGCAAAACATAATATTTACTGCTTTTGAAGCGATACTTTAGGATGAACTCAGAAAAAAAAGAAACAAAACCTTCAGGGTAATAGGCAACATCCTAACCACAATTCCTAATCCTAACTATTCTTTTTTATTTAATAGTTTATCCCATTTTTTGTTCCCATCGAATAATTCAATTTACGAGTTGTCAAGCCGCTGGGAAAAGCTAGTAGTACCTATTATAAATTCAAAAGTAATTGATATCTTTTCACGCCTAAACTATTGAACCGATCATCCTGAAATTTTATATGCACAGTGTCATATTTTCAGTCCGTCGCTACATAGAAAATATAATTTCTACAAGAACTTATTTTAAAAGTATAGTCGTCAAAATGGCGACAACATTCGTTGCCTATTAACCATAGATAATATCATTAAATGACACGCAATATTAACGCAATAAAACTTTTAAATGATAAATAGTTGCGATGGGCAGATTGCAAGTATCCTTCGAAAGACGGAACTATTCAATAAATAAGTAATATTATACACTAGCTGTGCCCGCGACTTCGTTCGCGTGGATGTCGGAATTTAACAATGTATTTTTTAGTGCGAAGCGCTTAATTCTCGCCACGTTTTTTTTATAAATCATATCGTTTTCATATAATCCCTGTATTTAGAATTTATTAGATTATCATATTTAATAGATGAAGAATATTTGAGGTGATTATAATAAACGCCCTCTGTCGTTCAGATTCAGAAGAATTGCTACTGGATTAGAGCACCCATTCTATCTCATTCCATCCCACTCTATCCCCCTCCATCCCACTCCATCCTACTCCATCCCACTCCATCCCACTCCATCCCACTCCATCCGACTCCATCCCATTCCATCCCACTCAGTCCCACTCCATCCCACTCAATCCCACTCCATCCCACTCCAGCCCATTTCATCCTACTCCATCCCACTCCATCCTAATCCATCCCACTCCATCCCACTCCATCCCACTCCATCCCACTCCATCCCACTCCATCCCACTCAGTCCCACTCCATCCTAATCCATCCCACTCCATCCCACTCAGTCCCACTCAGTCCCACTCCATCCCACTCCATCTCACTACAACCCACTCCAACCCACTCCATCCCACTCCAACCCACTCCATCCCACTCCAATCCACTCCATCCCACTACATCCCACTACATGCCACTCCATCCCACTCCAGCCCATTTCATCCTACTCCATCCCACTACATCCCACTCCATCCTAATCCATCCCACTCCATCCCACTCCATCCCACTCCATCCCACTGCATCCCACTCCATCCCACTCAGTCCCACTCCATCCTAATCCATCCCACTCCATCCCACTCAGTCCCACTCCATCCTACTCCATCCCACTACAACCCACTCCAACCCACCCCATCCCACTCCAACCCACTCCAACCCACTCCATCCCACTCCAGCCCACTCCATCCCACTACATCCCACTCCATCCCACTCCATCCCACTCAATCCCACTCCATCCCACTCCATCCCCCTCCAGCCCATTTCATCCTACTCCATCCCACTCCATCCTAATCCATCCCACTCCATCCCACTCCATCTCACTCCATCCCACTCAGTCCCACTCCATCCTAATCCATCCCACTCCATCCCTCTCTATCCCACTCCATCCCACTGCATCCCACTCCATCCCACTCCATCCCACTCCAACCCACTCCATCCCACTCCAACCCACTCCATCCCACTACATCCCACTCTATCCTAATCCATCCCACTCCATACGATTCCATCCCACTCCATCCTACTCCATCCCACTCCATCCCACTCCATCCCACTCCATCCCACTCCACCCCACTCCATCCCACTCCATCCCACTCCATCCCACTCCATCCCACTCCATCTCACTACATCGCACTCCATTCTAATCCATCCCACTCCATCCCACTCCATCTGATTCTATCCCACTCCATCCCACTCCTTCCCACTCCTTCCCACTCCATCCCACTCCATCCTACTCCATCCCACTCCATCCCACTCATTCCCATTCTAGTGTGAGTCTAATAAAAACCTTTTCTTTCTTTCCATTCCATCCCAAACCATCCCATTCTATTCCATTACATTACACTCTACTTAACTCTACTCTACTCTACTCCACTCCAAACCACTCCACTCCAGTCCACAACATTATTTGAATAGGTATGTAGTTTTTCTATTCCAAGCTAGATCGCGCTACTGAACTGCGCGTCTCGGTGTAAACTGACCGTAATTTTACTTCTGGGTCTGGAACACTTTAAATTCAAATATCTTTTGATAGACTTAACCGATTGCAATGAAACAAAAACTAAATTAGTCCTCAAGTTACGCTCGATCGTTGTGTATAAAGGTTATCTACATTGCCTTCGTACATTTTACGTGATGGAGCCACAAATAAACAGACAAACCGACAAACCGACAAACCGACAAACCGACAAACAGACAAACAGACAAAAATTCTAAAAATGCTGGAAATGGGTTCTGTTGGTTGTCCTTCAACACCCTAGCTATTTTTTTTGGATTTTATTTTGATGTACAAAAACGATTTTTCTACAGTTTTATTATATGTATAGATTATACAATAAGCAAGCTTTAATGTATTTAAAAATACGAGTCCTTTTATACACACATCAAAAGTGTCTATCAACATATATTTAATATATATAACACTCTGACTTGTATTCAGAGCTAAAGCCACAGTACGTTGCCGGGAACCAGCTTCTGTATTCCCACGGCTCTGAGCATTTCTTCCCTGCTTAAATGACGTCGCCGCTCCATAATAACGTTGGTTTTAATCAGTAGTAGGGAAACAGTAGCACTAATAATGTCTTCAATGCGTTGTATGTTTTTATAGGGAAAATATTGACAGCTGATTTTCATCTTTTACTCGAATTTGATTTACAGTTCCTGATTCAAATTATGAAATGCACCAAAAAGGATCCATATAAATTTATAAAATCATAAATTTATTACAAAGCCACATCTCAATCTCAAGAAATCCGCATAAAAATGCTTGATCCCTAGACACTTTTGATGTGAAGTCGTCCGAAGAAACACCTGTTAAAGTAATTGTTTTTAAGGCTATTTCGGTACTGCTTAATGCGTTATTGGTGATTAATATTGATAACATTGACCTGAGGTCTGCAACAACGACTCAATGAGTCTTTTTTTTGTGTGGTAAAATCATCAAGTCCTCCCACCCAAGGCAGGGCAGGGACTGTCAGACAAGTACTGATTTAAATCCACAGTGTCCTTCAATAGCCCTTTGCGTTCCGGGGCCTAGGGTAGGAGGACTCATATAATGATATTACCACGATAAAAAGTACTGAAATGATTGTCAAATTTTAAATGAACGCTAGCTAAGTCGCGAGTAAAAGCTAGTACAAAATAAATGTTATTATGTCTCAAAGAAAATAATGTTTGTCCAGGGATTATTATAATGAATACTTCATTAATTTAAAAGCAACCTACCTACGCAAAACCTTGCTGTCTTACCAAGGTTTATACATTTTCACTACGAGCAAATAGGATTCTAATTTAATAAAAAAATCAAGGTCAGAATTACAAGGAAAACTGCATCTAACTAACTGAGAAAACGTTTGAACAAAAACCAGTTTTAAAACTAAGATAAACATCGAATATTTCTAGGAAAAATAATATTATATCACGACTTTAATACCCGTAGAGTTAAGTAGAAGTTCACACTAAAAGTACAACACATTTCGCATAGTGATGTCTAAGTTAGTGTAATAGAGGGCGACCCTATAGCCACTGAGTTATGGTGGCCAAGTGGTGGCGTCCCCGGAGTCACCTTTTACCTAGAGTGGTCTGCCAAACTCTTGGGAAAATACTTCCCGTCTTCTTCCCAGCCAGGTGCATTACTTCGTGTCATTTATTTCATAATTCATAACCACTGCTCTCAAAACGGCAAAGGAAAACATCGTGAAGGAATCAACGCGTTCTAGAGCCAAAAAAAATGTGACATCTGATATACCAACTTGCATCGGACCCGCGTTGTTGATTACAGCCTACGAAGGAGGCCAGTATATCAACAATGGAAACAATAAAGACTGACTAGCTGTTGCCAGCGGCTTCACCCGCTACACCTCGAAAATTATCCCAAGGGAACATAAAATCGGGATAAAAACTATCCTATGTGTTAACCCAGGTTATAAACTATCTGTGTACCAAATTTTAGCCAAATCCGTTCAGTGGTTTTTGCGTGAAAGAGTAACAAACATACCTACATACACATATACACATATACATACATCCTCACAAACTTTTGCATTTATAATATTAGTAGGATTATGTTTATGGTATGGCCATCAACTGGATACGAATACATATTCCGTGGCTGCTACTGAAAAATAATGAAAAAAAGAAACTCAAAAACTTTATGTCAACTTGAGAAATGAATACAGTACCTCGTATTTAACAGTCACGCTTGATACTCGAAGCAATCTAGGAAAAATCTTTTATTTGAAACACTATTTCCTTATCCAATAAGGACTAATAGCGAAATACCGGAAAGAAGAACCATGTTTTGACGTAATAAGACGTCTACTTGCGTTCAAAATCAACCTTGTGGAGTGCAACTGACTGTTTAATTGTTGCAATCTGCTTATAGAAGCTAATCTTATGATTACAATGACTTGGGTTAATATCCGGCATTTGATTTAGCTTTAATTACGTAGATTAATGCGGTTTGATCATTTGGAATTGAAATTAGTAGGTTTGGGTTCTAATTTAGATGTGATGTAGAATTGTTTATAGTCTTGAAATCATGATTATTGACCTTTTTGACTGAATTCTAAAACTTGGTTGGGTACTTAAACAGTTTCCACAGTAACATCAGTTTAACTTGTACTATGATTTATGTTTTAAGAATCTTGAACTGTATTACAATCACTAATCAGTACATACGTATTTTCGCTGAAAAAGAATCAGAAGAATCTAACTTGAAACCAAACGTACAGAGATTTAGATGAGAAATAAGTACAATCAAAATTGGATGGCTAAAGGTTTATTTCCGTTCGCCCATATAGGTAATCCCACTGCTGGGCAAAAGCTTCTTTTCAATATTTCCACTTCTTGTGGTTGCCCACGACCGCTGTCCACTCCTTGAAGTCTAATTCATTTTTTGGTTGTGTCTACCATGTCAGATTTTCTCCTTAGGCACCTATTCCGATGTTAATTTAAAGACTAAAGGTTGAATAATAAAAGGAATTTGTCTTTATGGCAACTAGAATCGATGGAATTTGCCAAAAAGCAATTTCGAAATAGCTTTTATCAATATAAATTGCCAAGATTACATACCAATGCGACTGACAGATACCTCGAAATAGTTTAAACAGGTCTAAAAGCTAACCATCAGGTCAATTAAATAGATTTGATTTACTAAATTAAATCGTAGTCGAATTGGTTCCGGTGATACGGTTTGAATTTCTGAGCTAATTTTAGGTTGTATGTTTGTCAAGAGCAATTTGTGAATGTGGAGTAATTGGATTTATGATTAAATAATGATTTTATGATGTTTGTTTAAAGGGCTTATAGAAAACTAGAATTAGTTGCATTTTAAGATGTTCAACTATTTCTCTTAACTTGTTTATTCTGATTCAAATGCAATCAAACTCTCTTGATTAATTATTTAACGGTGAATATAATACAAAATATCCTTCTATTCTTTCAATCTTTTGATAATGACAAAGAAAGAATGATGTTTTAAATGTATTTAGCTCAATGCATGTAGATAATTTTGTTTACAAGTATGATTTATAATGAATGATGTAAGAAAGATTTTGTTATAATTTTGGCGATTGAAAAAGAGTGTCCATGGAGTTATTTGCCCGTTCTTCTCCATAGAGATCTACGCTTTGGAACGTGCATCTACAGTACTTTCACAGTTTTTATGTCTTGTGACTGGGACTGTAGCACCGTAATTATTTTTAAACTATTTTATTTTACTTTTGTCTTTTGACAATTCAAAAGTGCCTGTAACTGGCCTACTTGAAATAAACGATTTGATTTTGATTTTGAATGTCTATAACTAACTATAACAAACTTACAATCACTTCAGTTCTCAAAAGAATTTGAATAAACTTCTTCTCTATCATACCGTACTATAAATAATCGCGGGACTTTCTTAACAGGTAACCGTGATCCAGGAACGCAAAGGGCATTCGAAGAAACAGGGTGATTTTTTATTCAGTAAGAGCTTGACAGTCCTTTACCTTCAGCCAGTTGTCGGTAATTCTGGCACAATTTAATTTGCAGTCAAAGATCTCTGATCATCTATGTTGTGTGTTTCACTTCTGTTCTGTTCCACTTTCTCATACTCCTTTCTCTTCTGCCCCAGAGTCCCGCATCGGAGTCGGACAGCAGTTCGGTGTCGGGGGCGAAGAGCCCGGCGTCGGCACCTCCGCTGCTCCAGCACCTTTTACAATTGCAGGCGCAGAACCCACAGACTATAGCACAGGTATGTTACTAACCAGTTAACTTGCGAACTACAAGAAAATTTTAATTTTTCGCCTTTGAAAACATGGCCACCTACGAGTAGGGTGTCAGAGTTAACCCCACAAGCTCTTCTGACATGGCTTTAACTTATACCGCCTTACCACAAAAAGATGAACATCTGTTGAACTCTTGTCAAAAAATAAGTGTTACTGCAAAATGATCCTTATATCAACGTGAATTGTCGTTTTGATGTTGACAATGTTTTTAGAAAAGTCTTCAACAGAATGATGTTTATCTTTCTTGTGGTAAGACGGATTAGGTTTAAGTCCAACAAGATGTTTTCCTTAAATTATGTCAATAATGATCAACTATTTTGATGAAAGGTTTACTGTTGCATCAATTGATGCCAAATAATAAACAAGAATTTAATTCAGTTGTTATTTCTGTACGACGCCGACGGAGAAATTGTCCGTCATAGGACAAATCGTCCGCAGTTATTTCTGTATGATGGGCAAATCATACAGAAATAACTACAATAACAATAACAATAATTCATACAGAAATAATCATATGATGGGCAAGGTTCTCGAATGGAGACCACGCACCGGCAAGCGCAGCGTAGGACGTCCACCCACTAGGTGGGCAGACGATCTTATGAAGGCCACAGGATCACGCTGGATGCAGGCCGCTTACAACCGGTCCTACTGGAAGTCTAAAGGAGAGGCCTATGTTCAGCAGTGGACGTCTTACGGCTGATATGATGATGGCAAATCGTCCGCAGTTATTTCTGTATAATGGACAAATTGTCCGCATTTATTCCCGTAAAATCGACAAATTTTCCACAGGGCCTTAATAATCCTGTGTCTATCTTTAATTTTTTAATAATTTGTTGATTTTTTCAATTATAACCTTAAACAATTTCAATCGTAGGTTATTCATTATGAAATGAAATTACTGTAGTTTTATTGCTTGTAAAATAAATTCATACCAACCTACCAATGTGGTTCTGGTGTGGCCTTTGAACTATGGCCGTTTTGCAACAAGAATTTGATTTTCACACCTAAAGTAGATCTGATTCCCTTATACCCATATTTCTAACACACGGGCTCTATTTGGTCCTTATCACTGTGCAGTCAATACAAAAGATAATTATATCCTGTAATCCTCAGGTCAAAGAAATAGGCAGATAAAGCGCTCAGAACACGCGAGTGTGTCCACCAAAGCAAATACATAATCAAAAGCGAATATCAACCCGCGACAGTACCAAGCTACGCAGCGTACCAAGCTACGCGTCGTTGTTGTTGTTTGCCAAAATATGCCATCTTGTGTCTTTAAACATTGTAAAAGTTGTTCTCAAAAACAAAGAAAACAATATGGAATGTAATTCGATTTGATTTTGTATTTGCTTTGGTGGACACACTCGCGTGTTCTGAGCGTTCTATCTGCCTATTTCTTTGAAAAGCTAAAATGAAAAGGCTTCTTCTGGGTAAACTCACTCCATCATAGACTTTGTCTCTGTTACCTAGACCAGAGCCAAGATTCCATCACCATTGTCTTTATTTATATTTTATATACAACGTGTAACGTTAATAGCGCAAAACCTCTCGTGGGGTAACTCAGCCCACGTTACTGAACAATTTTTGTTCTAAGACTTTTGGAAATTCGCAAAAAAAAAACATACTGATAGGCCCGATCAATTTCGTTTCAATCAAATTTTTTAAAAAGCAAATTTTTTTTTTTGCGAATTTCCAAAAGTCTTGGCTCAAACATTGTTCAGTAACATGGGCTGAGTTTTTGCAGAGAGGTTTTGCACTATTAACGTTACACGTTGTTTATAATGCGAAAGGCTCGCATTTGACCACTACCTCGCCTGATGTGGTCGACGTTGAACCACGCTTGCCTTTTTTATGAGAACGCCTAGAAGTAAACTGTTTACTCTTGTTCTTATTTTAGTATATTCATAATCTGTATGTTAATATTAAGTGGTATCACAAGCAGGGGTACACAGACATGTGTGTGCAGTTTCAGCAGATGCTGACGGCCCTGGCAGCGCTGGGCAGCGGGCTGGTGCCGCCGCCGCCGCTGTCACAACCCTGGATGATGCAGAGGCTTGTGCAGAGACAGAATGAGAGGTGAGTCGATGATTTTTTTTTGTGTGTGGCAGCTTGTAAGTCAACCTAAAGTAAGATTATTAATTCCAGTCAGTAAAATGACATTTGTCCATGAATGAAATGTACTAAAACATGAATAAAATGTACTAAATTTATTTGTATCAGTGACAGTTGCACTGTCATTTTACCGACTCGAATTAATTATCGTACTTTAGAGGTTGTGAGCTGCTTAACCGGACTTTTCTGTGGATGCTTTAAATGAGTCTATGGCCTCCAGCCAGGGGCTTACAATTAATAAACTAAAAAATAAGAGACAATACGCTAAGGGCACCCCCTTTGGGGATGAGTCGATGAATTTTGTTAAAACTTCATGTAGATTTTGGTATGACAAGTGATACAGACGTCAAAGACAGTTCAAAAATCGTGCATTGAACAGATATCGTGATATTTCTTACCTTGGACATAATCCGTCGTACTACAAAAAGTAAAACATCTGTTGAACACTTGTCTAAAAAAAAGTGTAACTGCAAAACGACCTTTATATCAACGTGAAAACTTGTTTTACAGTCGTTAGATAGATAAAATACACTTTATTGTAGGTACACCAAAGTTGGAAATTGAAATTTCGGATCATTTAGCTCCCTTCAACATGGTTGAGCTGATTGGTGCTGATACGTGTGTCATGCTCGCGAACGGGCGCTGTCAGTTGGGACTGGTCATCTCTTAGCTGCCACGGTTTTTATTTTAATTATTGATTCTTTTATTTCTGAATTGTCTTTGTTCCGTGACCATACATTTTTTATCTATGCGCGCACTGTGCTTGCGAACGAATGAGAATCGTAACACACTTGAACCAAGATGGCAGAAACTGATTTTGCCTAAGTGCGCGCTCCCGGTTAAAATCCCTGTAATGAGGGCTAGTCGTGGCTAAACCGCTTCTATTCGAGTTGGTTGTGATCCCTGAAGGCTCATATAACTAGTGCAGGACAGACTTTGGTGCATCTTGTGAGTTAATTCAGACCGGCCGGTCGTTGTGCTCCACCAGCCACGTGCCACAGGACAAGATTCCCTCGAAGAGCCACGGGAGGCTAGCAGGTGAGTGACGCACTTTATACTTGGAAGGTCTAACGATCTCTCCGCGAGCAAGCACAGTTACGAAATCATTATTCAAACAAAAATACCGACCTACGTACCGAAAACTGAGCTTGCCCTCCAATGTACCAGCACCAGTTTGGTACATTTTTTGGTGCCGAAACCCGGGAATAACGGATATAATTCGCTAATATTCATTCGTTTACCCTATAACAGTAAAGTTCTCGTATAATCTTAGGTAATTTTCAATATTCTGCACAAAGAAATTAAAATCATTTTTTTTCCCTACTTACCCTCAACTATTTCCCACTTTTGGGCAATACATATTCGTTTTGGGTCGATTGCTATACACTACAATAATTTATTTCGTTAATCGTCAAGAAACAAAAAAGTGCATTTTCAAACGTGCATCGATCTTTTCAATATTGTATCCTTTCGATAAAATCTAATCAAAGATTGTGTCATCAATAATTTCTTTGTGTGTTCGATGTATTTTTGTTCATTTGCTATAAATTCATGTGGCTACACGTATTTCGTTGTTATTTTCTATCGAAATTGTCATAGAAGTTGAGATAACATCGAATCGTAACGTAAATACCCACAACATACATAAATCATTTGTAAACTTCTGGTTCGCCTAGTTATTTTGACCAACATTCCATTTTTGAATGATTTGAAGTTGGTATTTTTCCTAGCCGCCATATTAGTTCGAGTAGATCTAGTTCGTTGTTCCAAGAGTTCAAATTGAATTGAACCATAGACAAACATTTTTTAATATTCAACGACAATATTTAAATTGAGTTGGAGTGACTGAATGAATGAACTGCGGTTGAATTGAACAGTTGACTTACGGTGTTCGGATTGGGCGTTCTATTCGGTTTGAAACGGTTTGTTTACATTGTTTCATTGTTGTTTAGTTGAACTTAACGGTGCCATTACCTGTTCATTATAGAATCTTATTGTTAATATCGATTGTTTTAACGTTATTAAGGTTAACTTATAAACAAAATGCCTTATTATTCTAAAAAATCGTTGCGTAGATTGAGTAAAGGTAAATCGGTTGAAGTCGAATACCCAACTGAACGCGACTTACCGGTATTGCGTAGAAAACGTACTTTAGCGTTCAACAGATTATCTAAGACGCTCGAAGTCGCTCGTTTAGCGGAAAATAATGGATGCGATTTAAGTAAGTTTTTGGCACATTACTCAGACTTAACTAAAATGGTAAATAACTTTGAAGAAGCCCATGATGACATACTCAGCATATGCGAACTTACAGATGAACAACAAGCGGAACAAGATAGTATCAGATACGACTTCGACGAACGATATTATGAGATTTTAGCGATACACCGACGCTTAACGAAGGTCGATGTGCCTAACGAACGTATCGATGAGCAAAATAGATCTCATAATGAGTCGTCGAGTGTACTCAAAGTGAAATTACCTAAGATTAACTTACCGCAATTCAGTGGTAACATAAAGTTGTGGCCCGAATTCTTCGATGTCTTCAACTCGCTGATTCACGAGAATGGTTCACTTTCGGATACGGAGCGCATGCACTACCTCGTCTCTAGTCTCACTGGTGATGCGCTGGCACTTATACGAACCTTTCCTGTGACGGGCTTATACTACCACGAAGCATACTCTGCATTGGTTGCGCGGTATAAGGACAAGCGGGAACTTGCCTTTACTTGTTGGAAGGAGATCTTAAACGTTAACCTGAAAGCCAACTCACCCATTGATTTACGACGTGTCCTTGATTCTTTCAACGAAAATCTGTCGATTCTCAAACGGCAAGGGCTACCGACGGATCAGTGGGATTTTGTAATCTGTTACCTTTTACTGTCGAAAATGGATTCAAAATCGCGTTGTGCTTTTGAACGAGCTACTGCTTCTCATGAGTTTCCGAGGTACAAAGATCTCATCGATTTTCTGTACACCACATGCGAGGCTTCGGTTCGTGACACACACTTCTCCGCAAGTGTTCGCGATAACCGTGCCAACGAAAAACCACATAAACCGCGAGGTTCTAACGCCGAGGTCGTAAGTAAAAAACATACTTCGACATTCCTATCGAATACAGTAGTTGACAAACCTCTTGCAGTTGCGCCCTCATCACCGAATTTAACCACATCGAACGCAACTGCACCATCGTCGTCAACATCGTCGCGTCCTTCACGAACTGCTCCTGTACCACCAACTGAACCTCGAAAGTACAGGTGTCCGTTTTGTGGGGAAGAACATTCCATTAATAAGTGCAAGTCGTTTACTGACAAATCTGTTCAGGAACGACTTGACTACGTGAAGGCCAATCGTTGGTGCTTCAACTGTTTGAAGCCATCACATGGTCTCAAAACCTGTAAATCAATGTTTACATGTCAAGTGTGTCGTCAACGACATCATACCATGCTACATCAAGATCCAGATGTTTCGAAAACCGATAATACCGAAAAGGCCACTACCTCCCAGGTAAGTGCACTTACCAATATCGGCGATCGTTCCATGGTTCTGCTGTCCACAGCTAATATCGAAATTCGTGATTCCTCGAGTCGTTATCAGACTTTTCGTGCGCTGATTGATTCCGGAAGTCAGGCCCACTTCATAACTGAAAGTGCTGCTGAACGTTTAGGTCTCCAACGAGCGCCGTCAACGCGTAGGATTCTTGGCCTAGGTCATGCTTCAACATCCGCTAGTGGTACAATCAGCTTAAGCGTAGGTGCCCACGACAACGATTTGTTCACTATTGAAGCGTTAACGTTACCTAAGATCTGCGGTAATATGCCAGTCGTTAAGCTGAACAAATCTGCGTGGCATCATATTCAAAATCTTAACTTAGCGGATCCTGATTGTCACTTACCTGGTCGAATCGATGTCCTTCTGGGTGCTGAAGTCTTCCCTTCACTCCTTTTACCAGGTAGTGTTAGTGGAGGATTAAAGCAACCATCTGCAATCAACACTGTGTTCGGCTGGATCTTACTAGGAAACGTCAGTTGCAGTGATAATCACGAACTACCAAAGTCGTTCTTCGTTTCAGACGATAATCTTCTCAATGAGCAGGTTAAGAAGTTCTGGGAAATGGACACCATTCCTCGGTCTTCAAAGTTAACACCGGATGAAGAACTCTGTGAACAGAAATTCGTTACCGAACATTCTCGCGATGCTTCAGGGAGGTACACCGTTACCTTGCCTTTCAAAGATAAGAAAGACAAGAATCTAACTTTTCCTGGTTCGCGTGAATCTGCTTTACGTCGTTTTAAATCATTGGAACGCAAGTTAGCAGCAAATGAGGCTTTATGCACACAGTACTGCGACTTCATGTCTGACTATTTAAAAAGTGGTCACATGAGTCTAGTTCCTTCAAAGGAGATCAACCAGGGTTGTTATTACATACCTCATCACTGTGTTTTGCGACCTGACAGCGCAACAACAAAGCTGAGAGTGGTTTTCGACGCTTCTGCGAGGGATGCTCGTGGTGTGTCGTTAAATGAAACTTTACTCGTAGGTCCTAAACTGCAGGCTGACATTGCCGAGATCCTTCTTCGCTTCCGAACACATTTTGTTGTATTTACAGCCGACATTCGTCAAATGTTTAGAAATATTAATATGTCAATTGACGATCGAGATTTCCAAAGAATTTTTTGGCGATTTAAATCAACGGACCCAATTCAAGAGTATCGATTGAACACCATAACTTATGGCGTATCATCGTCTCCTTTTCTTGCTTGCCGCACTCTCAAACAACTTGTAGAAGACGAAACTGACTTACCTCTCGCTCGCGAAGTGATGACGTCTGATATATTCGTTGACGATATCGTGAGTGGCAGTTCTGATATCCAGACAGCCATCCAAGTCAAAACTCAGGTCATCCAACTCCTAAAGAAAGGTCAGTTTGAGCTGCGTAAGTGGGCTAGCAATAAACCAGAGGTGCTTGCTGGTATACCTCCGGAACACTGTCTCACTGACTTTGTGTCTATGGACATCGAAAAGTCGAGCACCCTGAAGATCTTGGGCCTGAAGTGGTGTCCCAGAAGAGACAAATTCTTGTTTGATGTCAAACCTATTGATCGCCAATGCACAAAGCGTGCGATTCTAAGTGAACTCGCACGTATTTATGACCCCTTGGGTTTCCTAACTCCTATAACTTTCTTAGCTAAGTGCTTAGTTCAGAAGTTGTGGATGTTGGGTATCAATTGGGACGATTCACCGCCGTGTGAAATCGTCGAACAATGGCGTTGTTACACTGAGCAGTTACCTGTCATCGAGTCCTTGGAGATCCCTCGATGCATTTCTGTAATAGACATGAGTTCGTGTGAGCTTCATGGCTTCGCTGATAGTTCCGAGTCAGGTTATGGAGCTGTAATCTACTTACGTGTCGCTCGCGTCGATGGTAGTGTATCTGTCTTCTTTCTGTCTTCCAAATCTCGCGTAGCACCTGTAAAGAGGATATCATTACCTCGTCTCGAATTGTGCGCGGCAGTCCTCCTGGCAAATCTTCTGAAGTTCGTCAGAGAAACCTATTCATCTATTTTCCCCATAGCTGACACTTGTGCGTGGTCGGATTCGATGGTGGCATTATCGTGGATTCGATCTCACTCATCACGTTGGAAGACTTTTGTCGCCAACCGAGTGAGTCATATTCAGGACACTATTCCGGAGGCTCGCTGGAACCATGTCTCCAGTTCGGATAATCCGGCTGACATTGCCTCTCGAGGTCTTTATCCTGCTGAGTTGGTCAACAATTCGTTATGGTGGGCGGGGCCCTGTTGGCTCGCTCAACCTTCTAACGCTTGGCCAAACAACAGTGGCAGTGGTAACGAAGCTGATGTATTGTCTGAGGAGCGCGCGGTCTCTCTGTTTGTTCATAAGGACACCAACGTCATTGATTCCTTACTCGAAAGTTTCTCATCTATTCGCAAGGCACAACGAGTACTCGCGTATTGCATTCGTTTTATAGAAAGCGCTCGTAAAAAATCTTCGCGAAGTTCTGACCATCATTTAAATCGAACAGAACTTCATAACGCTTTATTAATTTTCGTACGCAGAGTACAATCATTGCATTTCGATGAGGAAATAACTCGTTTGAAAGACTCAAAACCTCTTTCAAAACCTATGCAAAAACTTAACCCTTTCATAGACAAATCGGGAATTCTTAGGGTGGGCGGTCGCCTATCTCGTTCTGGGCTCGAGTATGAGCATAAGCATCCTGCGCTGCTCCCTAAGGATTCTAAACTAACGTTCATGATCATTGAAGCACTTCATCGCGAAAACTGTCATCCCGGTATAAATACAATGCAGTATCTTTTGTCACAGCAATTTTGGATATTCTCACCAAAACGCGCAATCCGTCATTGTTTATCAAGGTGCTTACAATGTTTCCGTACGCGCCCTACACCGCTTGAGCCTTTTATGAGCGATCTTCCAGCGACTCGTGTCAACCAAGTCAAGCCATTTTCGGTCGTTGGTGTTGACTATGGCGGACCTTTTCGCATTAAGTTGGGACGACATCGAGGTGCTAAAATAAGTAAAGCTTACCTTTGCTTATTTGTGTGCTTCACAACGAAAGCAATCCATTTGGAAGTCGCTTCGGACTTGACTTCGGACGCTTTCATAGCAGCGCTTCGCCGGTTTGTTGGCAGGCGGGGTCGTGTAGGCGTTATCCATTCAGATTGTGGAACCAACTTTGTAGGCGCTTGCAACCAACTCAATGAGTACATGAAGGACGCATCTAATCTCGAAAACATAACATTTAAGTTCAATGCTCCGGCTAGTAGTCATTTTGGCGGTGTATGGGAGATACAAATTAAGGCCGTTAAATCCCATCTTTATCGTATTATTGGTGATCAGACATTAACGTTCGAAGAGATGACAACCCTGTTTGTACAAATCGAATCAATGCTGAACTCTCGCCCTCTTTACTCGCTGAGCTCAGATCCCAATGACTTAAACGTATTGACTCCGGGTCATTTCCTAACTTTAGAGCCTCTTACTTCAGTCCCTGATGAGGACTTAACAGGCATTAATCTTACTCGGTTAGGAAGATGGCAACTCATCCAGCGATTCCAACAAGACTTCTGGAAACGCTGGAAGGTCGAATATCTGCAATCGTTGACTCAGCGAGCGAAGTGGACTAAGCATTGCAAACCGTTAGCTGTGGATTCAATCGTGGTCATTAAAAACGAAAACACTATACCGCTGCATTGGCCTCTTGCTCGGGTCACGGAATTACATCCGGGTCCTGACGGCGTAGTACGTGTGGCCACAGTGCGTCTGGCAAATGGATCACTTCTCACGAGACCCCTTGTGAAGTTGTGCCCTCTGCCAACTCAGACTGACTAGACAGACCGTTCACCGTAACTTCAAATCATTAGATTCTAGTGTAGTTTAGGTTAGTGTTAACTTTGATTAGTGTTAGTGTCATGGCAATCGATCACATCAGCTCTTCATTCATTTTTATCCGTTGTTCTCGGGTTCCGCTCTTTCAACGTATTGAAAATACTATGTATTTTGGTGGGCGGAATGTTCCGTACCATACATTTTTTATCTATGCGCGCACTGTGCTTGCGAACGAATGAGAATCGTAACACACTTGAACCAAGATGGCAGAAACTGATTTTGCCTAAGTGCGCGCTCCCGGTTAAAATCCCCGGAATGAGGGCTAGTCGTGGCTAAACCGCTTCTATTCGAGTTGGTTGTGATCCCTGAAGGCTCATATAACTAGTGCAGGACAGACTTTGGTGCATCTTGTGAGTTAATTCAGACCGGCCGGTCGTTGTGCTCCACCAGCCACGTGCCACAGGACAAGATTCCCTCGAAGAGCCACGGGAGGCTAGCAGGTGAGTGACGCACTTTATACTTGGAAGGTCTAACGATCTCTCCGCGAGCAAGCACAGTTACGAAATCATTATTCAAACAAAAATACCGACCTACGTACCGAAAACTGAGCTTGCCCTCCAATGTACCAGCACCAGTTTGGTACAGTCTTTTTTGTGTCATTTTTACTGTGGACACTTTTAACTTGCTACATCGTTCTCACATAATGCACCATCTCAAAATGAATGATGAAACAAAGGATTTGTAATAATTTTGGCGATCTAAAAAGAGTGTCCATGGAGTTTCTTGCCCGTTCTTCTCCATAGAGATCTACTTCTATCTACGGCATCTACGGTACTTTCACAGTTTTTATGTCTTGTGACTGGGACTGTAGCACCATAACTTTGTAGTATTTAATTATATTTTTATATCTTTGACAATTCAAAAGTGCCTGTAACTGGTCTACTTGAAATAAATGCTTTTGATTTGATTTGATTTGATTGTTACTAAAAACGGTTGACAGTTTTTTTAGACAAGTGTTCAACAGATGTTTAACTTTTTTGTAGTAAGACAAAATATTTCTAAATTAAACATTGAACTATATGTATGTAGATATTTATAGCCTACTTGCTGAAGTGTTCAAAGAGGTTTTAAAATCTCGCTTTTAATATTTGCTCCTAATGGGTTCAAGTAATTTGAAGAATAATCAATGCAAAAAAAAAACTTTCCGAACAATGAACGCTTAGCTTATACTGGATTTTTATAGCTTGATGCATGGCCGTATGTTATATACGGCAGATACAAAAGCGTTAGTGCTAATACAGAATTGATACATACAACGGAAAAACTTTGAATAAAACATACCTAAAACATGAGAGGAAGTAAGGCATCCGACCGGAATAAATCTGAATTTCTTGGTTAGACAAATAAGGAAGGATTGTATGTACTTTAGAGGTTAATCTTGATATTGTGCCAAATCGGAAGTGAGTAGTATAATTATCCACAATTCATAGATACTACAGATCTCTGATTCAGGGCATAAATAGGCTTCAATTCTAATTTCGTAGTAAGTGCACAGCTGAGCCGATTTCGATAATACTTTGCAAGCAGGTACTTAGACCACGACATAGGTCATCATGGGTGTCAGGGGAGATTTTATTCCCAACCGATGCTATAATTTTCGATGGTGTTCTCGAGTGTCTCTTGCTATAGATATTCTTTGCCAGCACAGTTATATTCCAGATTGGGCAATGTGTTATTAAGTATTTCTATCAAGAATTACTTACTCAGTAGCACGATGTGTAGATTTATTTAGTTTTATATAAGTTTTCTATTACCTACCATCATCCCCCCCTACCATCATCATCATCTACCTAGCCTTTTTCCAACTCTATTGGGATCGGCTTCCAGTCGTACCAGATAATATTTTACATGGAGCGACTGCCTAACGGACCTATTAACACCACTTCAAAAAATTTGTATTTATCATATTTCAAAGAGTATTTTAGCTATAATGGCGTATCTATTCAACCAGTCAAGGATTATGGCCATAATGAATGTAATACAACGTACAATTTTACAAACACCATGATTTTATTATTGAGAGAAAAATCAACAATGAATAGAGTATACACCTTGAACTCAATATAGACGATTTGTTGTAAGTGTGCTTACTGATATTAAGGTGCTATGCGTGTGGAATGTTTCATACAAAATAAACTATGCCTAGCAGGAATCATGATAAACCTATTGGTAATGATTCCACAGTTGGGACATAGGCTTCCTCTGTGTGAGAAGGCATGTTAGTCTAGCATGGCATGGGCTTGAGGGTCTCTACTCTCTTAGTCCGTCAACGAAGAGGGCGAGTACGAAAGTAAATAGAAACTTAGTAAGCCCTACGCCCTTGTTTTGAATTATTCATAAATTCTGATACACATAGGGAGTTGTGACAAATCTCCAATCATGTAGTCAACCATTTTTAGTTTGTACCACTTACTAATTTTATGTCCGTACGGGACAAAGATTAGGACACGTCAGAAACTTTGGCCAAAGCTAACGTGCTCAGATAGTACCCCATTGCAGGTGCGGTTTGGTGGGTTTAGTTATAAATAAAAGAGTAGCGTAACCAAAAACCGAAGAGATTTTGAAAAAAATGCCTAAAATAGCTTGCCCATCGCTTTCCGCATCGTCTACCCAAGACATTTTTATAAGCGAACTTGAATTGACCAAAATAAATTTTGGTAGCATTCGAAAATACTCGTAAGGACTATCCGGGGCAAAGTCAATAAACATAATAAATGTGGTTTTAAAAATCATTTTGTATGAAACAACAAAGAATGATATCACTTAAGGGGGCACCAAGGCTAGCCCAAAGGATTTACGATGATCACAAAATTATACATCGTATGAATGGTGCCGTTCTAACGGCATTGAATAAATAAAGTTTAAGGCGAAATATCGGAGCCTTTTAACTAAAGATTTTGTAGAACAATAAGCGATTAATGTTTGATTCTTGATTAACAATGGTGGCCTGTGATCTTTGATCCTTAAGGCTTGAAGCTTTGGGCTTGAGAACAGCTTTATTGAAAAGTCTACAACGCCCAACAAAAACGTCCGTGACTTACGGGGTAATAATTGTAGATTCGAAAACACCTATGCATATAATTATATCCTTGGCTGAACATTTTACTAAAACTGTGATGACAAACGTCATAAAAGACCAGCATGTCATAACAATGAAAATAGCCATGTTGACAGCATCGATAAATTGAAAATCTTAGGCCCGTATTACAGAACGAAACTCAAGCACTGTACCCTTAGCACGAATTTTCACTCTTTTACTTTACAGCGTCTTTCCAGTATTTACAGCGTTTTTGTATGAAAAAATGGAACAGCGCCTCTGGTGTGCGAATACAGAACTAATTTTTTCCTTGAAAATTGTCATTTTGAAATTGTCAAAGTTCCAGTTTACTTTACGTCTCAAATACTGAAAATTCGTGCTAAGGGTACTGATCTCTATTTAAATCAAGTTTTCAACCAATCAAATGCCTTGAATCTAGTTTTAAGCAATACTTGAGTATTGAGTGACGTTCTGTTAATACGGGTTTTAGTCCGTCAGTTTGAGGTTTGAAAACTTACGGACATATAATTCTTCTTATGCATATTTACATGCATCAAAATTCGGGCATGGGAGTTCGCGACGTCGAAGCAAGTAAAAACTGTACTTGCTTGTGACATATTGGCAATTTCAAAAGTGTCGTATCTTCATCTATTTTTGGTTTACGAAGTAAAAGAAAAAATTACGTGTTAAATATCATCTACCTACCTGAGGGACTAATGCCTATTCTTTAGTATAACTCTCTTCACTCACTTCTCGAAAGAAGCTCTGTGTCCCATCACTGGGACACAGAGCTTCTTTTCTGTGGGACTGAGCAGTGGCGATGAGCTTGAACAAGCACTTCCACGATATTTAAGCAGAACACACAAAGACGTTAAAGAGAGACAGAATCATAAAAGGACTGCCATATTTTTTGTCCTTCTTCCGCCCAGTTCAGTTCGACATTGTATCTATATTTGCGATGCAATATTCATTAATAATTCACGAATGAATAAAAGATTTGAAATTGCTTACAGATCTACTTGATTAATTTACAAACCATATCCTGTTAGTCAGGTTTCTTTGATAGCTATGTAGGTAGGTACCTTTATAATTGAAGATTTCTTGAGGGTCTAAGGCTTTCAGCAGACGATGGACAATTTGTCCATCGAAAAAAATGACCGCTGAAATGGAATCTGTCCATTGGTTGATGCGTTGTTTTGTTATCTATTGACTACTTGTATTACAAAATGTCCTTTGCGTCTGATAGCGGACAAATTGTCCATTCTTCTTCTAACTGTGTCGATAGAAATCTAAATGGAGTCAGTTAAGAACAAGACTGCGATTTGGGAGCCTGTAGTAGCTACTCGTATAATGAAAACTGTAGATAAAAATCCATTAACGACGGAGAAATCGTCCATCGTCTTTTCAAGGCCTAAAATCTATACTTTAAACTTTATTATATCCCTTGATAGAATTCTTACCGTTTTCCTAATAAAATCTGGATTTAGGAAGACCCCACTACCTAGACCTTGCTCCATTTTTTGCTCTATTTATACGAAACAGCCTCGTAGGTAGAAACTAGTATTCCTTTCATACTTTCATAGATAAAGAGCTATCCTTAACGGGGTACAGAATATTATTCTTAAACGATATTTTTTATCTTTCTAGTCGAAGCCATACCACTAGGCAGTCAGTGTTCCCTATTCATTAGATTGTGACAAATTATCTACATTAAATTGACCCATATAAAAAAAAAACAAATGGTTACCCGAATTGGCGCTCTCTGGCGTACGTTCATCAGTGAACGGCAATTAGATGATATAAAAGCATCTCTAAGAATTCTGCATGATCAAACCGTCAACAAAACAAAATCAAATTGAATCCCCCTCCTTGTTTGGAAACTCCGTAAAAAGGGTTTGCTAGGTCAAAAGTCCATCGCAGCAACCTTGCTCTACTTGGCCTCACTATTTGTTTATTTAAGCTGTCAATCACTGAATCAACTCCAGTCTAAATTACTGCCTTGCCATATAAAGCATCTCCCAAAAAAGGATCCTTCATTGCTGTAAATGGTTTTTGTTTGGTCTTTCGTTTAGGATTCATGACACATTTTACCAAGAATGTTTGGATTTCTTTAAGTATCTATTCCCATTACTATTTTATGTTAATCATCATTATTTTATGTAGACCGTTGGTCCCAGTTATCATTCAGATCTTTTACTGTAGTTTCAGGTTGTCTGAAATACTCAGGACTAACTAGGTTTTGGAGGTCAGATAGGCAATCAGTCCATGTAAAATACTGATATTCAACTAGGTACATCCAGTAAGGCTGAAAATCGACTTCAGCATAATCGGGAAAAAGTTGGTAATCAATGATCCATTCAAAGACCTCCTGCTACTTTATTATTAACTAAACAGTGAGTAGCATTTAGGTTACAAAATGACATATTGCCATGAATAAGGTAAAGAGCCAGTTCTTGAGCTGTTTATTTGCATTCTTTGTCTATTTCAATATTATTCTCAATCTATAGTATTAATTTACTGAAAAGGCAAAAATTCAATGAGTTCCATGGAAACAGGGAAAGTACTGCCCATTTCCTGTTTTTCCTATTGATTTTTTTATATATAACGGAGAATCGTTATCAGAGGGGTCGGGATATCGGAAATAACATTCAGAAAATCTTCGTTAACACTTTTAATTACTTGCTAACACACACTGAATACAAAATAGTCAAGGATGTCCGAGATATCGCTCGATTAAAAACTTAGGAACGCGAGAAGTTTAACATGGCGGAGCAACCAAGATGTCTACCCAGCTTGCCGGACCGATTCAAAGTCCCCTTCACTCAACTGTCACTGCTTATGTGGCCTACCCCACACAGATTAGCCAACATCTGTCAATGTCACTACCTGTCAACGTCGAATAGCTGATTAAACTTCCGATCGACATTTTGACTCGACTATTCGCTCGGTGTTGCCATTGCTCGCCATGCTAACCTTCCCCAAGTCTATTCATCAATAACTTGAGTTCCCAAGCGTTATCTGTCAAATTTAACTACATAGTTCCTTCAATGAGAGATAGATGGCGTTATTCTAAATTAACAATAATCAATTGAGATTATAAATTGTGATTCCGCAACAACGATATAGATGGCGTTATTCTAAATTGGTGTGCTTCTGTGTTGATTCTCCGACACGGCCATTCTGACAATTCACACGTCCTCGTGTGAGACATCACGTCCTCGTGTGAGGAACCTGGAATGAAAGAAAATTCGGGAACAGTAACCATTCTACTCGTTCGGCCATTCCTGACCCAAATGGAAAAGGTATTCTCTTCAAAATAATTACAGGGTCTAATAAAAATCACAACAAACTCTTTCTCTCAAAGCTGACATGTCGAACAGCACCCATACTCATTCAAACAATAGGAAACTCATTAAAATATTGCAGTGCTCATACTTTGACCTTAAACATTTGAAGCGACTCAACAAGGTTTAGAAAATCAAATGAAATAAACGAACACAATATCAATGCACCAAGTAAAAACAAAATAGTCGTCTTATTATCAGCCCTTCTCGCTGGTAATGTCTGACGCATCACACACAGCCCTTCTCGCTGTCGTGGCCAAAATAGATGGGACAGTACCAGTCCTAAGACCTGGCAAGCCCAGTACTAAAAGTCAGTATCAGTCCTTCACACTGATAAGCCTTGAACAGGACGCATGTTACCGGGCCTTCTCTCCGGTAAATCGTCCGCTTAAGACATTACTCTGTGCACACACAGCCCTTCTCGCTGTCGTGCCCAGAATACCAAAGAGTCAGTATCAGTCCTTCACACTGATAAGCTCTAAACAAGACGCATGTTACCGGGCCTTCTCTCCGGTAAATCGTCTGCTTAAAACATTACTCTGTGCACTAACATTAATCGGAACGAGTTGATGGGCCTTCACCCGCATCAATCTAGAACCAATTCTTCACTAATTACGTCTAAGTCGCTGACATGACCTTGTGGCATCCTTCTTATGCGATCATGAGCATACTTGTCTCTTCTGTTGTCAGTTAAAGATTTTTTTTTTTTATAACGTCACGGATTATTAAAAAAACAATTAAGACTGACCGAAAAATCGTAGAGCAACCAAGTACCTTCGGAATTGTATCATTACAATGCAAGAAACTAATCATCAAAAAGCAGGAATCAAATTCGTGGCCTATGGCTAACACTAGCCCCACCAACAAACCTCTGTTTGTTTCACACCGTTCATCATGAACGCACAATACACGACCTCCGCCAGTGCCACCCGCACACCGCGCATCCATGGACACCACCGGGATGTCAATAAGATACGGACTACGGCTACGAAACAGCTACTGGTACGGTCTGACCAGCCGACCTAAGATTCCACACTTATCATCGAACTCAAAACCTTTACTTCAAATGGTACTTGACCCTCAGGCATTCTCCACAATCCATCAAGTGCCCGCTACAATCAGGCAACACATGAAAACAAATCTCAATACTAATGTCACAGATCTCCATCAAAGTCAAAAGCTATAGGCTACAGACTTTAATAAAGAACACAAGGCACCAGAGTCTTAACAAAATGAAAATTGCTCACCGGATAATCCCAGTCGACGCGCTCAGGAGGCACAGGTCAATCCTCTCCTCATTAACAGGCTTCGACGCCCCGGAGTCGGCGCCGCTCCTCTCTCTGCGCCGTGGCAGTGGAGGCAGGTGATCCCGGATGCATGAGGCTTCGCAGTTGTCGATGGACCCCTCTCCTTGCCATTGCTGTGGCTGTGGTGCTTCGGCGTAGCTTGAGTATCCTGTTTCACATCTTCACGGTAGCAGTGCACGGATTTATGACCCGGCTTGCAGCAGGTAAAACACTTCAGAGGTTTCACAGCACTATTCGCTTTCTCTTCATAAAAGAAACAGCTTGCAGCTCTTGTTGCAGCTGGCCACGTGTCTTGCAATAAAAAGTCACTTGAAATCAGTCTACATCATCCCAGGAAACGACACGGTAGGCAGCCAGGTAGAAGCTCCTCTCTTCAAGGTGCGGCTCATAGCGAGCATAAGCGGGGCACCCGCCATGTTGGTCTTGGTCTGAAAGCACATCACTGTAGTCGTCACCCAAGCACGTGCATCCACATTTTTTTTTCTCAGGATCGAAATTCGGTAAACGAAAACCATGTGGTGACGTAGTAGGTGTTTTCACGGCTTGAATCAGTGTCAGAAAATTGCGGTTCCAACAAACACATCCATTTTTCATCACTATAGTCTTTATTTCGAACACGTGGGTCGTCGTGGTCCATCCCACTTCTGATAACGGAGAATCGTTATCAGAGGGGTCGGGATATCGGAAATAACATTCAGAAAATCTTCGTTAACACTTTTAATTACTTGCTAACACACACTGAATACAAAATAGTCAAGGATGTCCGAGATATCGCTCGATTAAAAACTTAGGAACGCGAGAAGTTTAACATGGCGGAGCAACCAAGATGTCTACCCAGCTTGCCGGACCGATTCAAAGTCCCCTTCACTCAACTGTCACTGCTTATGTGGCCTACCCCACACAGATTAGCCAACATCTGTCAATGTCACTACCTGTCAACGTCGAATAGCTGATTAAACTTCCGATCGACATTTTGACTCGACTATTCGCTCGGTGTTGCCATTGCTCGCCATGCTAACCTTCCCCAAGTCTATTCATCAATAACTTGAGTTCCCAAGCGTTATCTGTCAAATTTAACTACATAGTTCCTTCAATGAGAGATAGATGGCGTTATTCTAAATTAACAATAATCAATTGAGATTATAAATTGTGATTCCGCAACAACGATATAGATGGCGTTATTCTAAATTGGTGTGCTTCTGTGTTGATTCTCCGACATATATATTAGATTTTTTCCGCTATACAGGCTCTCTGGGCAATAGGCATGCGTAGATTCTCTCACAGGTCCTGTGTAGGTAGGTATATAATTTTGCGAGAACAACCAATATTTATGATCAATAAATTAATGGCCACACCAAGAGATATTAGTCAAGCAAATTCACAATCTCAAATCGATAATATTCGCACAATAAATTATCAACCTAACCCCCTAATGTCAACTGTATTTAAATCTAACCTTCGCTCGCTTAGCATTAGAATTCATGTCGTTTTTGATTATGTGACTAGCATACAACTGCTAATAGCGGGAACCTGGACGACGGCCAATTATTTTGATTTACAGTATCTTCGATAAGATAGAATAAGCAGCCTATATTTTTCCACTGCTGGGACGCAAGCCTCTTCTTTCTGGGAGTGGGCCATAATCCACCACGCAGGCCCAGTTTGGCTTGGTAGATGACGTCATCATCTCTAGCCTTTTCCTTCTTAGTTACTAGGCTTCCAGTCTTGCCAAATGCAGCAGAATTGATATGAAGCGAATCTGAGTGGCCTGTATATTCCACTTAGCACTGGTGATACGATATACCTCGTTGAGGACTGGTTGTCAGTCTTTATTTGAATGTTTGTTAAGTTCAATTGTTTTGGTTGCGGGACTAACGAATTACCGTGACCCCGGAACGTAAAGCGCTATTGAAGAACACCGTGAATTTTAGACAGTACAGGTCTGACAGTCCCTCCTGCCCTGCTCTGGGTAGGAATGATTTCATGATTTTAGCACGATAAAAAAAAGTTCAATCGTTTTTACATTTGTTTTGAAAAGGTGCTTTAAATTCAACTGCGTTTTCTTGGTTTTCCTTTGATCTGAACTCTTAATTTCGTGAGAAACAACTTTAATAATTTCAATTTGAAACCATTCCTCTGCAACGCAATTCAAATTCTTCGAGGTGATATTCAGTGAACTTAATACCAAATATTTGCAAACATAAGTTGCTGGTTTCTTCAACTGATTATTTGTTAAAGACTGGTTGTCAGGCATATTTTTTTTGCTTTTGAGTAATTTTGATGAACAATAGGCAAAGAATGATGGCCATTTTTTATCGCAGTCACATGGTTGAAACATAATTTTTCACATAGAACTCCAAGAGGATGTTATAGCTAAAACAACATTTTTATTACAGCATCTATTTTCACAATAAGATTGTTGAAATATATCATTTATGGGAATGAAATCAGAGATCCATAGTTATTCTCATAATTATTCAAGTTTTAACCTGCCTACCCTGACTTACCTAGTAGTTTAGTCATGGATTCGAAATGTTTTAAAAATGAATTTCATCAACACTGCTATTAATTTTAAACGGTAAAGGAAAACTTCGCGAGGAAACCGACATGGCCTAGAATCAAATATTTGAAGACATGTGACATCTAACAACTCGCATAGATCCACGTTATGGATAGCAACCCACTCCTCACAGAAAGAACCTGTGTCCCAGTTGTGGGAACATTGTTGGTTGATTTTGCTATTTTTAGTAACATTATCAAGCTTGTACAGTTTTTCTGAAGCATTCATTTTAAGACAGCATTTGCATTAAGCTTCATTTATAACCCGCTACAATTCTACTCGCTTCATAGAAGGCTCGTTTATTTAACGAACAGTACATATTACAATTCACCAAGTACTACATACAGTATTCAGTATCAGGTGTAGCCTCAAGGTTCAGTCACAATTTGTAATTTAAATACGTTTAGTTGAATTCGCGCCACCGCGTCCGCCATTGTTGTTACATCTCCGCCATGACAGGTGATGTGACGTCATAATATTCAAACGTTCTTTTGTCTCTATTTAAATTTTTGTTAAGGTAAATTGTTTTTAGTATTTTGCTTTAGAAAAGTAACACAAATGTATCATTTTAAAGTAGGCTGCGTTTTCTAGGTTTTTCTCTCGATTTCATCGATTACTTCCAATTTATTACAGTACCATCAATAATTATAATTAATTGTTACCTTTATTGGTTTTCCTTTTCAATACAGTACTACCAACTTGTCTTACTAAAAATTGCCTTTAACAACTTCTAAATCATTGCCAGTTATCAAAACTCATTCACATGAAAAAATCTAATTCCTTCCTCCCACTTCTGGTTTCCTTTCAAAACCCCGCATATCTAAACCTCTTATCGTAGCATAAGAAGCCGCAGTTTGCTACTTACAACGGATATGCCACCGACAATCTGAGTTCCGGCGCGCCCTCTCTCACAGATTTGTTCCTTTGGCTGTATAAACCGATTTTAAGACCTTGTTTGTATGCGTTTTATGATAGAATGGCTTTTTCTCGCGGCATTTGCTCGTGTTAATTTAGATTTTGATAATTAATTCGGGTTGTATTCTGCTTGTCTTCATAACCTTCCTGGCCTTTTCCCATTTTACTTATAGACGGCGCAACACGTTTTCTTCGTCCATTCTTCCCTATCATACGTCACAGTATCATAACATTTACTCCTTTTTCTTTCATAATATCATTCCTTAGACAATCCATACATCTTTTCTTAAGCCTTCCTCTCCCTCTCCATCCATCAGCATTCTATAGGTACTCTGCTTGTGCCTAATTTAATTCAATCTCATAAAACTTAACTTTATTCTCCTCGGCCACTATTTTTGAGATAAAATGTCTGTTTCTGTACTCCTGATATCGTATTTGAGTAATTCCAGGATTATCATTTAGTGGTGAGAATAAATTGGGATTAGGCTTATGACCTACGAACACCCGAGTATTCATATCACACTAAAACATCATCATCATCATCATCATCATATCAGCCGTAAGACGTCCACTGCGGAACATAGGCCTCCCCTAAAGACTTCCAATAGGACCGATTGGAAGCGGCTTGCATTCAGTGTGATCCTGTGGTCTTCATCAGATCATAATAATATAAATTAAAACATAAAAGCGCATAATGTAGTAGAAATTACAATAATTATTTACGTTTTTCTTAAGTAGATAGGTACTCACATAATAGGTAAAATATCAAAATTATAACAGGAGTATTGATAAAAGCTTCAGGATTTCCTAACTCAAGTAGGTACTCGTTAATAGGTATGTTACAGTTTCACTTCGCACAACTCGGTTTTCCAATAAGTCGACCTTTGGTCTTAATTCTCTTTTCAATATCTATTGAGAATCAGCTCAAATTCATTTCTTTATTAGTAGAAGTACAATATTATTCAAAACGATCTTGTGGGTTAAGCGACGCTTGTCGAGGATCACCCGTGGATGGGTGGACTTACACATCCAGACCTATCCATGACTCGGAGCGCACTTGTGAAGAGACACAGTATTTGTCACCCTTTTGGGCTTATCACTTCAGCCATAACGACTGTCTAAGAACTTCAAATTGCAGGCTGGATAATACGAAGGGATCTCAATGTAATATGTAATTATGACCATCCAAACACAAGCGTGGTTTAACTTTGAAGACCGCGTAGCTGTAGCTGTTACCTTAGGATACCACATGAACGTACGACTTTTGCCCCATAAAAACTACATTTCTTACCCAACAATACAACAATTTCTATCCAAAAATATCGTATAAATGTATAAATTCTGTCCGGACAGACGGACGCGTGTCTCCAAGAAGTGAGCACAATAACATCTGAACACCTTTGTGATGAACTAGACTACGCTATGTGGGCAGTCGAGGGTTTTGCGATATTTAAGGGATGTTGGAATGTCGAAAGTCATGGGAATTTTCGAAAGTAATGGGACAGTTCTGTTCTAATGTCGAAAACTAAGCTGTGTTAAGGTTAGGTTGAATTAAGCTTTTTTTTGTTTTGTCAGACTCTTTTAAGGTGACTAAAAATCTACCCTGTTCCGTCAAATGGCCTTCGATGTGGGTAGTGATTGATTTAGAAGCAATGCAAGCAATTGGTAAATAATGCTTTAAAGTACCTATATTGAAATTTAATCAGCATCTTCTAGATAACAAAAAATGGCTCCAGACTTTTAGAGATAGCAAAAGCTGAATAATCGCATCTTGTCCAAAACAAAAACTGCTTCGATCAGTCTGTGTTATGGGGTATCTACACGAGTTGATTTGATTATTATTAATGCCCCAATAGTCTGTATAAGTTACCAACTCCAGTAACAGACATGTAAAGTTAACTCTGGATGTAGGGCATCCCCATGCCAGTAGTCCCACGACTTTCCCGATACTAAAATCACTGAATGTCACACAAATTCAGTATTGAGCCCACGTCTCTAAGAATGCACACAATAACACCACATCGAGGTCTTTGTGGGACGGACACGTCTGTCACCAACTGTGCTATGTGGAAGAACGAGAAATAAACGATATGAAACCGATTTTCAAGACGGTTTTAAAGTTTGAACTGGAAAGGCGCTACTTTATTAAGGGAGAGGTATTTAGCCACTGCTGGGATACGAGTTTCGAGACGAAGTTGACCATAATACAAAGTCGTTGACTCAGTGAGTTGTTTATTGTTAAATGTCTTCCATATTTCCAGAATGGGTTCGAAGAAGAACTATAATTTCGATGCGAATTTTCTTCGACGCTGTCTGAAAGCCCAAAGGTCTTTATCACACTTCACCACTATATCTGTTGTTCGCTGCCAATAACAAAAATGTAGCCAAAGACACCCGTCAACTATTACTACATATTATTCATTTCTAGTACACAGCTTAATCCCGGATGTCATTTATAGATCTTCGACAGTAGTTCGAAGCTCGCAAGTCTAACAACCCTTACTCAGCGGTATCGTATTACCTAGTTACTGGGTTAAGGAGATCAGATAGGCAGCCGCTCAGTCTATCGTCTGGTTTGAGTAGAATTAAGCCGACTCCAATATGGTCGAGAAAAGGCAGGCACGTGATGATGCAGATGATTAATTTTCAGGCTATTTCATGCTAAGCACAAAGTCCCTTTGCCTTACGCGTTTCCCAAGCTATTCAATACTCAATAATAGTAATATCGTTTTCATATCGCAATATTCTCGTTCTTCATACCCCTGCCTGTCACCTGTTCAGTTCGACAATGTCTCCGTTCATTAAAGCGAGACGTGAAAATGCCACAACTTGCCGCCGATGGAAATTCAGTGGCAAGACATTGTGCTCCTCTGAACACAATAGGAACCGACTCGAATAGGAATTGATTCAGTTTCTGTGACACAGAATGAGGTAGTTTTCAGTACCTACAGGGTTGTGAAATGGCAATATACATAGTACCTACCAACCTGATTCCTGTATTTATTTGGAGAAATACAACAAGGTACTTTAAAAATCTTACATCATCATTTGCCTAGCCTTTTCCCAACTATATTGGGGTCGGCTTCCAGTCAAACCGGATGCAGCTGAATATCAGTATTTTACATGGAGCGACTGCCTATCGGACTTCCAAAACCCAGTAACCGCGTGATATGATACCCCATGGTAAGACTGGTTGTCAGACTTTAGAGCTTCTGACTAACAGTAACGACTGTCAAAAATCTACAAATGAAAGCCGGGACCAACGGCTTTACGTGCTTTCCGTGGCACGGAGGAAACTCGCTATGACAGATGGTCACCCATCCACAGACCAGCCTCGGCAAGCGCGGCTTAACCCGGAAGATCGGCCTGTGCGGCTGTTATTATTTAGCCACGAGCTCCTCAGCTCTAAAAATCTTACGAATATTATAAATTCGAAAGAGTGTTTGTATGTTCCGTTTTGATGATTTTGGGACGGAGGTAGATTTGACTCTAGATATGGTTTAACGCTACATAGAGAAGGTATGGTTTAACACTACGGAGAGGGAGATGAGCAAAGCCATAGGTTACAGCGAGTATGTAATGTCACTCAATGGTTTTTAATTATTTTATAGTAGTAGTTAAAAAAATAAATAAAGGGCAATTACCCTTATTTAAACAATTAGAATACACCTACAAACGCCCATTATAATCAAAATGATTTTCTTTTGGGGCATTTATACATCGTTGATTATGCGACCTTTTCAAAAGTGGTTCAGCAGAGTTCAAGGCATTCCTGTCATTGTCAGATTATTATAAAATTAATGGTTGTATGACGCATAGCGTACTAAAGGTTTATTACAGCTGTTATAGCGCGAGTTATGTAGCTGTAAGGATCTGTACAGATGACGCAGTTTTGGTAAAAGCGTGCGGTTGAAAGAACGCGCGTTTATAGTGGCGACTTTGTATCGCAGATACCATAGTCACTAGGACACAGGCTTCTACTTTGAGAGGATAGTAGAAATGGTTTTTGTTTATTTATTAAAGTCCATGGTAAATGAGCTTCAGTTTTCTAGTAATTTTGTATTTTCTGACGAGCATCTTGATTAATATATTACCTATACAAGTCGACTTTTTTTCTTCCTGTCTTCATTTGTAAGCATCTACTTAAGTAAATAAAAAACTGAATTTGTTTAATGCAACTTCAAACTTCGAACAATTATTTAGGTATGCAACTCGTATTATTTTTACAAACGCCCGTCCGTTTTATAAAAAGCTCAGTGCGTGTGAAACCTAAATAACGCCCGGAGATATAATCATTTGAAATTAGGCGGCCATGACAGCTGCATTTATTTTTGCTGATGTAATAAGGGTTAAAGTACTCGCTATGACAACTATAAAAGTAAGATTAATGCGATAATACTATACTTTATGGTGTTGTCCTAGGACGAATGTGGAACACACTCTTGCTGTGTAAGTCGGTTAAGCACATATAGGGTGCTGATATAATAAGATATTTACGAGATATTGCAACTTTGAAACATAGTCAGACCTGACGTCTTAACCTAGGCGATCGGTCGCGTGAGTACACGATCGTTTATTGCATTTACCCGGTCAACAGTTTTTGAAATTCGTATACAACAACTCAAAGTGACCACGATGACACATAGATTCGCCACACAAAATACAAATACGTGGAGATCGCTTTAATTACGACACGGCCCGAAATATGCACTGTAGAAAACAGTATTTGAGGAAGTATAGAAAATACATGTTCTGTAACATTTCCCAAAAATCACATAAAAATGTCTGTCAACTGATTTTTAAACCGTTTACCAAAGATTATAAAAACACCTTTAGAGTTTTAAAATTGTGCAAGTCTCTAAAATGTGACACTAAACACAAGTATACAAAAACATAATAATAATTTCGCTTACAATACTTGTTTATGAAAAACAACAAAGGGTTGTTTCATTGCAATACTTTGTAGAACAATTATACTTTAATTATATTTCGCAAATAGGACGACAAAGGTCGCCCAATGACTGTAGGTCGAAAGTATAGGCAAATATAGCTGAAAAACTGAACAAATATCGCGTGATATAATATGATTGTATACGACTCCCACATGTTTTTCTCGCATTTTGTTTCCATGCAACTACTTAGAAAAAGTATACTTATAAACTGAGGTTTCAGCCGATTCGCACCGCGAGTGGTTCGGACCGCAGTGCGAATCGCCCAAGTACTGAATCTGAATTTGACCATTCGCAACATAGTGTACAAATAGTGCGAAGTGCCTAAGTAGGTACTGTTTCTGAATTGGGCCATTCTCTTACCTAACTACTGACAGCGGCAGACGATCTCCGGCCACCGTAGGCGCGGGCATGCAGGCGGTGAGTTATGGGTGACTCGCCGTCCGATCATGGAACATGCCCCGGTCGACGACGCGTTGTGTTCCACGCGCGCCTCAAAGAGTTGTCAGCAATCTGACGGGGCCCCCTAAGAGGACCAAAGCCTGCCGGGGTCGCGGAACTGTCTCCCCAGGTAACCGTGGCTCTGGTACGTAAAGGACTATTGAAGGATCACCGTGGATTTTAGACAGTACAAGTCTGACAATCCCTTGCGCCGTGCCCTAGGTGGGAGGACTCATGTGATGATTTTACCACACAAATATAAAAGGCAGATGATGGTAGCAAAAACGAAAAAGTATTACAAACATTTAAATGCACCAGATAGGTCCACTCAAGGCCACATTTTAGATTCTAGATATGATTTAACATCACGATTTTGAACTCCTAATGTTATTGCAGATCACGATTATTGATCATTAATCGTGGTTCTTAGATGTGACGCTGTTTCGTATATGAACTTATAACATGAGACACATAAAACAACTAAAGTTGTTTCAAGTTTTAATTGCTACTTGTATTATGTATAAATAAGAAAGTTTCTGAGGATAGATGAATCGATGTTTGTAACTATTACATGCAAAAACGAATCCACATTGTTTTTAGAAACTGGTTTAGGACACATGGGATACTTTTTATTTGATGATACGTCCCGTGAGACTATTATCAAACTCTGCGTCGCTGAAACGACGTGGCTTAATTAAACTTATTAGTTTCAAAATATGGCCGTTTTAAAACCACGGGTGCCTAAAACGAATAAGATATAGCTTAGCAGTACCCAACTCTATTTCTGTTACCAAGTTAAGTAACTATGCTTTCCCAGAAATATGAGATCATACGGGCTGTGTCTAAAAACAATAGCAACATGTCAAAATCATAATTATGGGCACTTATGAAATGTCGGGAAATAGGTCCACAGTTCGGGTTGATCGTTTCCTACGGAGAAAAACCTTCAAGAAGTGCCATACGGTTCCTCTTTTTAATGCGAATTATCCAATTATCGTACTTTATACCTAGTTTATTAGGAAACTTAAGTTATTCATAGGCCGATGCCGATAACGATTTAGCAATATTAATAGTTTATCAGATTATTAAAATAAATTTGACCTGTATTTTTATTCTTTGGTTGTGTATAACCGAAATTATAGAAAATCTGTCGCTTTTAAAATTGCCATATTAACGTCACAACACAACGTTACATTTTTTTTTAGTTTTAGTTAGTTTTAATTTTATAAATATTAAATGTTAGTAGATTTTACAAAAGAAAAAAACGTGTCGATTATTTTTCAAATCCCTTACTGATAGTTTAATTACACTTGCAATTTATTTATGCTGTCAACATGGCTAGACTATTGTATGGCAAAAACGTCTTTAGACATGTGACAATAATTTGGGACTACAGCGGACATCATTGAGTCTAAAAAAACCACTAGCGATATCTATAACGCAAATTTAGACGCACTAAAACATAAAAAATATTTATATATTGCAAAATTTTAACAAAGGATAATAAAATAGAGGTAGGTCAGTAAAATTATGGTATTTTACCAGTCAACGACCTAAAATTAACCGTGAAATATTTTAACAAAAAAATATGCGTCACAATACACATTTTCATTATAATTATGTAAATAATTAAACAAAAGCTCACGTTTAACATACACTAATACACAGCTGAGTAAATGACATACGTCTAATGAATTTTACTTGCATATGTTTAATGTATACAAAAAATAATAGCTGAATAAATATAATTATTTCACTTTAAAGGGATATTCCGAAAAGACAATTAAATAGAACAATAAAAATGAAAATTATGAGTTTTCAATTAATATGAATTCATTTTTATTATAATTATAATAAAAATGTAAAAATTATAATTATAATTTTTATTATAATTATCTATATTTTTATTATAAAAAGACACATTTCTAATTATTTTTTGTAACGTAACATAATATTATCAATTCTGCAACTTATAATGAAAGAATTCTGAAAAAATAATCGGATCTATGTTTTTTTTACAATTCGTTCTGAATCTTTGACAATCATCACACCCAGGTAGTCAGATGGACTGACTCTTACCAATTAAACCTATTGTATGACCCAGTAGGTACTAAATAGGTTATCTAGGACATGTCGCTCTTTACAAAATACTGAAATTCAGCAACATCCGATTAGATGAGAAACCATTGAACTATGTATAGTGAGATCACCATAGTTGGTAAAAGGCTACGCAGATGTTGATGACGTCAGCCTAATTGAAAAATATTTTTCATCTTTTCATTATGCTTATCAATAAAAAACAGGGTCAAAAACTGATAAAAACTACAAATACAATAGATATCTGTTGAAATAACGATGAGTTGCAAGCCAATCACCCTTTTTACCTTATCTCTGAGATAAGCCCATATTTTTTAGAAAAACCCTTCATGTTTTTCATTATAAGATGTAGTCATCCAATAAAAATATTATAATGAGTACCGAATTTTATCAAGTGCATCGTGTTAGTGTGTTATTGTGTTAATAGAATAGTTATTTTTATTTTTCGGAATTTTTCTGTCAGTGTAATGTTCAGAATTTTTTCCGAAAAATTTGGAAATGTTGTGGTCACCGTACGACATGTTGCTCAGTTATGAGATGTTGTGTTATGCTTTGCGAAGGTAATTAAGACAAATTTATTAAGAAATGATAACTGGAAACTCGGTTAATAGGCAAAAAATTATCCAGCCCTTTTTCAGTCTGTCAAAATCGGACTTTCCAGTCCCGTACAAAAAATCAGGCTTGACTAAAAGTTCATCATCATCAGTCCATATCCGTTCACTGACGGATACAATCTCTCCCCAAGTCCCAATGTGCGCCACTGAGCCCGGTCTTGTGCTTTCCTCATTCAGTCTAAATTGGATAGAAGATGGTGAACGTAAACATAACTATCTAAAATCAGAAATTGTTATCAATATAACTAAGATTTTATGGAGCAGTGGTGGCCCTGTGGTATCGGTCCCGACTTACGAGTCGTGGTCGTGGGTTCGAACCCCGTCTGGCGCCATACTTTGTGTGATTTATTTATTCACCACTGCTCTCAAAACGGTGAAGGAAAACATCGTGAGGAAACCGGCATGTCCTAGAACTAAAAGTTCGAAGACATTTGACATCATTCTACCAACCCCACTGGGCCCGCGTGATAGATTACGGCTCACTCCCTCTCACAGAGAGGAGGCCTGTGTCCCAGCAGTGAGAACATTATAGGCTGATGATGATGATGATAACTAAGATTTTATTTTACCAGCTGTTAAAATCTATTAAGCCTTAAAGAATATTGCCGGGATGTAAGTTTCGTCCAGGCCACAGAATCGTGCTGAATGCAAGCAGCTTACAACCGGTCCTATCAGAAATCTACAGGGAGGCCTATATTCAGCAATGGATATCCTACGGCTGACATGATGATGACTTTTCTTCAGTACGCTAATGGTTGTCTCTTCCCCCAGGCTACCGGAGGAGAAGGCGCCGTCGTCTTCGTCCCCTAACCTTGCGGAGCAGCCTCTGGACCTGAGCGCCAAGTCTACCTCCAGCACCAGTGGCACACCACCTCCTGACTCCAAGCATTTGGATAACAGGTAAGAGATGGCAGAATTTGGTTGAAGGTGTACTTTAGGTTAGATACTCCTTGGCTTAATATTGGACCGTCGACCGTTGTAGACCCTGCTTAGGTAGAATTTTCTATTAGTACAGAAAATAGGTTGATTTCTACAATACTTCATGATACACAATTTGAGAGCATTTATTCATTCTGGCAGGTATTTTGATTTTTTTGGTTTTAAAATAGCTACTTTTCTTGTAGCCGTTTAAACTAGGCTTGCAAGGAATATTCGGTTACTATTCGGTATACGGCCTATTCGACTGCTTTTATTATATTTGGCCGAATACTGAATACTTAAGTAATAAATTTTGTTATAGGGAGATAATTGGTAAAAGCCCTTAAAATGAAAGTCAAACTTCCATCACTTACTGCAAAATAAGTTCCAAAACAGCCAACCACATATTGCTGAACAAATTCATGACTAAACACAAACAATTCATCGCTGAAACTGTCAAATAAAATAAGGCTGTGTAACGTACATTAGCATTAAATTAAGGCTAGTGACTAATGTTTAATCCAATTTAGCGCGTTTACCTAGATTAAAGTGATAAAAGCCTTTGCTAATCGGTCACTTTGATGGCTACAATTAGTTTTTATGTGGGTGGTTGCTTTTTCTATGGTTTTAGTGAGGAGTTAATGGAAGTTTTTGACTAGTGTTAAACCTTATAGTTTGAATAATGTTAAGCACTTCACCGAATGTTAAAAAAAGAACGATATTATAATTAATATCATTTGTGGAATATTTCGAAAACCATAACTACTAAGCTGTTATGAAATGATTCCATGATTTTTCATGCACAATTATGGTCTTATTATTGCCAGCGAGTTCACCCACGTATCGTATCGTAACATCAGGATAGAAGATGTTTCGGACTGTTTCCTATTTCTTTACCAAATCTCATCAAGTCCGTTTAGCCGTTTTGACATTAAGGACTAAAAAGCATCCATAGCTATGCATCCGAACTTTCGCATAACTATCAAAATCATTACTTTTTGCAAAAGAAAGATGTCATTATTATTCATTATAACTATTCATTTCTCCCCATCCTTTTTCAATCCTCAAAAATAGATCGCAAAATAATAACATTCACGGAAACTAAAAATAAAATAAAAGAGTTATTTTCTTTTCTAAAAGGTATCAGAAAATACGGACGAAGCGAGCTTAAATAGATTAATGTCTGGGATCGACATCCTCTTTGCTTATTTTGTGGGGGATAAGGATCTGATTAGCGTGTTATTTTTATTTTTAATCGATACTCGAACCCCTTGGTTCTATGTTTCTTTATATTGAGGGTATTTCTTGCTAGAATAATATCATAATGCGGAAGTTTGTGAGCATATGGATAGATGGATGTTTATTACTCTTTAACAGACATGAAATTCGGTACACAGGTAGTTTATAATCTGGATTAACACATAGGAAAGTTTTTGATTGAAACCCTTTTTTCATGAACCGCAGTTTCAGCTTATAGTGGGAAAAAAGTTTAATGCTCTGAAAGTTGCAGTTGTTTTAGATAATTCAACTCAAGAAACAGTCAGTGTCTTTGCCCGACCAATAACTTTGAAACTATGAAGAGTACGGGTGGTCTCATCTCATAATAAGCTATGACAATTTCCAGCATAGACCAGAAACTAAAAATCACTCAAAAAAAAAAACGAGCAGCCGTTTACAGCGTCATGTAGCATTAACAATTCTCCACGCTACCGCCACAGCACCATTGCTCATAACACGATCACATTCGCAACGGACTCGTAATAATCTTACTTCCTATTGAGACCTACTTGGATAACTCAAACAATAGCAGCGTGAACGCACCCATTAAACACGAAACTTTGAACGATCGACGCGGGTCAAAGAACTTTTGACAGTGAACGCCATCACGTCCACAGATGTTCATTTGACGCCATTTTATCGCGACATTATTCATTAAAAATAATATGTCATTGTTTTAATTTGTTGTTTTGTATCGGGTTCTATTATTTTGATGGATGTTATCTGAGCAGTTCTGATATGGATTGTGGGAGTTGTCTTCAATTAATTGTGGCACAAACGCTTTCAAATTTCTTTGTAAATTGTGTTGGATGGTTAGAAGATGTCAAGAAGACGTTCAGAGTTGTCTACTGATTCCAGTAGAACTTCGCTTCTCTTGAAACTAAACTGCGAATAAAGATTGCAAGAATCTTAGAGCACTATTCGAATTTTTGAAATTGAAATGTTCCAATTTTTCTCATCCTATGCTGCAAAGGCTTGTCTAGTCTAGATAGTCTAGAATCCCCCATGAATTCATTCCCTGAAAGCCCCTAAATTATTATATATAATAAGTTGAGCGCCAGGAAACAAATGTAAGACCATAACATCAGCAAAGCAAACACAAATGCTGAAGAAATACGTAGTCAATAGACAACAACATGTATACACTTAACAAAATTCAAACGCAATTTACTCGTGAAATAATGGTTTCCACTTTGAAATAAGACCTACCTATTTCGTAATAGCATAGCTTCCAAAATAGATGTCTAATGAAAAGACATAAGTTTAATCAATATTATGGTAGCAGCATCGCTTTTGAATACTGCTTAGTGTATACATAGATACTATTGCTCGCGACTGCATAATATAGTAACTATGTTACTAATAGTTAAACAGAAAAAGACATCCGGCCAAAAGGTTGTAAACCCCTGAAATTGACAGAGAAAACCCAAAAACATACATCTCAAAAAGGAGTATAACCACTAGCCCGTATCCCCCTTTCCATAAAGAAGAAGGGTCAAAACCCTACCCATTTCGCCTGCCCATTAAAAATAAAACCAACAGATTGACAGCCGTCAGTTTGCAGCATAGTCTCAAAGTCAAGGAACCCATATCTACGGCAATGTCAATGCTCCACTTTAGCTGGAACAACATTGCGAAAGGCACAACGTTTATCGCGAGCCCTACGTTCAAAGACTTCTTATTATTTGCTGATTCGTGCGTGATGAAATTGGAATTTCTTTACTTTTTATGATAACTTCAAGTGTTTGTTCCTTGTTTCTTTTTACGCAGTTGAAAAATATTGTTTTGCCTTTCTGTAGGGTTTACTTGTTTTTATCGTGAAGTTGTTAAAGTTTGAGTAATAGTTAGGATTGATAAGATTAACGTAGATTTACTTTGAGGAATTGCACAATTTTTGGCAATTTCAACTTCTCGCAGTGACGTTTTATTTGAGGATGAAAGAGACTATTAATTTGGTTTGTCTCCCCTTCATGGGGAATTCCCTATAGATTCTTTACCGGGGTTTCCACCTAATAATCTAACTTGACAAACAATGTTGGACATGTTTCCTGCTTTTCCGATGTGTTCAAATGTCTTTGACGATTTGCTAAGATCCTGGGTATCTGCCTAAAACTTAAATCCCGTAGATAAGTCTTTATTGTAAGACTTTACGTAAATGCATTCCCTTAAAGCCTTAAAACATCACAGTCCAACAATTCTACATCTACAACATTTTATCAGAATAAAACTGTAACAATCTGACATTCTACAGACACCGCCATCTAGCGGCCAGAACCGGTACAACTGGTTCCCTCTCAGATTTTATCAAAGCACAAGTGTATGCACCTGTTAAAATCACTTACTTTTGTTCTTAAAGACATTTACGGGAGGGAAGAGGAAGGGAGGGGTCTTTAGAGGTACTTACTGAGTATTTCCAATAATGAATACGGCATTGAGGAGCTTTACTCCGTGCAATTGTTTCTACGTGTTCTGAATGCGTTGAGGAAAAATATAGGAAGTGTAATGGTTGTTTTTGAAGTGTTTTGTCCTTATTGTATGTTTGTTGAGAGCAAAATTGTATCTCGGAACTTAAAATTTACATCTGAGTATAGAGACACTTTTCCCAAAAACAACTGCTAGTCAAAAACTTATTCGTTGCTTCATCTGTTAAATTCGTCTTCCAACAATTTTGGTTATAATTATCAAATCTTTCATTGCCAATTAGTTATTTATTACTTGCTAATTAACCACTAACGAGGCACCCACGTTGCCACACAAAGAATCGATATGAACCATCACAATAACACGTCTCCAAGCCAACGACCCTGCTAATTTCCCGTCTTCAACAAAGTTATTAAACTCATAATTGCCTCTCGATACATTCATATAAAAACCGAGTTGGAACCGATATTATACACAATACCAAATCGATAACTGAATAAATTCATTCTCTGCGATCTGGGTCGCATGGCTCGCCAAAACAAATAAAAATGCACCGATAGTCTGCTGGAGCATCGACCTTGCATCCTCGAACACACACAGCCAAGCAAAAACACACCCTACCACCCAACAACACAACTGCAACTCCTCTGAAGCCCTCCTCGAAAAATAAGAAAGCACAATTCAAGATGAAACCGAAGACGACAGCTGCACCCAATAAATTTTATACTCTATTAAAAGGCAGTAAAGCTGAAATTCGTTTAGTGTGTGTACGTAGGGTGTATGATAAAGATGCATTCATAGTGGTCCGTTATCGGCGAGACCGAGAGTAAATATTTCGCATTTCGCGTTATCTTGGATTAAAACGGCGTCGTACGGTTTTGAAATATTGAATTTAGACGATTGTGGGACGTTGACCAGATGCATTGTGAGTCAGAGCACTGCACTGTCATCACATCGTCATGATGCCCACACCTCGCTCCGCGAGTCTGACGAATGAATTCACTTTCGAAGGAACGTTGCGAACAAAAAAAAAGAGCGGTTCCTTTTTTTCTTTTGTGTCTCAGGGTTTCGTTCAGTATGCAAAGTTTATTGATTTATCCCGTTGCATATTCAGGACAGCGTCTACATTCTTTTGAATTCTTTCGGGAAGAAAATGTATTTATGAAAATATTATTTAAGCTGACGGGGTAGTTTAATTTAGAGGAATTTAAATATTCGTGTGGGTGTGAAGTCAATCTTTGGTTGCAAAAGAGTGATATATTTGTAATTCTAAGTTGACTGTCTTTTTTTTGCCAGAAATCGTAAAAGAGCAATGAACTCTGAAAGTTTGATTACGTCTTCGATAAATTTGCATTCTAGTATGCAACTGATAATAAATTTTTCTTCCTGTCTCTGACTACCGTGTTTGATTGGATGTTCGTTTACTTTTGTTGCAGATTGAAGCGAGCAGTTCTCGAGAGCGCCAGTAATAGTTCTGGTCGCCGTGCGTACACTGAGGAGGAGCTGCAGTCAGCCGTGCGCGACATCCAGTCGGGCCGGCTGGGCACACGACGCGCCGCCCTCATCTACGGCATCCCGCGCTCCACGCTGCGCAACAAACTCAATAAGTTCGGCAACGTCGTCGACCACGCCGACTCAGACAACGACAGCGATGCTGACCGCGCCGAGTCGCCGCCCTCCGTCATCCTCAAAATACCCACATTCCCCCCTCCTGATGACAAGAGTCCATCCCCCGCCGGACAACACCAAACCCCCATCGCGCCCATAACACCGATGCTACCCACGGGTCAGCCTTCCCTCAAGGGCCCCTCACAGCTGCTGCTCCCGCCCTCGGTGTTCGCCGACCCTCCAGCAACACAGCACCTCTTCACGTCACTAAGTGATGTCATCGCTAAAAGCATCAGCCAAAAGTTCCAACAACCCTTAGATAGGCCGCACCACCAGTCCGGTGAAATGATGTACGCGCGAGGTCCTGACCGACACGTGTCTGTAATCAAGACCCCGCCTGACAACCAACGCTACCCTGCGCCCGGCAACTCCAAACAGATGCCCAACAACAACGGTCAGCCAGCCACCGGTGGCAAGGGCACGCGGCCCAAGCGCGGCAAGTACCGGAACTACGACCGCGACAGCCTCGTGGAGGCGGTGAAGGCGGTGCAGCGCGGCGAGATGTCCGTGCACCGCGCCGGCTCCTACTACGGCGTGCCGCACTCCACGCTCGAGTACAAGGTGAAGGAGCGTCACCTCATGCGGCCACGCAAGCGCGAGCCCAAGCCACCGCAGGACGCCGGCAAGCCGCAGCCTCCGAAGCCGCAACCGCCCAAACCGCCGACGAAGCCGTTCTCCAACGGACTCAACGGGCCGGAAGCCCCGGGTTACCCTCCCGGCTACCCGTTCTGGCCGGGCAGCGGGTTCCCGCCACCACCTGCCCCGGACCTGTACGCCTCGCACATGATGCGACGACTACGCGAGGAGGCGCCGCCGCCCGCCAACGGCTCGTTCCTGGAGGGCATCATCCGCTCGAGCCTGGAGCGGCCAGCGCTGCTGCAGCGGCTGGCGGCCCCACCACGAGCGCCCGACGGGTCGGAGCCACCGGCGCGGCGGCCGCGGCTGGACAGCTCGGACCAGGCGCTGGCGGCGGAGATGCGCGACGCGGTGCAGCGGCTGCGCGCCGACAAGCTGCGGCCGCGCGCGGGCACGCCGACCCCCCCGCCCGCGCCGCCCGCGGAGCCCCCGCCGCCGCCGGCCGCGCCGCCCGACCGCGCCTAGTGCGCTCCCGATCTCCTCAGTCTTTGTGATAATATTATGTAAAGTACATTCCGCCGGCTCGCCGACTCACGCTAGTGCAATACGGCCCGCTGAGGTTTGTCGTCCGAGACTCGCGTATCCGTGTATACTGTTGTAGTGACAATAACTTAGTCGCAGGCTTCTCCTCGTACCGCCGTGTGTCGGGTGACTTCGTCGCTCCTCGTCTCGGTATGTAGTGTCTCCTCTTTATGTTTCCGCTTCCTCGGTCAGTCCGGACAGTCCTCACACACACGTATCCACATCGACACATAATCACCAAATATCACAATAGTTACCTAAAAGTCACAACCAGTTCAATATATCACAGCTTTACTAATGCAATATCACAATATTATAATAGTGTTTAGTGTCCCATGACAGAGATTCGGATGCCGTCGGTTGTGGCTTGCAGTCGCGTTGATGTACCTAACGTAAACCATAATCACTAATCTTAAATGAGTACGAGTAGGTACGTAGTATGAACTCTCCTGTTTCCTGTGACTCCTCGCTTACGTGACGCTCAGTCGCAATCCGTTTACTTTGTCTTCTAAATTCATGTTAAATGGGAACCTTTGTAGGGTAGAACGACACTGCACGTTGCAAGCGGCGCCAGGGTTGTCCAAAATTCACGCAAATCCAGAGAGCCTCAAATTTTGACCTTGTTTTTAAGTAAAAGACAACCAAAAGTTAACGTTATAAAATTAACTATTTAAAATAATTTTTAAGTAATTAAAAAAAAAAACAATGTAACAAATTAATTATAAAGCTAGCTATGAGTGTAAATGTTATCGATTTTTAAGTGAACTATTGCAGATTTTGTGCGGTGTTTTTATAATTAGATAGGTAATATATTGAATGAAATTATTAGCGCTATTGGCGGGTAGTGCGGTTGTGGTATTGTTGGTCGCGTCGCGCGTCGTGGCCGCGTCGCGTGTCGCGTCGCCCGCGGCCGAGGCAGGCACGAGTGGCGTCTCAACCGGCCCGGCTTCGGCCACACGGAGCTATGTTCGGACTTATGTGCAATTATTATTTTGTATAAAATAGTAATTTTAACTGTGTCTAAGCTAACACGTGGATTTCCATATTACTGAATGTGATATTTAGGTATTACGAGTGCGGTTTGATCACGATTTGACGACCTGCGGGGACCGCCGGGCCCCACCGTTATATACACGTACGTACATTAAATACATCTAGTGAACTTATATATTTTATGTACTATTATTGTATCTTAAGAAGATAATATTCTTATTTTTCATGGTCCAAGTTTTAAATGTTTTATCGACTATACAAAATGTGGATAATCATTATTATATTCTTGTCGACTTTAAAAATTTAAATTAGCCCAAAAATCCTCAAAAAAAAAATTGATATCTTCAAATTTGTGAAATTTTTTGGTGTTCAATCAAAAATATATTATGGAAGTACGAGATGAAAATGTATACGCTCTCCAGAATTAAATTTAGGTAAAAACTATTTGGATATAAAATTATCATACGATACTTATTGTAAGTTATGTGTACATGTGCGCCTCATGGAAATTAAGAAGTCTTTGTATTATGTATGTAATTAAAATATACATAATTATATTATATACAAGTTAAAATTTAATGTCGTACATTTTTCTTCGGAGACCACAAGTGATGTGCAAAATAGAAGTACATGAGATTGTTCTCGACATTTCGACATCATAATTATTCTATTAACTATATTATCCTCTCGGACCGAAACAAAACATTTTATTATATACAAGTGATATTTGACGTCATTATCCAAAAACAAATACATATCCCCAATGGCGAGATGTCGAGCTATCTCACTAAATGGTAAAAAAAAAAACAAAAATTTTTATATTCAAAATTTTAACTAGTCGATAGCATGTCTTTCACTTTTGTTTCTCTGTGCATAATTTTCGACGTCTTTTTAGCATTTAATCTTAAAAAAGTTAATCTATAAAAGTTATGTGCATTTATCTGAGTGATGAATACTTTTGTATATTGAAAACAAAATATAAGATTATTTACCGTCGTGTTGACATCCCTACCAGACCGCATTTCGAAAAATTTGAAGTTTTGAAGATCGAACAACTTTTTTTTTTCTCAAAAATACGTACACGAATCTGTGTGTTATGCCTGACATTTGTTGATAGCTTATAACAAAAAAAACGGTTATTTTGTGTAAGTATTGTACAGACATAGGATGGGACAATTTGCAAAGAGAATTTAGATAATAATCAACATTCCGTTTAGAATGTTATTAGATTTTTTTAATTAATAATATAACTATTTTTTGCATCGGGAACAAATAATTATGTTGTTTAATCTTATTTTGTAACGTTAGTTAATTTTTAAGTGGCTTTATTTTATAAAAATAACCTTTATATATGATTTTAATTGTCATATTATATTGAGATGTTATACATTCATTGTTTTTGTGCAAAGTGTTTGGGGTTCTATTCCCGGTTAAAGAGAGTTGCGACTGATATGTAGTAGAAAATAGTCGAGTGCTGGGGCACTGGCTCGGTCGGTACAAATGGTATACACCGCCTTAACACTTAAAAATGTTATTAACAGTGATCTCTGCTACTTAAAATAATCATCAAGGCGAGGCGAACGATGGGAATCTACTTAAATGTAACGTAGCATGCTAAATAATCCGTTCGCTAAACAGCATGCTAAATATCCCAGTGTGCTAAGTAGCATGCTAATTTAAAAGTTAAAATAATTTCCGTAACGTTGATTATTTTTTGAGGAAAACAGAAACAAAACTGCTGTTGTCAAATCACATGAAACCAAAGGAGAAATTAAATATTTAAAAAAACAACAACTGCCTCCGTTCAAATACCTCATTTCAAAATAGCGATGCAAAGTTATTATCATTATCTCGAAACATATTTCATTGGTGTTCTACATGTAGTTTGAAAACAACAGGTTTTTTTTTTATCACGGAAGAGGTCACTGGTTTATTAGTGAATCATTTTTATTGTATATTGTTCAATCATTTTTCCACATAGTTTAAGAATTTTAGTTAATATTGTAGTGTACTTTTCAATTAAATAGGTAGTCCGTAGCAATTCTTTAATATTTTCTTGTTAATTTTTTTTCGTAAATGTAATAAACAAAATCTGTGTAAGGGTTAGGTTAGTCTTGAACGGTCCTCAACTGGTCCAGGAACAAAAGACAATGAAGGGAAAGTTGCATTTTTAATTAAATCATTAATTAATTATATATCTATATGTGACCGCGGCATTGCTACTCGTATCCGATACGTATATTCTAATACGCGTATCCGATCGAACTGCAAACAATGACACAATTTTTAAATTCGACTTTCGAATTAAAGAATTCGAGCTTTGAATTTGAACGTATACGTTCGCGAGTTACTCTTATAAGACATTGCCAGGATGTTGTTTTACGAAGCATTTTTATGGACACAAGTTGTTTGTTTGTGTGACTGTACCTAACTTCGTGTCGGATTCTAACTATACACCGTGTCACCGTGTCTGTTCGATCATACGGGAGATGTTATATGCTTAGTTGTATTCTACTTACAACACTGTGCTCATCTGTGTATAGTTGAAAACCGAACTTTCTTTAAATGTAAGAATCACCTATTGTCGTCACTAATTGTTTTCCCTTTTACATCTTGTATGTATTTCTAGATGGTTAATTTTAAAACATTAATGATTATTGTACTATTATTACAATAATTGACTTATTATTATTGACATTTAGCATTATCGTGGAAAGGTATAGAATAAAGAATGAAAGTTTTTTAACGTCTTGCTAGACGCAGTTCGCGAATGCACATTCGCGTTTTTTTTTTATAAAAAAATTATGTACAACAAGAAGCATTTAATTTTAGAAATATTAAATACCTATAATGTTATAAATTTATTGAAACCTAGCAAATCAGATATTTGCTGTCTTGATGTATTTATTTTGAATTAACGCTTAAAAAATACTACATCACATACTGCTGGGGAACATTTTCTTAGAATGTTTTCTTTGCCACATTTATTATTGGGATTCTTTTTGTGATTTAAAATGAAATCAGTTAGGTAATGGACCAATGTATAAGCTAGATAAAACTGTTATTTCCTAGAGAATCGATAATGGCTCACGTTTTTTTTATAATATATAAACTGCGAAATGAGCTAACAAGATCAAATTATAATATTGTTATTTAATTATTGAGTACAAGTTTTAATGAAATATTTTTTTTCAATATACCTTACTCGCCTCTTTATTTTTGTTATTTTGTTCCTTTAGTTTTTATTATTATCTATTGTTTAAATCATAAACAGATGATTAGATTTCGAGTTTAATTTAAGCGACTCATAATTATTTTGATTATAAATTATAAAAATATTATATATCTTTCAATTCCTCAGTAAGAAAAGTGATGTTTATAGGTTATTTCAGAACCCATATCATGAACGAACGAAAATCGTAAAAATTGGCGAATAAAATGTGATTGGCACAACACTATTGTATTAAATCTAGTCAAATTTTTAGGATGGTGAAAAAATTGAGAAGCTAAGCTTACGATGATTCGACTGAATTTTTGATAAAAAAAATTAAACAAACGTCCAAAACCGTCGCTAGGCGACTTAAAAAAAAAGTTGATTTGAAATTGTGGAATTGTAGCCGATGTTTGTAAAAATACTGTTTTCTTACTTATACTGTAACTTGAATAGGATGATTTCGAAGTGAAAAAGTAATGTTTTTTCATATGTAATGTCCTTTTATCTATAGGATCTTTATACCTTACGTTAAATATCATAATGAAACGGCTGGTTAGGCAGGTGTAATAATGTGCGAGGATATTTAAAACCTGTATACAATAAATTTCTTTCATTTGTTGAAATTTTTTATTGTTTTATTTCACGCACGGGCCCATTATGTGACTAAAGACTTAGCATATCTAGGTACAATCTTATTACTTATCTAGTTAACGCTACAAGTGCCTGTAATTATGAAAGACAGCTGACTTAAAATAACTTAAAATTGCATGGTGTTACTACTTTTAACTATAATTTTCATAAATATTTCATTAAGTATAGGTTACTCGTACATCTCTGCTTAACTCTTCGGGCCTACAAGCCATATGTTTTGTTACGGAAATTTAAATTTTGATTATCACTAAAGAAAAAAAAGTTAGTTTCGAAGGAACGTTGGTCAAAAATCACCTTCGATTTGTAAAGAAAAAAATACAGATCGCCTTAATAAAAGGCGATGCAGAGATGCTGTTTCGGGGCGGGGACAATTCCGGTGAAGAAGCACAAATGTAAGAGAAGTAAGTATGAAATTGCGTAAGTATCCACATAGCTAAACTTTAAATAAAGCTGAGTTTGAAGTAAATTCAAGGCTCTAAATGGTTCGTGTAATATTACACACGGTGCTGCTCGCCAGATTTTGAAAACTTGGCTTGACACGCTACCGCGTGTCTTGATCAGGGTTACTTTTAATTCATCGCAATCTGTCAGAAGCTAATAGGGGAGCCAAAATGTAACAATTTGAACCTCTTATTGAAGTAAATAAAATAAAAGACATGATTATCTGACAAAATATTTACATTATTTTCTAAGAAAAAATAATAACTTCGTTATTTCCATCATAACATGGTTCCGTTATTTAAAGATGCTAAATAACGCAGTTGTTATTTTTCGACAAGCATCTAAATACGTTTTTCTTAAAGAACACAAATCAGCCGTTTATTGCCCGTGGTCCACCCGTTTGGTTCACCTAGGTGTACCACGGGAAAATATTTTTGCCCGTGGTTCACCTGGGTGTACCACGGGAAATTATTTTTGCCCGTGGTTCACCTGGGTATACCACGGGTAATTATTTTTTCCCGTGGTTCACCTAGGTAGAATTATTTTTTCTCTAGGTGTATACCTAGAGAAAAAATAATCGATTCGACTAATATTTATGCCACATTCAAGAAGGTTCACGGGAAGCAGTTGCACCTCAGGCGTGGGTAGTCACAGAATTCCAGCTACAAGCTTAGAAACTAAAATAATTTGTTAATTAACCAGAAAAAGTACCAGGCTTACATAAGTTCAAGGTGGTATATTTTTAAATACCTGCACCTGACTGGTGTTGTACTTTTGCTAGACTGTATAAATGATTAAAATAATTACCATATTATTAAAAAAAAGACCACCTTGAACTCATGCTAGCCTAGTACTTTTGCTGGTTTCATTTTCTAAGCTTTTAACTGGAATTCACGGCCTTAAAAAGAAAAGGCAAAACTGGTCCCCATGCAACGAAGTTTACGGGGATCCAGGTATAGTTTAGCATAAGAAGGGAGGTGCCTCCTGTGTCCTGGCACCATTCACATGTAAAGGCAACGCCTAGACCCCGCCATCCCCTTCGAATCTAACCTTTCCGTGTCAGGGTGCTCCAAGTCTCGGGACTTGCTCCCTCTTGCATCCTAGGTCAAATAACTAGTCACTACTTACCAAGGTGGCTCGACGGAACCCTGCTTCGTGGGACTCCTACTTCTGCGTTCAAGGTCTAAAATAATAATCTAACAGATTAGAGGGGGATGGATGCTTTGTGTTAGATTATTATTTTGCCATTTTGCATGCCCTTCGAACGTGCGGTATTTTTTTTACGTTCTGTTTTACATAATGTAATCGCTTGATTTTGCACCATAGACAATACGTGGTAAAAATATGGTTGTCAATCGCCCATTTTAACGTTCCGTTTTCGGTTTTTATCTGATTTGAGGTTAGAAACATTTTTCTTCTTTAATGTCTCGAAAAATACATTTCCGCGTAAAAATAGTGGTAGCATTACAATTGGGGACTTAAACCTTACCCATTTTAAGCCTTTGTTACTTTCTCCGACTACCGCTTATTACTAAGCCCAACAGTAATATCACTATTTTTCTTTCGTAATACTACTATAAAAACATATGGACATTCAGGTGAACCACGGGCAAAAATAATTTCCCGTGGTACACCTAGGTGAACCAAGCGGGTGGACCACGGGCAATAAACGAAATCAGCAGTGTTACATAATATTTTATGTTTATTACAATAGCTAAACTGCAGTTATTTTGAGTGAGTTTCATTTAATGATAAAAACAATGATATTTATGTTATTGTGGTGTAGGTTACATAACGAGATATTTAAAAAAAAGTCAAAATTTACAATGCCCGATTGCTGATTGCTACTGCAAAAGTGTAACCTTAAGGTAAATAAAATAGGCAAAGTAGAACACACAGATCAATAACCAGGATTATGTTCTTTTGGATCGATGGTCACTTACACATTATTTTATTGATATTTGGGCCCCACGCTACTTTAATAGGGTCTTTGGGCCCTCGGTGCTGGTGTTTGGACATTGTGGACACTCCAACAGGGACATGGTTTGGTCACGAGTACAACAATCACAATGAATGTATGTGTATAGTTAATATAAGGTCATTGAACGTAGGTAACTAATAATACTTTTAGTAGTAGCTGAAACCACCAATCAATGAACGTAGGAACTTTTTTAATGAGCTGTCGAAACGCGGTTCCACCATAGATTTCGACGTCAATCAATAAGGTTTATTCCACTTTGTTCACCTGGGTGATATCACCTGGGTGAACAAAGTGGACCACTTGGTGTCCTCAATTCACCTCGGAAAAATATTACCTGAGTGATATCACCCAGGTGAATTGTGGACACCAAAGTTGTCCACTTTGTTCACCTCGGAAAAATATCTGGGTGAACAAAGGCGACTTTTCTTACGCGATTTAGTGGACTTTGGTGTCCGCAATTCACCTGGGTGATATCACTCAGGTGATATTTTTCTAAGGTGAATTGAGGACACCAATGTTGTCCACTTTGTTCACCCAGGTGTTATCACCCAGGTGAACAAAGTGGAATAAACCATCAATAAATATTGCCAACTCAATGAATCAATTTTTTATACAATAAGTAAGTATCTATTAATATTAATTTCAAAGGTATTAATGGTATTATTTTGGTGTCAACAATCCAATTTCAAAATGCAGCAACGTCCATGTAGAGCCTAATTTCTGCTTATAAGCAAGCCATATTTTGTTATAATTATTATAATAAGCCAAATACAATTACCAAACTCGTAACTCCATTGAATCCATAGCAAATTACATAAAATTAAATATTTTCAACCTATAATTGTATAAATAAACGGATGTAATCTAGATAACTACCGATAAGTAGGATAACAATGAAATGTCCCCGCGGGCCATATTGGTTTGCCGCCAAAAAGACAAAAACGCGCGCTAATTTGACAGCCGCGTCCACCAAATGTCATATTAACTTATTCGGATATTTGTATTGAAAGGAAATATTGGTATTTCAGATACTTATTTAGTGGTGACTAGCATTCTAATGGACAGGATTCCGTACGAGTTAAAAAAAGTTTTCGGATCAGGAAATGAATTAAAGATCGAGGCGCAACAAAAAGATTGAGTTTTTTCAGCTAGGTACCTAATTTTTGCAAAGGTTCTAGAAAAAGTGACATTCTTTCAGCAAGAAATGAATATATCTAAGTAGGTATTTGATAATGCTACCAAGAAACGAATCACAATCAGAAATTCGACAGATTGTGACGAAATATCTGTGGCAGTGGGCCTTAAACATTAAATTCTAATCTCTTCAGTTGCCTTCTTATGGGTAGGACCAACTTGGATAGGTATAGGTACTATTAACCAAAACTTTACTGACATTTCACGGAACCCAAAACTCCTCTAACAAAAAACACAGTAGCAAGAATAATTTCAACCACAAATAACGGGCTTCCTCAACTAAAGCATTATTTCGATCTTCAACCATTTTTCACGTTGCCAGCGGGCGGACCACTTGCAAGCAAGGCCTCGGTTTTGGTATTGTAAAAAAAGTAAATTTCAAGATGGCGGGCCAACGAAAAAAAAAAAACAAAATGGAACCCGTTCGAAGCGGCACCAATTTGGTGGTTATTTTTGCTAAGGGCAATGTAACATCTATTTTTGTAAAGAAAATAATATGCTAGGTTTAAATGCACTCTGCGGTATTTTTAAAATTATTGGTTTTAAGTCAGGTAGCATTGAATTGTGTGTTTTTTGAGTTATACAATTAGAATGTGTAACTGCTATTTTTTATAAGTATTATTTTAAGGCTTCTGTTTGGAGTTTTAACAATAAAAATTGGAAGTACATACCTAATAATAATTTATACAGTAACAATAAATGTGGGCTTGTTATGTCCTTGTTAAAGTTGTTGCTAGGTCCGTTTTATCTCCATTGTTATCAGAAAAACAATAGAGTAACTTAAAGTAAAAAATATAAAAAATACATTGATATTATGCAGTAACTACCTACATTAAAAAAACAGTAAAATAAAAAAATATAATTTTAAATATAAAAATAAACAAACAATAAAATAAAATTAGAGTTTAACCGATCATGATACTGGCGAGATATTAGAGAACATTATAAAATGTATATTACATAATCCCATTATAATTATGTTACATAATCGCACCTCTATAAAATATCTTAATTTTAGATCTTAATTTAATTTTCAAACAACTTTCTTCATAATTAATCAATACAAAACAAAATCCGTACTGTACTTAATTTCTAACTAACTCCTAAATACATAAATCAATCGAATACCTTATAAATCACGATACCAACCTTACATAAGTAAAATACAACCCAGAATCAAAAAAAGAACGACCACACATCCTAACACCCAAAAAAACATCAATATACCAACCTCTAAGTCAAACTCACATAGAAAAAAACATAAACATAATATTATGTATTACAAAACCTACCTCAACGATAAAAACACAAAGAGTTCCGTCTACAACAAAAAGAATGAAAGAAATCACCGTCCAACCCTGACCCTGCGCAAGCGCCGAACGAAACCGAATTCAGCCGAAATGAGCCGAATCGTCGCCAAAAGAGTTACCATGACCTTAGACTTGACTTGACGCTTGTATGTGTGCGTTTGTATGTAATTCGGGTACTTTGACTGGTTGGCAATTTTTTTTTATTTGTGGGGCCAAAGAGTAGATGGGCGGGGACCGCGAGTAGGGTTAAGGGGAATTGGTTTGAGAAAGGTCTGGAACCTCTGAGAGGACTTAGAACATTTGCATAGATACGGTTGTCGTAGAATCAGCCAGAAATAAAATTAAGCAAATTATAACAGCGATAACTAAAAAGGGGTTTTAGATATAGATTCTGTTATCGATGGAATGACCCCCCTTGAAAGCACCTATAATACTATGGTAACCACATCGTGATGCTGACTGTATATTTTACCCCAAAAATATTTTTCATTCTCATACAACTCCATACCACGAACGTTCTTCAAGTTTTAGAAAATACAGTATCTCTACGATAACCAATCTTCTTTGAAGGTGTGCATAGATCTTTTAAAAAACTCTCATGTAATGAGAGACCAGTTTCTTTCAAAGTTACGAGTATTAAACTTTCCCTCCGACTTTTCACATCTGACCACAACCTACTCTATGCCATGCAATTCGGATACTTTTTGTCGGGAGTTCGTGCGATCACACACACCTGCACAATCGCTTGCACATGCACGATGCACGAGTGTGTGCGCATTTTCGCGGCGTGCAGTTGTTTGGGCAATGCACTCTCGCGCACAATGCCACTGACCTTGGTCTTGCAGCTGCGTAGGGACGATTCGGCCCGCCAATTCGGCGTCGGTTTGTGCCTTTTATGTTTTTTGGTGTCTAGGATTTGTGTGCTATAAGTGAGGTAGGTATGTGCGCATACGCAGCGCGATAGGGTTGAGTTGAAAAGGAATTTCGAAAGACTATCCCAAAATCTGTGTAACTGGGGTAATCTGGTAAAAAGGGGGTGAATGCTGACTTTTGTAGATAGAGATGTAAGTATGGAAGAAACAGGGAGGCAGCATTCTCAAAAAAACTTGAAGTGTTAAAAACGATCGGGTTCGCTGGCCTGTCTGAAAAATAACCGTGACCCCGAAAAAAGTGGAATTGAAAGAACACGGCGAGTTTTAGTTTAGTGTTGTGTTAAAAATGAAAAGTTCTTTATTATTACGCTAAATGATATCAGCATGAAAATATTAAGGTACCTATAATATAAGGTACCTAGGTAAGTATTACTTATAATAAATACAAGCAGTCTTGGTATGGGCATGCATGTGATGAGAAAGGATGACATGTGACTTAAAGAGTGATGGGTATGAAGAATGATGGATGGAGAGGAAGAGGAAGGCCAAATAGAGATGTGAAAGAAAAAGTTGTAATAAGTAAATGATGACGAGTCTTCTGACAGAGCAGATTTTTTTTTAACAATCGTCAATAATGCGACAAACGAGAACGGCCCAACTGACAGAAAGCGGTCACCGTTGCCTATGGACGCCTGCAACACCAGAGCCTACGTGTTGCCGATCCTGCTTAATCTTTTTACTCCCTTATTGAGGAGCCCCAATTTGTAGCTCATTGGGAAAACCTCGGAAGAGGTTATAGGGTTTCAAAATGGAAGAAGAAAGCGTGTTTCGCTGACCCCAAGTAGAACTGGCTAAGGGCAGGAAGATAAAGCTGACAAATCAGTTATAAAAGCTATTGTCAAACAGACAGGCGTGGCGAACGCGAAGCGAGGCGTTTTTGTCTGTAATGTATGCAATGTATGTTTGAAGCCCGTCACATAGACTATCGGATCGCTTTCGCTTTTCTATCGTGACTGGATTCAAACAATTCCTTAATTCCTTACATTACAAATAAAAACGCTTCGGATCGCATTCGCTTCGCCTGTCTATTTGACAATAGCTTTAAGGATGATGATATTGGAATAGAAAAACCTTAGCAATGTGACTGACAACAACAAATCATTCCTTCAGTAACGTAATCTCTACTTCAGGCGCTTTTAAATATGTATTATAATTCAACTTTCGAAGAAGAATTTAACTACTTTAAAACAGCCTGCCAATCAGACTGATATCGAAAGTTTTACGACTGAAATTGTATTTTTGTAATAGGTACTTTTTTGTTCAGTACAGGCATGGGAAGTTATTTTTATGATGGAGCCTGTTGCCACCTTTTTTTTTTCCCAGCAGGCATTTGGCGCGAAACACGACGCGCCACCGACCCGAGCTTGGTCCTTGGTCGGACGGCGAGCTACTCATTACTCACCGTCCGCAAGTCCGCTCCGCCGCTGTGCCCTCTGATAATCAGAGGGACACGCGTTGGAGCCCACATGACAGGCTATTCGCATACGGGCAAAGAGACCCCTTAGGCACACAGTGCCTAAGGAAGAGTTTTTGCCCGCATCCCAGGGTGCACCGGCCCGAAAGACTGGTCTTCCCCCCGGACGTATCCGAGAGGGAACTCCAGTCCACGGGCGCACGTGGAGGTTTCCTGTCATAGCACCCCAGCCTGTTGCCACCTGGCTAAGATTTGTAAGGAAAAGTGCTTGATGCATTATCACTATCAATTTTATATTTCAAGGTATTTTTGGGTACAGATGCTTAGCATGAATGGGCCAGTTACTGGGTTGTGAAGGTCCGATAGGCAGTCGCTCCATGTAAAATACTGGTATTCAGCTGAATCTGGTTCGAGTGGAAGCTGACCCCAATATAGTTGGGAAAAGGTTAGGCAGATGATGAGGCCCTAGCATGAATTCTACGTATTTGTATAGTGTACTTGAAGTAGGTATAGTTAAATCATATTGAATTTTAAAATGCGCCTCTATAGGGTACGAACGAGGAGCTAATTTTATTCATCAAATTTACGTCAAAGTCCCCGTTTACTTTACATCCCAAAAACGTGCTAATGCATCATAAAATAATTGCTCCATGTAAAATATTGCAAATCAGCTGCAGTGGCAGTTAACCGCAAAAAAAGTGGAAAGATCTTCGTCAAATGACTAGGTATGTTTTTTTGGCAAATAAATAAAGACGGCAATGCAATTAACCAATGTAATATTCCCTGCATATCTCATTGGTACCTATTAATTCGCTACAACTCATTAAACAAGTTAATTAGCCCTTACAAATTGATAATAAGACAACTGATGGGGAAAGGCTACAAGTTACTTTGTACTATTGACTAATGACACAACTTTGTCACTTGACAAACTGTCACTACATGCCAAAGTGTCATTTGTTGTTGTTTGACATTGCTAGAGAACATGTTTGTAAAAAGTGGTTTAGCGAATAGGCCTCTTTTGAAAAGAGATAATACCTCGTGTATTACTGTATGAAGAATGACGTAGATACATTTAGATTTGACGACACGGTTGGCGCTGGCGACCACGGACCGGAAGACGCAGCGTAGGCAGGCCTCCCACTAGGTGGACCGACGACATCGGGAGGGTCGCGGGCAACCGATGGATGCAAGTGACGAATTGTCGTTCGGCGTGGCGGTCCAAGGGGGAGGCCTATGTTCAGCAGTGGACGTCTTCCGGCTGATGATGATGGTTGGCGCTGTTGCTGAGCGATCAAATGCTGTGCAACGTATCGCGGGTTGGATCCTCGTACGTAACATATTTTTATGATCTGCAACTATTTGTTCAGGGTGGGTTGTTTGTGTATTTCAGTCTTATTTGTAAACGCACCCACGACACTGGAGAAATTCCTAGAGACGTGCATAGTTTTTTTTTTATATGTGTATGATTTGATGGGGGTATGATCAGTATGATCAAACACCATGGCATACATAAAGGAAACTTTGTAAGGGGTCACTGACCCCAAATAACCTTAATTACCTTGTCAAAATAAGTCAATGAATGCACTGAATTGGCCACAATTTAGATGCACTAGTCCACTTGTTAACAATGCGAGGGTCAAAGTATTTAGTAACCCATGAGTGCGCACTGAAAATGCATCAAATTACCACCAATCTGCTATTATTTGGTGAATTATTGTGTGATGGGTTCAAAATACTTTTATTAGTAAAGGAAATAAAGTACCTAATGATACTTACTTAAATCTGTTTACATCCAGAAATTGAATTTGCTTGATATTTTGACAATACTTACAACAATTGTAACCCTTAATTTATCTTTTTTGAAAAGTTGAAGTTTTATGCTTGCAATCCAGAATACATTTTTTGGCGTAAAATCATTAAAATGATGAGATTTTCTACCGCCCTGGGTAGAGCGCAAAGTTCTGCCAGACGTGTATTGACTAGAATCCACCGTTTTCTTTAAACAGCCCTTTACGTTCCAGATTCACGGTAACCTACTTAGAACCTGCAGTCCCGCGAAATAATTACCTATAATTTATTATTTTATTACAGTCTTTTCAGTTAGTCTGACTACGCTTATTTATACCTAATAAAAGTATTTGAAAACATTCTAGGTGGTTTTAGGAGAGATCCTTCACATTAAACCATGTTAACACATCCCTTATATACCGAAATATTCACCTGTCAGCGCGAATCTAACCCGTTCACCACGACGAAGCACATTTGGCACAAAAAACAACAATTTTTACCTACGACTACAAAATGGCGGACACAACACGCGAGCATGCCTCTGTAATACAAAAATTACTGGCAGGTGACCACTTTTGGTGCTAGTTTCATTAAAAAAATATGTTATACTAGCTGCTGCCAGCGACCCTGTCCGCGTTTTAGTAAAAAATATGCCACGGGAAAACAAATAATATACCTACACTTTTACATTACCTTTTTTAGTGCTACGGGAACATAAAAAATATGCTAAGGGAACATACAAAATATGCTAGGGGTACATAAAAAATATGCTAAAGAAACACACAAAATATGCTACGGGAACATAAAATCGGGATTAAAAACTAAGTATCCCATGGTGTTACTCTAAGTTATACTTATAAAGATAATAGAATGTGCAGAATTATAGTAGTTTTTTTTTTTTTAAGGTGGTAAAATCATCAAAACTACTTAAGGGCCTTCGCGCCTTTTAAGCCGTAAAAACGTTACATTCTAAAGCATGCTCCTCATTAACGGCTGGGTGTAAAGATTGAAAAAAAAATATATGTTTACTGTAGATTCATGTACAACAATGTGAGTAAATTTTATTTTCTTAAGACAAATAGTTGAGCTGTAAAAAAATATTTAACAACACGCTATTTTGTTCAAATAAATGCTCAGAACTTCTAAACGGTTTCGTTTATTTAAAATATTTTTGGATAGATCAATCGGTGTTAAAATTTACTACAAAGTGAGCAACGCTCATGTAAATCAGTCAATATTTTACAAAGAATATGTTCAATATTGAGGTTTCCATATATAAAAACCGGGCGAAAGCGGCCCGCGGCAGTCGTTCCTGCCTCGCTGCATAGTCTATGATATCGTTTTGAGGTATCGCAGTATGCTCGGGACATATTAGTTTATGTGGTGCAGATATGAAAGTGTGCTGAAAGCTCCGCCCTGATGCTCAAGGTCATTGAGGGTACTATGCGCCTTAACCTCTCGAGCCCCGGGAATAGTTATTTGTTATGCAAGGCTGCAAAGTTGATTTTTGTGCGCGAGTACTTGAATTGAAAACTGAGAGAGCGAAGGATTCTAAGATTGAACCGCGAGAGAAACGAGCGGTTCAAATATAGAATCCTGAGCGATGCGAAGTTTTCAAAAGTACGAGACGCAGAAAAACTTTGCTGCCGAGTGCAACACACAACTTTTCACCTCACACAGCGAGGAAATGGTAGGTGTAAGAGAAACAGCTTAAACAATTTACTATATAAGTATTTAATTATTCTTTTTAGAAATTAAAAGTAAAATTACTAAAATTGTTAATCTTGAAAGTTAAATGTTTTTTTGGAACATTAATACTTGTGTTTGTCACTTGTGTGTTATTATTACGTAAATTTGCGGAAATTGCTCAAATTCATTGGATTCCATTGTGAATGTTGGAGACAGAGACAGATATAAGGCGGTTCGAGACGATTTTCTCGAATTTTAAAAACTCAAACTTACGACATCTACTACTTAACACTAATGTTCAGAGAAAAAAAATAGGTTGCAACAACCCGGTGCACTGACATGCAGTGGGGGCGGCTCACCTGCCAGTGTAGAAAATAATTGAATACAAGACGTGTTCGATTTTTAAACAACACTTTGTGCTCTAGAGCACAAAATGGAGTTTTGCGCTCAGATTTTGAATGAGAAATAGAATCTTTCCGAGCGGGTGAGGTGAAAAATATTTTTGCCACCAAAACCTGTACGATTTTAAGACTTATTTTTCCAAAAATACAGTTTAAAATCGGTCGGGGTTTGGTGGCTCAAAATTGTGCCATTGGGGCGCATTGGGGTCCGAGAGGTTAAATAGTTTTCGAAATACTTTCAGTAGTTTTTGCTTAATAAGAATGACAGACACACACGCATAAATACAAACTTTTGCATTTATAGTTTTAGTAATATTCTAGGTACAGACAGTTGGGGGAATAAAAAAGGATGATGGCTTTTTGTGATCAAAAAGGTTCTATTAGGTTAAAATGGCGGTGGAACCTCCTTTCTTGTAGAAACTTTATTATTAGTATGTTCTCTGAAACTTTTGACTAGGCCAAATGTGTATGCGAGCAATGGTATCGGCCCGACTTACGAGTTGTAAGTCGTGGGGTCCAACTCAGTCAGGCGCAATACTTCGTGTAATTTATTTCATCACCACTGCTCTCAAAACGGTGAAGGAAAACATAATGAGGAAACCGGCATATCTTAGAACCAAAAATTCGAGGACATGTGAAATCTACTAACCGGCACCTCATTGGCCCGCGTGGTGGATTATGGCCCACTCCCTCATAGAGAGGAGGCCTGTGTCCCAGAATTGGGAACATTATAGGCTGATGATGATGATAAATCGATGCTGATGGTATAGGTAGTAAGATAACCTTCATTTTGAGTCCAGACTTATTTAAGACGGGTGGCCAACACAATGTTTACATTTTCTACCTGTACCTAATTTCAGTATTCATGCAGTTTTTCTGTAAAAGCAACGGACTATGCAATACCTATTCATCCTACTACAGTACCCTCAAATACTGGGTTATAAGCCTTTTTTTCGGTTGGTAAAATCATCAAATGGATCAATCAGAACCTTACCTCTTCTGCCTAGCCTTTTCCCAACTTTATTAGGGCGTTTATTGCATAGAGCGACATGCCTATCGGACCTCCACAACCCAGTAACTAGGCCCGCTGGTAAGACTGGTTGTCAGACTTATGAGCTTCTAATAGTGACGACTGTCAAAGATCTATAAATGACAGCCGCGAACAACGGCTTTACATGCTTTCCGTGGCAAACATACGGAGCTCGCAAGCAGATGGTCACATAACTACAGACCAACCTCGCCAAGAGCGGTTTAACCTGGAAGATCGGGCCTCTGCAGTGTGCGGCTGTTATCATTTAGAGAAGAACAAATCCATTAATTGTATAAAATTTTTGGTTCTTCTAACCATACAGACAGATGTGTTGCTGGGGAGTTTGTTCCGCCACTTCTTCTTCCCAGCCAAAACACTATAAAGTGTCGAAGAGGGGGCGTTTTGGGAGACTGTCTTATGTAAAAATTGACCTTCAAAAAGTGTTGATAAATCAGCCTAATTTGAATAAATGACTTTTGATTTTGATTTGATTTTATCTTCAGCAATAGGTATAACTAGCTGTGCCCGCGACTTCGTTCGCGTGGATGTCGGAATTTAACAATGTATTTTTTAGTGCGAAGCGCTTAAATTCTCGCCACGTTTTTTTATAAATCATATCGTTTTCGTTATAATCCCTGTATTTAGAATTAATTTTTCAAGAATATTTGAGGTGATTATAATAAACGCCCTCTGTCGTTCAGATTCAGAAGAATTGCTACTGGATTAGAGCACCCATTCTATCTCATTCCAACCCATTCCATCCCACTCCATCCCACTCCATCCCCCTCCATCCCACTCCATCCTACTCCATCCCACTCCATCCCACTCCATCCCACTCAATCCGACTCCATCCCATTCCATCCCACTCAGTCCCAATCCATTCGACTCCATCCCACTCCATCCCACTCAATCCCACTCCATCCGATTCCATCCCACTCCATTCTACTCCATCCTACTCCATCCCATTCCATCCCACTCCATCCCACTCCATCCCCCTCCATCCCACTCCATCCTACTCCATCCCACTCCATCCCACTCCATCCCACTCAATCCGACTCCATCCCATTCCATCCCACTCAGTCCCAATCCATTCGACTCCATCCCACTCCATCCCACTCCATCCCACTCCATCCCACTCCATCCCACTCCATCCCACTCCATCCCACTCCATCCCACTCCATCCGATTCCATCCCACTCCATTCTACTCCATCCTACTCCATCCCATTCCATCCCACTCCATCCCACTCCATCCCACTCCATCCCACTCCAACCCACTCCAACCCACTCCACCCCACTAAAACCTAGGTACTCCATCCCACTACATCCCACTCTATCCTAATCCATCCCACTCCATCCCACTCCATCCGATTCCATCCCAATCATCCCACTCATTCCCATTCTAGTGTAAGTCTAATAAAAACCTTTTCTTTCTTTCCATTCCATCCCAAACCATCCCATTCTATTCCATTACACTCTACTCTACTCTACTCTACTCCACTCCAAACCACTCCACTCCAGTCCACACCATATTTGAATAGGTGTAGTTTTTCTATTCCAAGCTAGATCGCGCTACTAAACTGCGCGTCTCGGTGTAAACTGACCGTAATAATTTTACTTCTGGGTCTGGAACACTTTAAATTCAAATATCTTTTGATAGACTTAACCGATTGCAATGAAACAAAAACTAAATTAGTCCTCAAGTTACGCTCGATCGTTGTGTATAAAGGTTATCTACATTGCCTTCGTACATTTTACGTGATAGAGCCACAAATAAACAGACAAACCGACAAACCGACAAACAGACAAACAGACAAAAATTCTAAAAATGCTGGAAATGGGTTCTGTTGGTTGTCCTTCAACACCCTAGCTATTTTTTTTGGATTATATTTTGATGTACAAAAACGATTTTTCTACAGTTTTATTATATGTATAGATATAAATGTATACCTACCTATATGTCATAAACCTAGATACTTGAATTGCCCCTAAAGACTAAATAGGTATGTCATTGCATGCCATGTAAACATGAAAAATATTATGTGATAATGTGAATAACATAGCCACTTGAATTCAGCATTTTATATTTATTTATTGGAAAAGCTCGCGCCATTTATTTACTTTTGCCTCTAACTACAAGAAAGTTCCCATGAATTTTCCTTTTTTACAAACCGTGGAACAATTTAAGGCTATAAACACACAATAATTAACAGAAATAAAGCTTAAAAAGCCACTCAAATGGTTTCAATTATGTGTTTTTACCCTAAAAATTAACGTTCCTGTGTCCATCGCATGTACCCAGAACATTAGCTCAAAATATAACTGTTTTCGTTGAAAATACTAATACCATCGCGTTTTAGTGCTATCGAAGTTTTTTTTTTAACATTGAGGGATAGAATTACAGAAATGTCAAATGGGTAGAAGTTAAACATTCGGTAATCTGTCTTGTACGATTAATAACGACACATAAATTAGGTGTTTTCGACACAAAAATTATATACTGTCCAAGATTTCTGCGTTTAGCGGTTTAGGCTGTAAGAGATTCGTACACGTCCAATTAGACGTCCATACCTTATTAACCACAGTGCACACGTGAGCTACTTCAGCAGTTTCGACGACCAATAAGAGTATAGTCGTAAAACTCTCGATGACGTATGACGTAGTTGAGTAAGGTTTTTATGCACCTTTAGTTCGCGTTACCTCGCTACCTACCCCACTTTCGAGCTAGTAAGTGCGCGTACTGTCTTAACTACATAATAAACTAGAAATCCTCAAAATTTCAGCTTTGCTAAAATGACGTAGGTCTGGGGGCACTGGGATCTCTCCCAATTGGTAATATTATTACTATCAATTTTTTTTGGAAAATGGAATGTTGGAGCGAATGGACATGTTCCTTCCGTAGAAGGAAGACGCTCAGGATCTCGAAAAATGGAAGAAGTGCAGAGGAGGCCTTCGCGCCTTAGGAGTGGTAATACAGCAGACAAGAAAAAAAAGAAAGTCTGAAGTTCATAATCACTACACAGTATACGGGACGCGTGAGGGAGAGGTCAGCGTCTACCTCACGACCGCTATCACTGGCGATTTCCACCCACCGAAGCTTAAAAAGCTGCCAGCTAAATGACGGGGCCCCCCTTAGAGGGCCAAAGCCTGCCGGGGTCGCGGGACTAACGAGCTATCATGACTCCGGAACGTATTAAAGAGCTATTGAAGGACACCGTGGATTTTAGTCAGTACAAGTCTGACAGTCCCTCCTGCCCTGCCCAGGGTGGGAGGATTCATTTGACGACTTTACCAAGCTGAAAAAAACTGAAACATTAGGTACAGTCATAATAACCTAAACCCTATTATCAGGAACATATTAGAACAAAGGTCATTGCATATTTAGTTCATTAACGAAAATATAAAGTGACCTTTAAGTTTAGCTTAGAGAGCTAAAACGACGACGGAATCCCTTCATTGTGGGGTCTATTCTAGTCTAACTGAGTGAATGACGAGCGTTCGATAAATAAGTCGCACACGGCACACAAGACCTACTACGCGACAAAATTACCCAAGAAAGTATCATGGCGCCATTTTGTGATGCTAGGTACGCTTTAATAACATTTACAAAACAATAATCATTCAAAAATAACATTAACAAGATAATAGAGTTAATGTTTACTGTGAAAAATTAATTGATGTGCTTTTCTATGTGACTGAATTCAAACAATTCCATACATTACAAATAAAGCGCTTCGGATCGCATTCGCTTCGCCTGTCTGTTTGACAATAGCTTTTTATTTTACATCCAGTCACTTACCTTCAGAACCCCTCGCTGATGCTGAAACGTTTTCTGCAAACCAGCATGAACTAAGTACCTGAAAATGATTAAATATACCTACCCACTTGAAAACGTAAATACTTACAATACTTAATAGCTACTTAAGTAAATAGTGTTTTACTAAAAAATAGTATACCTAGTTAACGATTCATGGTTCAGAATGTCTGTAGGTATTCAACATAACATCATAATCATGACTTTTTCAACATTTTCAGAAGTCTTTCTCATTGAGTTGTTAAGTTGTCGAATGAGTTCCCCTACACTGGGTGGAGGTGGTGGAGCGAAACAGACTGTCAAACTTGATTAAGTAAAAGTCAACCCATTTCTTCAGCAACTTTCTAGGAACGTGAGTAACCTGCGTCTGGAGTACCTATCGGGAAGACGTAGGTTCGAACCCTACTCGCAGCTGAATTTTTCGTTCCTTAAAAATATATCTTTGCAAAGACGCGACGCGGTGACGCAGACGTTATTGCGTATAAAAATATAACGTGAGTATCCTTTTAAGACTGCCAGAAGCTCATCATTTTTCCAAGTACCGAAAATCGGGGTACCAAAGATACCCAGGCACAGAACTCAGGCCTTGGAATCTGGAGAGACCTGGGCCACAATAAGCCAGACTAGGTGGCCATTGTTGGAAAGACACAGAGCTATGCAAGTCGTCTAGCGCCATCTTGTTCCCACACTCGCTTTAGGCCACCAGGGCGCGATTGAAAAAGCTAGCGCTGGGCGCGTAAAAGGCTAGTTACTTCACTGATTCTATTAAGTAGGCATAATTTGAATGTGAAGAGTGAGACAATTAGTTACTATTGGTAAAGAATTGAATTCTTGCGTCCCAGAAAGAGACAAACACAGGAGCGTCACTCTAGCTACAGAAACAAAGACAAAAGAAGTTGACAAAAAGAATACCTGTAATAAATAATCCCGAGGAATGGAATATCCATATTAACATCAATGTTTGTGGTCAATGAACCTAAATAGCTCAAACCTATTCCGATCTATGATAAATAATAGATACGTAGGTAAAAATATTTTATGTCATTTTAAGAATAGCCCCCGTCGTATAGCCGGGTGCCACCGACACGCGAGCCGCGCGTTAGCATCACATATCCATGTCAACCATATCTGATGGGTCTACCTACTTTTTAACGGGTTTTCGGCGGACTCACGGGCTTTATCGTTGATGTCGTGGGTTGGACATTTTAGTGCTATTTTTAAAGTTTTGAAATTGATTGCACGAACCTAGGCCATAGTTACCTACCGGGTCGCGCAATTGTCCTAACGGGTAACATTGACCCTGGAACGTGAAGGAAAATTGGAGGAACACGGTGGATTTTAGTCAGTGCGAGTCAGTCACTTCCGCTGCACTCAAGGCAGAAGGTATGGGACCTTCGTAATGATTTTAAAACCTAACAAAAATAAGATATCAGATTTTGGTCCAAATTTATCAACACTAGAAGGTTCATGTTCAATTGTGAATTTAAAGTTTCGCATGGATTGATGTGCTGGCGTCGATACAAGTATTAGACGATAGTTTTCGAAGAATTTGAGACCGTTTTATATATAAAAATGTAGGCAGGTAACACTGTTACGGGGCTGTCTAAACACAAACAGGCTAATATCACAACCCTGGAACCCACAGAGCATAAATCTAATATCTTTAAACGAGCAATTTCTTGTATATTTATATATTTATATATAATCAGGATCTCGGAAATGGCTCCAAGGATTTTCATGAAAATTACAGATTAGGGGTTTTTCGGCTCAAGGAATCGATTTATCAAGGTCCCAGGTTCGAGAAAAGCTCGGTTCCCAAGATGTAGACATTTTAAAAACCGAGCGAAGCTCGGTCAACCAGATATTTTACTTTAAGTAAGTATAAAGAACAGGATGTATTTTTTTCTTAAACTCACACTTCAGTCTACTTAAACTTTCTAGACAATAAAACTTAAACATGTTCTAGACAGAGTACCTAAACCAGCGTCCCACAATGACGTCCCAAAAAAAGTGTTCTTGGTGAGAGCTGAATTTCCATCCGCGCGAATGTTCCATGTTCGTGCATCACCAGCTTTGTTGGGACGCTGGATTACATCTGTCTGGAACATGCATAAATTAATTGATTTGCCATTCTTCCTTAAAACCGTAGATAGTACTTCCAAATCTTCAATCCACATTACCAAAATAAGAAATGCATTAAAAAACAAAAACAAGAAACCACGGACGGTTCCGGTTTACAATCAACAAAGAATAGTTTCGCGCCATCATTAACACACTAACTAAGAAGCCATTCATTTTAATTTAAGTGCACCTACATTCAACTAATTAGGTACCGCACTTAACGAAAACAAACAAAGAAAAACTGCAGTTGAAAAATAAAAAAATCTCCACAAAAGAATACTGTCATTCATCTTTTCTTAGCAAGCCAAGTGAAAGTAATAGATAGCTGTTTTTATTTTCTTCAGCGAGAAACGCTGTAGAAAAAAAGTGACACAATTATTAATTAAAAAAGTACTACTAAGACTTAAGATTGTAAAGCTGGCTTTTGACTATGGGATGTAATATAATATAATATATTACATCTTGAGATATAATATTTTATCGCTCGTCATACATTTTGTACGTGAACGTTCACACTGTGCTATAATATGTATAATATTACATCCCAAACTATAAAATATTTTTTATCATCATCATCTGATGAACCATCGTAGGAATCAAGCAAAACAATCTCCATAATATCCATTTCAGAATTCAATCATTTCGATAAAAACGTGATGACACAATGGTGACCGAAGCTGAACTGTTCTAAAATATGTATGTTACAGTGTGAACAGCAATCGCGGGATGTAATATATAGCTCAAGATGTAATATATATTATATCCCATAGTCAAAAGCCGGCTTTATAGTGCATCTTGTAATGAATTTTTTGTCGAGATGAGGGTAATTTTGACGCTGTGTGACATCTGTTGGGTTTTTGGAGTACTACAAAGTTTTGTTTGAAAGCTTTTGTACTAGATGACGCTACAGAGTGCGATTTTTAACTAAACGAGTAATACAATGGGGAAGGCAAGTGTCAAAGTGACAAGTGACAGTTTGGTCCCAAAAGACTGTCAAATCAAAGGAATTTTCTGAAAAAAAACTATTTATTGATGTAAAATGACTAGATGTTGGGTAATAAGCTGTAAAAATGATGGAACATACAAATTTCCGACAATTCACACTATCAAGAAATAATGGGTAGCTGCTGTGACTGCCTTGGGAACAAAAATTGAATTATTACTAAGAAAAAGCTATATAATAAACAAATATCCAGCCTTGCGAAGCCGAGACAGGCCGTTAGTTGAGTTTATTAATGAAATTTTATAATTATACCATAACTAAATAATCGAATACACTTTTCAAAATAATATCTACTTTTCTATTGGAGGTTAAGTACCAGTATTGCATCGCTCCATAAATCATGAAATGGTTCGTCTGGCGGAAGAATTATCACCTGGAACGAGTTTTGTGATAGTTGTGGTGTTAAGAAATTAAATACATTGTGATATTTCTCGAATTTAAATAGAAAAAAGGGGTAAAATTGCTGACTTAAAACATTATGATATTTTATCAAAATAGAACGTCAGAAGCAGCATTATATTCTTGTTATAGGAAAGGACAGGTAAAACTTAACTAAACTCAAAAATTGAAACCTCAACTACAAGTAATTGTGGATTTATTACGGTAAAATCAAATGTATTACCACTCAATTAAATCACTTTTTTTCCTCTTGTAGATGCACCGCGGCGTCTTAATTCTTCTTTTAGTATTATGCACTTGCATTGACGAATATTTTTCCATAATTGTTTTGTATTTATACTCAATTTTTATAACAATAAATCTTGTTTGTTTTTTGTACAAGGTAGACAGTAATCTGACGTAGGGACCAACTATCGCAGCGCCATCTACGATTAGCTTTGAGTTGCCATCCCCATTTGAATTTACAATGGGGATGGCAACTCAAAGCTAATCGTAGATGGCGCTGCGATAGTTGGTCCCTACGTCAGATTATTGTCTACCTTGTACAAAAAACAAACAAGATTTATTGTTATAAAAATTGAGTATAAATACAAAATAAATATGGAAAATTATTCGTCAATGCAAGTGCTTATACCAACAGAGGAACTAAGACGCCGCGGTGCATCTACAAGAGGAAAAAAAGTGATTTAATTGAGTGGTTATACATTTGATTTTACCGTAATAAATCCACAATTACTTGTATTTGAGGTTTAAATTTTTGAGTTTAAGTATGTTTTACCTGTCTTCTCCTCTACCAAGCATATAATGCCCCTTCTGACTTTCTATTTTGATAAAATATCATAATGTTTTAATTCAGTAATTTTACCCATTTTTTCTATTTAGATTAGAGAAATATCACAATACATTTAATTTCTTAACACCACAACTATCACAAAACTCGTTCCAGGTGATAATTCGTTCACCAGATGAACCATTTCATGATTTATAGACAAAGCCGTCTTTAACTTATTGGAGGCTCTGGGCATATTAGGATAATGGGGCCCCTATGACTTTGACAGAACACTATTTTCATTTTATTTTATCAATAAAAACTACAAACAAAAACAACGTCACAATACCACAGACAAATACGGGGAATTCCCGATCGTCGAGTCGATTTATTTGAGTCGTTCGGTCACGATCAATTTTACGTCGCTATAGGGATCCTGCGAGTAGATCTTAGCGATGTTTGTTGTCGAACTAGAACCGCAGTCCGTTAAGGTGATTGCTTCGATGTAGCCCGCGAAATTCAATTTTTTTTACGTTTTTTGCAATTTGCAGGCCAGTGACATGTTGTAACTTTATAAATATTTGTGTTGCGCAAATAACAAGTATAATTTTAAATATAAAAAATATCAAAAAACTCGCTCCATCAGCTCTCACATAGAAAAGGTGCATCGTAGTTAGATTTCGGAGATTTTAACATGATGCACCTTTTCTATGTGAGAGCTGATGGAGCGAGTTTTTTGATATTTTTTATATTTAAAATTATACTTGTTATTTGCGCAACACAAATATTTATAAAGTTACAACATGTCACTGGCCTGCAAATTGCAAAAAACGTAAAAAAATTTGAATTTCGCGGGCTGGTTGGAGCATCCCCCTTAACAATAAATAATTCGAAAAATTACTTTAACAAATATTTTTTGTATATCTACAGCTATTAGGCCAGTAGAATCGTTTTTTAGAAATTTACTGCTATCTATTATTTGTAAACAAAAGTGTACATATTTTTTTTCGTTTGTAAAAAATTAACTTTTTTTATATTTCGTTGATTAAATATCTCGAGAACAACGCATCAGAAATCGAGACATGATGCATATAACTTTTAGAGAATTTTAAGTACTTAGTATACCATTGAATTGTATTTTTATATATTTGAATTTATCTAAGCATGCTGAAATCAAAAAGCCTAATTTTTGGGTAGGAGTAGATTAGCTTCGCACATGCAAAAGCTGTAAGCAAATTGGTATTGTAGTCAGTAATTTAAGTTCGTTGTATTCGAATCAAAAAAGTTTTTCGGCAATAAAAATCGGTTATCGTTTAGTGATCTGGCAGGGACGAGGGGGCCCCTATCGATCACGGGGCCCTGGGCACTTGCCCAGAGTGCCCAGTGGAAAAGAGGGGTCTGTTTATAGAGCGATGCAATACTGGTACTTAACCTCCAATAGAAAAGTAGATATTATTTTGAAAGGTGTATTCGATTGTTTAGTTATGGTATAATCATAGAATTTCATTAATAAACTCAACTAACGGCCTGTCCCGGCTTCGCAAGGGTGGATATTTGTTTATTGTATAGCTTTTCCTTAGTGATAATACAATTTTTGTTCTCACAGCAGTCACAGCAGCTACCCATTATTTCTTGATAGTGTGAATTGTCGGAAATTTGAATGTTCCATCATTTTTACTGCTTATTCCACAACATCTAGTCATTTTACATTAATTAATAGCTTTTTTTCCGAAAATTCCTTTGATTTGACAGTTCTTTTGGGACCATCTTGTCACTTGTCACTTTGACACTTGCCTTCCCCATTAAACATCAACTATGTTTGTTTGCTTAAAATATTAAACTATTAAATGGGTTTAAAAACTCAAATTTTATAAAAACAAACTTTATTCTAGAGATAAAACAGTGAACGCATCCATAATCATTAAATTCCCAGCTTCACAAAATGTCAATTTAGTGTTACCAGTAATAAAGATTCTGCCTTTGATTCGGGCAATTTGTCTTCTGAAATATCTTAGATCAATGATATTATAAAGTCATAGATATGTTATCACGTACAAAAACAACGGAAAAAAGTGTTCCGAGCACACATACACATTTTTTATTTACACACATTACATTTCACGACAAGTAAAAAGGATAGCTTGATAAAACCAATAAGAAAAAAAGTGACAGCTAGATCGCCACGCGTCATCAATCCCCCCGCACGTCAGCGTCTCCTCTCACTCGCACCCGTGCTCGCACTCTTTCTTTTACGACGCCATATTTATAAAAACGTAATGTTATAATTGTGAAAATATTAAAGATAAATAGTATATTTACGAATGTTATGTGATTCCTTGACTTTTAGAAGTCTTGCATGTTAAATTTGTACAATATCTCATCACACACGAAGGCATTTTCGGTAGTTTTGAGTCACTTTTACTTTTGATTCAGTCTGTGGTACGTGAAGTGCCGCTGGCAACGTCGCACTGAGATCAAGATGTGTGAATCAGCCTCATTTGAGCGCATACGTTATTGAGCGCGTATGACGTATCTACACCTTTTTACTTATAATATCATTGTCTTAGATGATAATATTTTTTTTTAATTGAACTGGTTTTCAGTGAACTCTCGCTATTGATTAGATTAGGTTTTAAGTGCCTCAGATGGTTTCAAAATTAATTATGTTAACCTATATTCAAGCCTTTATAGAATCATAGAATTCATAATTATTATCAAGTTATTATTTTATATAAAATCGTCAAAAAATAATAAAACTATTTTACCAATAACAACCAGAATGAATATTCTGTCAAAATTGAGGCTCTTTTTAATTGATAGTATGACAACCCCAAATTTAGTACCGTACGAAACTACGCGACGTCGAAACCGCTTTTACGTCCGCGCTAATAAAACTCGTTGAAAATGCATACATCAAAATGGTAGAATCGCTACAAATGTTTTTATTTCTATTTAAATCTAAATACAGACGAAAATGTTCATGGTTCTCGCCATTCCTGTGTTCAGTGCTCATAGTGTTATTGTTCTGTGATGGTGTTCTGTCGAAGTGTGGAGATCATACTTGTGTAAACGGTGTTTGTAAAAATGATATGTGCGTGTGTTACGAGGGTTGGCAGGGTCCGGAGTGTCAGTTCTGCGGCGGCAAAGTCAAGTAAGTCAGCATTCAGCCTCTAAAGTGGCTGTGATACTTTTTGGTGTCTTTGGTTCAGTGACCTCTTTTTGAGGCGCGCCTTACTGGTCGTTAAGTAGAATTTGCAAGAGAAAGCCCGCGAGGATTATCCAATTATATACTTTGGCTTCTTTCCTCCATCCCGAGTAAGTTAGTCTGAAGGTCGAAGTCGCCGTTACGACATTGTAATAGAAACTGTTGTCGTCTGATATTCTATGACTAACAATAATTAGAAATAACCTTTAGAATGTTGCATTAGCTTTTCAAAAGGGCAATTCTATGGCGAAGATGTGTAAAAAACCGGATGAAAGCATAGCAAACTGATACAGCAATGTTTGAAAAGTTATCAATAAATAAAAAGCATTGGTATGTTATCTTTTATTTATTTACAATTTTTATCTAATGTTAGATCAGCTGTTATGTCTGATAGTTAAATTTTCTAGGTTATCTGTTATTTCATTTAGTGTCTTGTCAAATCAGAGAAAGATTTTAATATATATCATGGCTTACATACTTAGAACCCTACATTCTTATCAGATAGTAGGTATTCCAAGTACTGCATTGTATACGATGGAAGTCATTTACTTTCTGATAATAGTATTATCTACAATGATAATTGTTTTGCTTTATTATACTGAAACTGTCACAATTTCAGCTAAAATTGTTAAGTTATACATTGTTTACATCTCAAAAGGCCAATTTTGCAAAAGCATAATATACAGCGGGATACAATGCTTGTTTTCATAAGAAATAGAATATTTTGTTTAACATCAATTCACATAGTGATACTGCTAGTTTGACCTTTTTTAGATCCCAAATCAATACTAAATACTTAGGCCCGTAATATAGAAGGTCTCTCAAGACTCTCAAGCATTACTTAAAACTGATTTCAGCCAATCAAAGGGCTTAAATCTAGTTCTAAGCAATGCTTTAGTATTGAGCGGTATTCTGTAATATGGAACTTAAACTACGAGAGGCAGTTGCTCCATGTAAAATTCTGGTATCCCACTGCAACCGCTTAGACTGAGAGCCCATACCAAAATAGTTGGGAAAAGGATTACTAGTTGGGCCCTGAAAACCATATCCAGTTAGAAATTTTTGGGTATGTTTCATATTAAATTAAAATCCGATATTGGATACATTCCAACTCATGGCTGAGATTAAAAATATCATTAAAACTGGCTATTCTCTGTGGTTTCAGCCCACTGCTTGGCTCCTGTTGATTGCAGCGTTATGTTATATAGTCAAAAGCCTTCCTCAATAAATGGACTATCCAATACAAAAAGATTTTTTTTCATTTGAACCTGTAGTTATTGAGATTAATGCCTTCAAACAGATAAATTTTTCAGCTTTATGTTATTAATACAGATTAAAACAAAGGCTTATGAAGGCCACAGGATCACGCTGGATGCAGGCCGCTTACAACCGGTCCTACTGGAAGTCTAAAGGGGAGGCCTATGTTCAGCAATGGACGTTTTACGGCTGATATGATGATGATGATGAGATTAAAATAAAATTTAAACCTGTAATAATAAACAGACCTTTGTGATCATAATAGTTAGCTTTTCTTCAAGTAAACCAAGATGTGAGTCCTGAATTTGTTTTTGTTGTAAGTAAGTGGGTTGAGGTCCAATCAACTTCGGGAGGGCACCACTGCTCTCTAGTCTTCATTGGAACGCTAATTAATCCACATTTCTGTACTAAAATTAAAAAGCTTAGCCTAGCTTTAGCTTTGTTTGTTTGGCTGAATGCGCTAATATCAAAACTACTTGTTCAAATTAAAAAATAAATATTTTTGTGTAAATAGCTGCTATTAACATCACAATACGACCAAAACGAGCTGAGTAACAGGGTGAAATCAGAAGGAACAGCTTATTTACCATCATTTTATAGGGTATTGAGTCTACCATTGTGATTATGGAATCTGGGCCATCAACATGGGTGTGGGCTTTGGAACCAGCATTGTATTACTGGTTTTGGTTACTGGTTAGACCCATGATGAAAATAAAACCTGGCCAAGTGATTACAAAATGAGTTCTAACTAATCAATGCTAAATTTAAAATGTCACTTACGGGATATCTTTCATGATTAATTAATATTACTTTAAGTAGATGCTGTTGCAAGTGCCATGATCGCAGGTTTACTGGAGAATGGGGGTGTTGAAAATTTGTTAGGAGCAGACATCTGACTACCCTTTTTCTTTAATTTAGAAACAAACAGTTGATAGTTTAAAACAGTGTTTAATGTTTAATCAATGCTTTTGTAGGTATTTTGAGCCTTGCAATTACTGATTAATGTGGGACAATGTAAAAATAGGTATTGGTTCAATGTTTTTCTTCTTGAAAAGCTGAAGAAAACCCTTTATTCAATAGATTTATTTTTCTTGATCTCTTTTATCACCATCCATAATAATAACACAATAACATTTTTCTTGGCACATACTTCCCTTTATAAACAGGTAAGTCAAATCAAAAAGATATAATATTTTTAAATGATTTGCTAATACAAATAAATAAATAGTCCAGTCAACGAGGCATTATGTGGTCCGAAAAATTCCTCCAGCACTGAAATTTGGCATATAAAAATTGCTTATAACTCTCTGTGAAAAATTCCTCAGCCTAAGCAATTTTCATATTTTTGTCATCTCGAAAAAAAAAAGTTGGAATATTGTGCATCTGTAATCTGTATTACCTACTCTCATCATATGCCAAATTTCAGCCCCGGAGGAATTTTTGGAAAGTCTTCATACAAAAAAATCCTCGTTGACTGGATTAAAATAGATGTTTCTTTGATTGATATGAAGATATCAAATATTGTTCTCCAAAGAATTAAGGAGGCTCGAACTATTTCCCCATTTAGAAGTCGAACCCAAACCACTGTAGGTGATGGGTTTGACTTCTAAGTGGGGCCCTGGGCTCATTACTGTGTGCCGTGAAGGAATACACCATGTGGAAACTGGTATGTCCTAAAACCAAAAAAACAAAAACATTGTCATCTACTAGACCACTCTGCATCAGCATGGTGGGTTATGGTCCCTCTCACGGAGAGGAGACCTGTGTAACCAGTCCCACCACACCTTAGTCTGAACATTACAAACATATTAATATGCAATACTGTCAAAAACATCCATTGCATTACACAAGGAAGAAGATTTCAACTTGATTAACATTAAAACAATATTATGACATCTGTAGTGTGAGTAACTCACCGTCTACCATGAAACTTACATTTTTGCTTGTCAAAAATAAATATTTAGTTACAGTAGATGAAAATTATACTAATTTTACTACATTGTTTGTATGTTAATTTAAAGTATGTTTAATTTCATTTCTTTTGAGAATCTTTAGTTAAAGCTAAAATATTCTGGCAATTTTATGGCAATCCAATGGCCTTCTAATATTCTGACAACCAGTCTAACTAAAGAGTATTGTTTTGACTGCTGATCAGCATCTTATCAGTTGATGATGATGATGACTGAACATAGTGGTAATGGCATGGTAAGACAACCTGGTTCCTTGACTGTTTCAACAGGTTACGCAGTTCTAGAACGCAGAAGGCAACAAAAGGACCAGAATGGTTTTTTTGTTAGTTCAGCCTCATTAGACGATCCAAGAACCGGCAAGCGAGTTGTTTTACATTGCGGACTTTATAGGTCAACGAATTCAGTTGATCAAACGATGTAATGAAACTCGCAAGTGAGTTCTTGCTCCGTCTAAATGAGGCTTAGAATCTGATAATCCCTTCCACTCCACACAGGACTATTTTGAGGATATCGACATCTACTCCTTGGTATGGGCAATTTGCATACTTTTACAAGTTGTTATGTGAATAAAAGGGAGTTACTCCCTTCGAGTAAGGTTTTTTTTCATGCAAAAAAATACAAGACAAAAGAATGAATTATTACACAACTTTTCAGTCACCTTCAAGTGCCAGCAGACTTCCTCTTTCATGCTCATTTCATAATTAGCGTGAGACTATTCATTAACATAATATTCAGATTAGTTTTTATTATTTTCTTAAACCATAGATAATCTTGTTATCAGTTTTTACGAGTAGGTAAAATATTCATTCATGTTATTATAAATCTGCACTAATATCATTCATGATTCATCTTTTTAACCGACTTCAAAAAAAGGAGGAGGTTCTCAATTCGTCGGAATCTTTTTTTTTTATGTACCTATGTTCCCCGATTTCTCGAAGACGCCTGGACCGATTTGGAAAATTTTTCTTTTGTTTGAAAGGGTAGGTATACTTTCCAATTGGTCCCATGATTATCGATTTCCCTGAGATCCCATCATCAGATCAGGATCTGATCCTGATCTGATGATGGGATCTCAGGGAAATCGAGGGCAACTTTCAAATTTTATTAGGCACATAGTAGGGTAAATACGCCATACGTCGGCCCCCCCCCAAACTTCGGCCCTCTGCACATTTTCAGCTTGCATTCATTTAAAACGTAATGAAGTGACATATTTGCTACTCGAATTACCACCTTAGTTCATACTCTATATGTACAAACCGTTACTTTCCTATTACGACACTCACTCTTCGCACACTGAGCTTCAGCAGCGATTGCGCCGTCGAAGCGTCAAGTTCATATTGAAAGTACCTTTCTTGCTGTGAATACCCACACTTCGGGGATTGATATTAGAACGGTAAAACATTCCTTTTTTATTGTTTTAAGCTTTATTATCAGTAATTAGTAATTTTTACTATATTTTGAGACAGTTTTTTCAATGTTTAACGTATTGTTTTAAAAGAAAAATAGGAGGCCGCCAATAGACTACCAATTTTGAGTTAAAACCGGATTCTCGGCCATGGTCGACTTAAAGTAAATGGCAGTCTGTTTTATAAATTCCAATTGTACTAATTCCATTGGCTTACTATGAGAATTTGCAACGTATATAGGCAAATAAATCTATTTTACGTTTAATCGCCAAATACCGGCCGGGGTGATATAAGTTGAATCTCGAGAAATAGTGTACATGAAATAGGGGCCGGCTTTAGAAATATTAAAGATCATAATGTCGACCAGCCTCGAATTCGAGCCCAACTATACAGGCTGATTGCTTTTTATTATTTTCTCAAAATTAAATGTTCATTGTACAATTTAATTTATTAATAATATTAAGAGTTACGTTTAAATGGGAGGATAAAATTGGAAACATTTATGATAGCTTATTACGGTTTGGGAATATAAAATAAAAATTGCTCTTTGGAACTTGCTACCTAATAAAGCCATGTTAATTAGCTTAAAAAATATAAATGGTTGGTCGTGAATCTTTCATTCATTAATTAACCTGCATGTCACAAAAAGCTGCATTTAGAATTAATGATTTTAATTTAAGGTACTACAATGACAGAGCAGGGAGATCAAGGGCCTTTACGGAAACAGAAAATTACCTATGTAGTTACGATCACAACTTTACCTAACATTATTTAAGTGCTTTAAAAAAAAATACTTTACCTACTATTAAACAAAATTCGATTAATAATGTATACTTAGTGAGACTCCTGCCAAAATAAATCATATTAATAATATATGTCTGTCTTAATTTAAAACACCCTCTACCCGGCCGACATTTGGGAAAAACGCGACCGACCATGGGCCGTGAATGGCCGACTTTAGGGTTTTTTCGTTCTCGACGCATCTAAACCTTAGTACTTTTTCCTTGTAGTAGAAATGTCAACCTTATGCCCATAAACATGAAATAGGTTTATTAAACTATCCAAAACCACACTGGAAGCTATCCTTCGTTGCAAATTGATGGTTCCAGACCGATCCCAAAACAGAAAAACCGTAAGGGGGCCGACATTTAGCGTATTTACCCTACTATTTTCATATATTTTCGAAAGCTGTTCAAGTATTTGCATCGGATAATCATCATCTCAGGTGGATGAGCTGATGATGAAAGTTATAACTCCTCTAGTAACGAGTCGGCTTCGACTGATTTAGTAAATTATGTTTGTGTTCGCATATCTCCGGAACTACAAGTCCGATTTAAGTACCTAATTCTTTTTATGTTGTACTAGGTATCGTTCAACTTAAGGAATACTGCAAATTTCATCAAAATCGATTCAGTAGTTTTTGAGATAGGGAAGGAATGAAAGAGATGTTAACGATGTTATTACCGGTGCTACGGATTTCTTACATATATTATGTAAGAAAATGATGTATTTGACAAGAATTGTGGTTAAATATTTAAAATTTTAAACTAAAAAGAGTAAAATAAAAACTTAAAAAAAAAAAATGTAACCGCCTTCAAAAACAACCACAAAAAATGGTAAAATAACCTACAAAACTTTTCTTTCGGAAATCGGAGGCAAAAAACACAATGAAACTAACAAAAAAAGTCACCTACTTCCGAAAGAAAAGTTTTGTAGGTTATTTTACCATTTTTTGTGGTTGTTTATGAAGGCGGTTACATTTTTTTTTGAAAAAGTTTTATGAGTGATCTATCAAATTTTCCTAATACTGGGATCTGAATTTTATTTAAAAAAAAAATGTCTGGTTCCCTCAATATGTTCTCTTTAAAAACAACTTTATGTTGCTATGAATTAGGTACCTACCTAAGTTAATTTCAGAATGACTAACCTACTGTTGAAAAATTCATTAGAAATGTTTAAAGTCGAAGCATAGAATAAACTTTATGTGTCCGTAGTTAAGTTATTTTTTTAATTAACTCAATTAGGTAATTGACATTGAGCAGTGGTGGCCCAGTGGTATCGGTCCCGACTTATGAGTTGTAGGTCGTGGGTTCGAACCCCGCCTGGCGCATTACTTTGTGTAATTTATTTCATCACCATCACCACTACTCTCAAAACGGTGACGGAAACCATCGTGAGGAAACCGACAAAAATTCGAAGACATGTGACTTCAACCAATCGGCACCGATGTCCCAGCAGTGGGAACATTATAGGCTGATGATGATGAGGTAATTATTCACAAATGCCAGACTAATGTTTTTGTTTTATGATGAAAAGCCTTTTCAATCATATCTGTCTGTTCACACCATGTTTTGTTTTAAATAATTAATTCTCTGTGATAAAAATTAACATCGCCGCCACTTGATTATTGTGTCGGAAATTAAATGCTATCGTGCTATCAGACTTTTTTGATATTGCATTTAAATATAAAAAGGTTGGCAACCTTTCTGTGAACCATAAATGTGGTTGAATCATTAGAGTCAGTCTCACCAGTCCACACCGGGACGTGACAATACTGGAAATGTTATCTTTTCGTGTAGTACTTAAATAAAGTTAGATTTTGAGTTGCTATTAAAATATGGGCGCGACGTCGCGTCTTGGTGTGAATTTACCCTTAGGCGCGGGCCAAATTGAAAAGACGTAAGCCGCAAACGGGGTGGAGACATAATGTCTCTTCGGCGTCTCTTTCATACAAAATGTATAGAAGCGTCGCGACGTAAAACACACAGAAGAGACGGAGCGCGGACGCGACTCTCATACATTTTCCGGGACGCGTCCTCATCTTAAGTCTTTTCTATGTGGCCCGCGCCTTGGCACGCACCCAGTTCTCTGTGATGGGTGTGTTCTCAAGTTGTTTCCCTGTCATATTGCTGACAGCTCTTTGAGGCGCGCGTGGAACACGACGCTCCGTCGACTAGGGCATGGTCCATGATCAGACAGCGAATCGCCATTACTCGCCGTTCGCATGCACGTGCCTACGGTGGCCGGAAATCGTCCCGCGACGTCCATTGCCGTGGGCGTCTCCCGAGGCGGCTGGATCGTGCGGAGGACGTTGTTCTCTTCTATACGCGTCCCGCCTCCTCTTTCGCTAGCATGACTGCTTCACAGAAGGAGGCGACCGCTTCCCATACCGTCTTGCCCCGCAGCATGGCCTCGAGCAATGCCAGGCGGGAGTATCTGTCTGCTTTGGACAGCATTTTGAGCCATAGGTCTTGGTTCTCACTTGTATCAATAGTTCTGTTCTAACCTGACTGGTTGACGTGATAGCTAATTGCCGTCCACTGCTGAACGTAAAGCTTCTTCAAAGAGTGCTAACTGTCCCAGTCTTTGGCAGTCCGGACCTATCCGTGGCCGGCCACCTTCAAATCACCGATCCATCGTGCCACAGGACGTCCTACACTACGTTTGCCCGTACGCGGTCTCCACTCTAGCATAAGTCTGCTCTGTCGTCTGTCTGACTGTCCCACTTCCACTTCCTCATGCTGATTCCAAATGAAATGTCGATGACTTGAGTCCTAGCGAATTCTATTGACCCAGAGAAACACCGATCATTGCTCTATTTATTGCACGCTGAACTACCTTGGATTTTTGCACCAGGCCTAAGGGTAGGACGCATTGATTATAAACCCTGGTTTTAACGTGAGTATTGTGCGATCGATGATTCAAACATATGACGCAGCTCTCCATAAGTTTAAATTAAATGCCAGACAGTGAAATTATATCGTCAAAGGTCGACATACTCTTAATAATTATCCTGATTCATGCTCTTACTAGCTGTTTTTATACCTGAAATGTTGTGGGCGGCAGTTAAGGTCAAGAACCTTTAACTTATTTTATCAATTGGTTTTTATATTTTATTGAAAAAGGTCAAGAACTACTTTGGAATAAGTGGTGTCCAGCCACTAAAGGTTGTGCCTGAAATGATTATTTGGTTAAATAAGAAACTAGCTTATTGTAGTCTACTAGTGTAAAGCTTTTCTTAAAATTAAAATGCGGTTCTCTACCATCTACATCTGGTCTTTATCCTTTTTTGCATGGGGAAATCGTGATGTGGAAAAAGCAACTTCAGCCACCCACTTCAGCGCTTTAATAATATCATTGAGATCAAGCCTGTCCCTTGCTGCCCCCCTCTCCCCCCAGCGACGCCCTAAACCTAGATCCGTACCCCACAAGGGGTGCCATTAGCGAGTGGTCGCTTAATTTTCATTGTAAGTTGCCCTGGCTGGAGGCCTTCATATTCTTGAGGCATCCACAGAAAAGTCCGGTAGAGAAGTACACAACCTACTAGGGGTTGACCTGCAAGATGCAATACACTCTACGGCTGTCAAGAACTATCTGGTCCAATTCATCGTCAGCACGACACGGATGCAGTGGTGGCCCAGTGGTATCGGTCCCGACATACGAATTGTAGGTCATGGGTTCGAACCCTGCCAGGCCAGGCGCATTACTTTGTGTAATTTATTTCATCACCACTGCTCTCAAAACGGTGAAGGAAAACATCGTGAGGAAACCGGCATGTCCTAGAACCAAAAATTCGAAGACATGTGACATCTACCAACCCGCACTGGGCCCGCGTGTGGATTATGGCTCACTCCCTCTCAGAGAGGAGGTCTGTGTCCCAGCAGTGGGAACATTATAGGCTGATGATGACGACACCGATGCGGACGTCTCCTACACCCATGTGTGAATCCCGTGGTGTTTTGTTCCGAGGCCCATGGAAACAGAATGCCTCAGATTTGAGGGCTTCTGAAGGATCACCGTGGATTTTAGTCAGTACAAGTCTGACAGTTCCTCCCGTCCTGCCCTAGGCTGGTAGGTCTCATTTGATGATTTTATCACGCTTCTTAATAGTCCAAGAGCTACTGAACCCTGCGACTAACGGTCTTCCTGTAAGGTTAGAAATTTGTACACGTAATATTTATAGCATGCTAAGAGCAATAGCGACGACCTGGCAGGCGTCAGCCGTGCACATCATTAGAAAATTTAATTTTCAAAGTGTAAAAAAAAAAAAAAAAAACTTGTTCCTGTAAACTTAAAAATTTAACAGGATGTAGTTTATTTATTGTAAATCTTGGAAAAAAAATGACAGGCGATTACAAGGTGCACAAGTATGTGACAGGCGAATTGAAAAGTGCAAAGTTGATGAGGAAAAATAAACTTTCTCCTGTAAGATCAAAATTATCTCGCGTTTGGCTGAACTGATTTTGATGCCGTTTTCAGAAAAGTGTGCGTTACATTCCGAGAAAGGTTTTAATATACAGGGTGAATTTTTCAACTGAGCGTGGATGGCTATCTCCGAAACAATGAGGCATATCGAAAAACGTTGAAAGGAATCAAAAAAACTCTTCTACTATAATGGTTATTGGTCAATAAGACTAAAAAGTAATTAGTTCGATCATCTAAAATTAACGTCTAAGATTCGGTCGCTAATTACAAATGTCACATTGGTATTCCGTACCGTTCTTGTCACAATTACGCCATCTTGCTTTTAGTACATGGTTTATGAATGTCGTTCCAAGGTCGATATTTTAAAGAATAGATTATTATCCAATTACTAGCTTATTAAATGTCTACAGCATTTCTCACATCATCGTCATCATCAGCCTATAAATGTTCCCACTGCTGGG